>OZ018392.1:50608806-51166394 GCA_963969525.1 Ontholestes murinus | reverse complement strand
ACAAACGAATAATTACTTATGCTGCTCGCAAATTATATAAATTGATCAGAAATAGATTAATAGGCACATTTCCTAGCTAAATCACAATATTAGGGGATTAAGATTGATAAATGTTTAGCGCTATCAAGATAAGTAATCAAGTGTCCATGTGTGAGAAGTATAATCAATCACTTTTTATACCAGCTTGTGATCTATTACTGTAAATAAAAGAAAAGTCGGCGTATTTAATTAATTGATATTAAATTGTCGCCAAAATTGTTGCCTAAATTCACTTATTGTTTTCCCAAAGGAGATTAAAGTTTTAATTCTGCAGCCGAATTACTATTTTTAATATTTTGCTCAGCTTTCCGAGAAATTGAAGATTTTAAATATTATTATTACGAGTAATACATTTTGTTAAAAAGTATATTAAATTTTGATTTTGTTTATTTCAGATTTATAGAGATTGTAAATATTATAGTATTGTTTTGAATAAACATGTTATTTAAAGTCTTATTTTCTCCTTATAGGTAGTTTTTACATGGTAAAGTAGAAATTATATAGATAATCGAATTTTTCATTAGGTCTACAAATGTGTCTTCAGCTTATTTATATCATTGTATTTAGATTAAACAGCTAATCTTTAGTATTATAAAGTAATACCTCAACATATTTTTTAATTCTGTGCCATTGAATTATTTTAGTTAATTGCCATACTGAATCTACTGTTTACAAATGTTTCAGTTTTATTACTATTCTTTTTAATTTATTTCATGGTTTGAAAGTGTATCTTTAGTGTTAGTTATCTTTAACTGGCGCGCTAATATCAATTATTTGCTGGCCAATTAAGTTCGTCAGATCTTTTTATTTAATAGTAGTATTATTATTAAATTTATAAAAACTTACAAAATCATAGTTACTGCTTACTACTTTCTAAAATTTTATAAATAATTACATACAAATATACAAGCTTACAAACAAACAAAATTGTTAAAGCCGTTGTATTTTATTGCTATTCATACCTCATCTTTAGTTTATCGGCGTCTTTTTATTTCCGTTTTTTGAATTTCAATGTACAGTTGTACAAAATTTTAGTAGTGTACGAGTATTAAAAAAAACGACTGTTTTAGACCTAATTATACATTGTCAATTTGCATTGAATACCTACTTTAGCCCCTACGTGTGTTATACCCCAGTCATGTATTTTAAGTTATAATCATTTACGCAGTCGGTGTTTTATTCTCTCTCTCTACTTTTTACCTAGTTTGGAGTCGATATTATCGCCGAAAAATTTTGAAAATTTAGTGGCTATATATAGCCACTAAATAGGGTGAGTGAATATCATTCGGATTGAACCTTTACTTTGCGAGTAATAGAATAATTAATTTTATTATAAATTCCTACATTCGGGCACAGCCTTTGCAAGGCCACCTATTTCTTTCCTGCCTCTCATAAAAACAATAATCACCTTAATTCCCATATACCTCTCATTAAATGTATTTTATTTCGGTCATTGAACTGTTTTCTTTTATTATATTTATTTACTGAACACTCCACAACCTAGTACAAATTTCATCATTTCAATACATTTAACCTTTGTTCTCTTCTGTACTCCTTTTCCGTTGCATATTTTTTGTTTGTTTTTTTAAGTCGCTACAATGGGCACTGTAGAGTGAAACGTGTCTTCTTATTTTATCACTGTATTTGTAACTGTTTTAATTTAATTAAATATTTAATTATTATTTTAAAATGGCCCGACGTTGTGGAATATGTAAGAATAACATCGATAGCCGTTCAAAATCTTTCCATTGAATGGTTTGCGGAAAATGGCTTCATATTAAATGCATACAAGATTTCTCTTTGGATGAAGCATATTTTGTTGCCGCGAAATGAAAGTGTGATTCAAGAATCGGAGGAAAGGAATCGCCGATCATTGAATATAATTGTCTAGAATGTTTCAGAACATAGTGGTACTGTTGAAGAGAAAGTTGAAAAGGACACCGAGACATTAAGAAATATAATTGATTCACAAGTTGATTTTGTTTCAACTAAAGTCACTACAATTGGTAAATAAGGTAACAATAAACATCGACCGATTAAGCTGTCATTTCGTAATCAACAAACAAACAACAAAAAGTATGTAGGGCAGTGGATACTGGTAACATTAAATTTAATAATGATCTTACATTGATGCAGATGGAGCACTTAAGGGACTTACGTGAAGAACTGGACCTTTGCAAGATTAAAGGAGGAAAAAACATCACAATCAAATATATTAATGGTCATCCAAAAATAACGTCTTCCAATCCTAGTAAAAAAAAACTAAATTTATATTTCCAAAATTTAGAGCGAAGCTTAGAATTTATGTTAAATGTCACTTGTTCCTTTTATGATGTAGTTCTTTTGGTGAAGACATGGCTTGATCATTATTCGGTTAATGGTTCTGAACATGGTCTCGGAGATTTTACAGTTTATAGAGTGGATCGTTCTTGTAATAATAGTTCTAAATCTAGAGGAGGTTGTGTTTTGATTGCAGTTTGACATAACATTTACAGTGAACGTATTTGTATTGCTATAGATATAGAACAGGTTTGTGTTAGAGTTGATATAAAGTTTATTGTTAGTTCCACGAATTTGATAATGACTGCTTCATATTCTGTGGAGTTAATAATTTACTTAGTGCTACCTGGAATCATAGTGGGAATCAGGTATTAGCCGATAGTAACACTTGTAAATTAACCAATATACTGGCTAATGTTTTTGAATACCAGAATGTGAGACAAATTAATTCTATACCCAACAATCGAGGTTGCTTCTTAGATTTATTTTTTTTTTCTAATTGTCAAGTTAAGGTAAACATTGCACTGGATGCATTATGTTGAACTGATTCTCACCACCTGACCTACATGAAAAACACGGATTTCGGGCCAGTCGAAGAAGCAAATGATTTATTAAGCAATGTAATATTAGTGCAAACGTCTTGTGGTTTGTATGTCCTTAAATGATGCTTTAACATCGGATTTAAATGCATCTGTTAAGGATTTTTAAAATGTAGCAACTCAGTCGATATTACAGCAATCAAAATTTAAGTTTTGCTTCATCAGATACACCTGGAGATAGTGATGGATTTACTAGTGAATCTAGTGATATTAATACACTATTGACCATACAACCAACTAGCTCGTATACACTTATGGGACCTAGTGCAAAATTTCTACCTAGTAAATCAGAGCATCGTGTTGTTGAGTTCAGCACAGATGTTGAAAGTGTTGAATTCAAATGAGCGAGATTTTGACACTAATAGTATTGTAGTTCATCTAGCTGAGGTTGACGAGAAACTTATTAATATTAAAATGAAATAAGTAATATTATGGAAAGAACAAAGACGCCAACGAAAAAACCTGGTGGGTGGCCTAAAGGAACGAAACGTTAGCCAGAATTATTGCACCTACCCCCTAAAGCTCCGTCTACTGGGTATAATCTATATCTTAACGAACAACGAAACCTTTAGACAGAAAGTCCATTACCTTTCCACGAGATTACCTCACCTATACAATTTAATTTATTAATGTTGATCTCACGTATTTATCTACTCCTGATTATTGGATTTATGACTATAAATTAGCGAATTATGATGCAATAATTTTTTATCTCTCGTCTATAGACTGGGATGATGTAACAAATGTTAGTGGTATTGATAGTAGAGTAAGTGTTTTTAATGGAATTATTTATGATGTTTTTAACAAGTTTAAATCCGTACTGATTATGTTAACTAAAAAAGAGGAGCGCATACCAAATATAAAGAGTTTGGTTCATATAGTGACTATATTCCAAAAACTACGGTTGCAATGCGAACAGCTAAACAAAACTCTATATGGTCAGTATATTAACCATACGGAAGCAAACATACATAGGAGTTCTAAGCTGTTTTGGAATTTTGTTAACAAATCTCGAAATTTATCTGATCTTCCAAAAACTGATAAGACAGCTAATTTACTATCTGATGCGGTAGAATTATTTGCTGATCATTTTCGTCAGTTTTTAATAAGGATAAGGTTAATGCGCTTCCTAAAATTGAATGTTTTTAATGCTTTATCTAATTTAAGTAAATCTTGCAGTGGGGGTCCTGGTGACATCTCGGCGTACTTCTTAGAGTATTGTAAATATTCTCATGCAAAACCGATTTACAAAATATCTAATCAATATCTTGAATCAGGATCTCTTCCAAATTGCTGGAAAAGTAGTTTCATATCACTAGAGAGCGGATTTCTAGCATTATGCTTATCCCTAATATTAATAGCATCGAAAAAATTTCTTAATATCTATACGAATCTTGAAGAATGTGATTACTTAGCGCTAAGTTTTTTTGTGCTTTTTTGCTTATTTTGACTTTTTGTGCTTATTTTGACTTTTTATGCTTATTTTCATGCTTTTTTAGATTCTGATGCTTATTTGGAGCATTTTCTTAAACATTTCAAAAACATTTAATTAAAATTTCAAGCTGATATTAAATTAATGTGCTAATATAGACAATTTTCGTAAAAATCTGTATCCCATCATTTATAGATTATATTTGTATTACATATTTTCTTCGTGTCTTTTGACAAAATAATTGTTTAAAATCTTCATAATATGATACAATAATTATAATGAATTTTATTATTAATAAATATTAGTACAAATTACCAATTTACAATGAATTCGTTTATAAATAAGTAGATATAATAGACCGTCTCATTATTCAGATAATACTGACGAACGCTTCATAGGAATCACACCTATGATATTCCGGATGTAAACGTCGTTAAACTAGGCCCAAACAGGGGCCCCAGTAAGTATTAAGTGTAAACAAATTTAAGTCATAGCTAATAATCAGGTGTTCTGCAACCGTATCAATTTTCTACTCTCGGCAAAAATACGGATGGGACGACTGGCGCATATTTACCGTTTTCGTTAATTTTCATATTCAAACTCGCATTCATAAACTATTGAATTGAAATTCCAAAAACTTTGCTTATTTATCAAAAATTATTATATGCGTAAATCGTATTAACCTGGAGAATCACAGATAAATTATATTATATAATTCACATGTATATTTAACCCATAATGCAAAAGGTGAAAACCACAATACAAGAATTAATTAGAGACTATCCAGAATTAACAAGTGAAAATTATACATTATTTTGTAAGGCATGTTTAAAAATAGTAAGTTTTATTTTAATTCTCAACCGCATCCTAACTAGTCAAGACTTGTATGTAAAACATGTTATAACAACACTTCATCAAGAACGTTTGAAAAAGTTCAAAGTTGAACTAAAAAAACAGCACAATTTCACAATCTTTAGCATCTTCAACAAACGATGGACAATTTAAATTAAATTTACATTTGTGCAAAATACTTTTACATTCGAATATCCCTTTAAGAAAATTACAAAATAATGCATTTAAATCTTTCTTGGGAAAATATTGTAAAATGCGCATTCCCGAGAAAAAATTATGTAGCTCTTGCTTAATATGAAACCATACAAAAAATTAAAGATATTATTAACAATAATTATATGTGATGATGAAACCACAGACGCTTGTTTAATTTAATAATGGAGTTTAACATGAAGACATCCGACCAATAGTATTTTGATATATACAAAAGAATTGAAGAAAACTGATAATAACATTATAGCAAAATTCATAAAACAAGCTTATTTTTGCCGTAGATAATACCAAGTTACAAAATTTTACTAATAATGCATTTTGTGCATTGTACAAGTTTAGCACATGGATAGAAACGAATTTCTGAAACTATAAGAATGAAATTTCCATTTGTAGATTTAATTAAATATGGAAAAATAGTTCTTATATTCTTCTGTGAGTGCAATTATTCAAGGAGTCATTACCTGATATCTCACTGCCCCATAAAGCAGTGCTAACAAAATGGGGAACTTGGCTATATGCTACGATGTACTATGCGAACAATTTTGAAGAATTTAATAAGGTTATATACAACTTTCCCGAAACGACAAGCAAATCAGTTAATGACTGTCAAACAGTTCTTAAGAAACAAGAGCTTCCTTCAAAACAATTTAGTTACATAAAATCGCGTTTAAATTTTGTGAACAACACAATCAAATCTTTATAAAATCAGATTCATTTTAGATAATACCTGAACGCATTGGCCAAGAAATCAAAACAATATCGAAAGAAGTATTCGGTGAAAATGAAGGATTTTTAATATTAAATAAATTAAACTTGATTTTGAATGGCAATTTTCAGATGGATCCAACTATAATTTAAAATAAAGAGAAGAAATTTATTGAGCGTCAGAAGTAATAATTTTTACAATTAAACCTCTAGAACAACATTTAATGATCTACTGTTTTCATGAATAGATTTTAGTTATTTTGAAATGTATACAAAATTACAATTTAATTTTTAAATACTTACATGATATTACATATTGCGTAAAGAAAGTGTGTTTATTTTAGTTTTAAGCAGAATTTCTATGTAAAATATGTTGTAACGTGTAACATATTAAGAAAATATAGTTTTCTTTAGTGCTTTTTTCGTGTTTTTATGCTTTTTTTTCCTGTTTTTATGCTTTTTTTCCCGTTTTTATGCTTTTTTAATGCTTTTTTTCACTAAATTTTGTGCCTTTTTAAGTGCTTTTTTTCATATTTTTTAAGCTTTTTTATCCGCTCTCTACATATCACCAATTTTCAAAAGTGGAAACAAAGAGGATGTTGAAAACTATGTTAGATCATTTGGTTTCTGATCAACTCTGGTGGAATTGTAAGGATATTATAATTAACGAACAACATGGTTTTGTAAAAAGTAGATCTACAACCACAAATTTATTAACATATACGACTTATTTATCGGAATCCTTGGAAAAAGGTTATCAAGTAGACGCTATTCATACTGACTTTTCCAAAGTTTTCGATCGCCTAAATCTTGATATTTTATTGCAGAAAATAGCTGCCAGTGGATTTGGCGGTAACGTCATAAATTGGTTTAACACGTTCGCCGCCAAGCGAATATTTCACATAAGTGCTGTTTTGAATCCCGCGTGACCGCCGGCGGTCTTAGCTAATATAAGGAATAACTACAAATTATTTCCCCGGCGTGGAAGAAATGACGACTATATGACCGCCGGCGGTACATGTGGCGGTGAACGTGTTAAAAACTACTTGAGAGTTGAACTTTATTGGACATATTAATTTAATTAGAAATGAATCATTGCGTGTGCTTGGCTTTTTAGGGCAGATGCTCCAAAAATATTAGTATGCAAACCCTTCATACTCTCCATATATCATAAGTTTGACCGCATTTGGAATATGCATTGTGTGTATTGTCCCCTTACGCACGTGCTCATTCATTAGGTTTAGTAAATTTTTGCAAATTGTATCGGCGAGGTTAGGGAATAGTAGGCAACATTTTAGTCACAGTGGAATGTTAGAGATGCTTGGGCTCAAGTTGTTAGAGTATAGACGAATTATAAATGATTTATGTCTTATTTATAAATTATTAAATGGTTACATCGATTGTCACTGCTTAGTAGGAAAATTAAATTTCTATGTACTATCTAGAGGTTCAAGCAGGTATACATCTCTTTTTAAAGTTACATTTTATTCCACAAATTATGGTATGTTTAGCCCCATGTGTAGAATGATGCGCTATTGCAATGTGTTGATCGGTAATGTTAATTTTAAATTATTTTGTTCTTCGTTTCGTAACTTCAAAATTCATTTAAATAGAACTGATTTGCCCACTATTATTAATTATTATTAATATTTATATAATTGTTTTATCTATTTAAGTTTTTATGTATATTTGTATTATGTTTGTATGTGCCATCGTTATTTACATTTACTTTTTAACCAAAATCTGTGATATTATACACTTTCTATTGTGATTTTCTGATGTGATGCATATTTCATTAGTTTTATTTATAATTTTATTTTATTTATTTTAGCTTAGTGTTACTTATTTAGTTTTTTATTTATTTATTACATATTTTTTAAATATTTGTTTCATTATTTGTCTTATCTTATCCATTATCTTGCCATTTTATTAAATTTATTTTATATTATTTAACTTTATTTGTAATTTTTTATTATTTATTTATAATTTTGTATTTATTTACTATGTATTTATTTTATTTAAGGTACTATTACTTATATTATATAAGAGTAACACATAGCATTCCTAGCTATACATTATATCTTACTGACATCTAATTTTCTAATAATGCTGATGAGCAAAGCCATGTCTCTACTGAAATTTAGTAGTTGTAGTATAAGTACCACGATATTACAAGATATAGTAGATTGGCGCACTCATAACGTTACAAAATGTAAAAAATAAAATGTCGTATTATTATATATTAATTATCTGAAACCATGCTGTATGAGAACAAACAAGCATTATTGCAGAAGTATTCGGGCGAAGTAATATGGAATTGGACAATTAATTTTTTTTGAAATTGCCATCGGATCTGACAGTGATGATGAATGTGCAGTGGACTGCAACGAAAATGAAGCAGATGTCCTGATAAGAGACACCAGCATCTCAAGTGACTGGACTGAATCGTTTAACACTTAGAGGTAGACCTAGAACTGCAAATAAATACCTCGTGGGAAAAGATAAATAAACAAAGTGTTTAAAAAAAATTCTACTAAAGACAAGGACAAACAATCCGGTTTTACAACATGATCTTAAATAGCGGCTACAATGGCAAAGATGGAACTGGAATGTTCTTATTTTATTACTGACAAAGTATATTATTACCAATATTAATGCATAGTGCTAATATACATATATAGAAACACAAAGGCAAGAAACCAACTCGCGAAACAAATCAAAGTGAATTAAAAGCAGTAATTGGTTTGTTATATTCAGCCAGGATGTAAAAAACACATAGATTGAGTCTAGATAACTGGTAGTTAATGGGAATCTAATTGAACGTTTTCAATTAGAATGAGTCTCCAACGGTCTCTATTTCTGTTAGTTTATCTTAGTTTTGATGATGTGACTACCCAAAATGAAAGAGTGTAATAAGAGAATTGTTTGAAGTATTTGTTGAACACTCTATCAACAACTATTTGCCTTTAGAATATTAAACATTTGACGAAATGCTGCTAGCATTTCGAGGCTAATACCCTTTCAGGCAATACCTTCACACCAAACCGTCAAAGTATGGTGTCAACATTTTTTTTATTAGCTAAAACTAAAATATTGTATGTGTCTTCATTTATTCAACGACGTTTTCTCATTAGTTGCATAGAAAGTTGAAAAGATATTGTGGTGTAGCATATAACATACTAACTTTATAAATGTTGTACTTATCTATCAGTAACACCTAACTTGCCGAGGTGCACTCATGCAGTTGCAAAAGCACACTGCATTGATCGCACATGAATGTTTCGTTTAAAGTATAATTTATGATTGATATGTCCAAGCCACTAGTAAACATTAAAAATATGTTTTTCTTGTAGCATGTGCCACAGTTGCTAATAAAAAAAACCTAGTAGTTAAATTACAAGACCATAACCTATAAATATTAGTGTTCTATAATTTCCTGAATATTAGCAAAAATATTTTATTTTACTTAGCTTAATTGACTTTTTTGATTAAATATTGCTTTAGCTTACTTCCATTTAACACGACAAATTTAACATCACATCGAATAAAACTTGTATCTTAATTGTTTTACATTCAATATTAAACTTATCTTTTATTTCTGATCATTGCAACATATTTTACCACACACTGACTTAATCAAATAAATGAATACTGCCAACTTAAACCACATTATGGTAAAATATGTTGCAGTGATCAACAATAAAGATGAAAACCTTGCAACCGTGTTGATATATTTCAATGTATTATACAGTTTTATCATGATTACGCCTCTTTTAATTGCAGTTTCAGAATTTATAAGATCATAATTCTAATTATTAATTAAATATAATATGGATTTTCTAGTAAGTGCTTCGTCAATCATTTCATAATCATTACTAATGAAGGTTAAATTATATTACACTTGGTTTGTTTCACAATTTTTATTTTTTTAATTGTGAAACAAACCAAGTGTAATTTATTTTAAACCTTCATTACTAATAGTTCAAAATGTTTCACCAAGTAATAAATGAGGATTTTAAGTTTTTTTCTTGATTACAATACCATTCTAATCCAAATATTAATGTAAAATTGATAGTTGATCATTTATATTTTGTAGTACTGTATAAACAATAAATATTATTTTTCTCTTGTTCCTATTATAAATTAGAACAAATCCAAAAGTAATATTTTATCTAGATAGGATTCTAATGGCCATATTTCTGATTCTTTTGAATTTAATATTTAAATGTATATCTAATAACATTACCAAATTCAGCTCTTCAATTTCGAAAATAAGCCCTATAAAGGAAAATTATATTAGGTCATCTAGCTTTTGTATTATATAATCAGTGATCTAGAAGGGTTCTACCTAAAACACGCCGAACTTCCGGTGTTTGTTTTCGTAGAATGCAATTAAACTAGTGAACTTGAAATAATATGAAAACATTTGTAAAAAAGGATGCTAGTTTTAGTAAGATATAAAATGTAAATAAGAAAATTATTAGAAATATATGGTTCTATATTATCTAACCATTGCTGTATGATTCATTAATTAAGTCTGTAATCACCAATAACACAACTAGAGAATCATACCGCAATGTTTAGAAACGAGACGGTAGATTTATACAATTATATTTCAGCGTTTAAAGCCCCAAAGTAAAATTCTACTGCCCCTTCTTCAGCTGGCTACGCTGATGAGATCTAAAATAGATTAAAACTGGTCCGTGGCTGTTGTTCTTAGGGGCAATAATAATAATAAATACATATTATAGTGGTGTACAATATTTGGTACTTGTTTGTTATATAATAAACGACAATATAGTAAGGTCCATAACAATTACATTAATTAAGTCAGCCTATAGAGCAAGATAGACTTATGAATGATTTCCCAGAACATACAGTTTAATTATCAACAGGTAATCCCAGTTACTCTATAAAAAACCCAATCAACATCTTTTAAGCCAAATTCGCATGAATCCAAGCCAGAATTAAAGACCTGCATATCACATTCCATATACCCTAATAATGATACTATAATTTCATTAGTTATAAATCAATATACATTTTATTTCTTCTTTGATTCTGGGTTATTAGATTATCGGAGGTAAATATAATTAAAACTAATTATAAATTCTTCAGAAAAAAAACCTTTCAGCTATCTTTCTTCAGAATGAAGGCCCTTATGTATCTACTTGTTTGTGCATTTAAAATAAGACTATGGAAACCTTGATGTTGTCAAAAGGTTGTAGTTGAAATTAATTTATTGGACAATTTGCACTGATGTAATAGTTAATTGTGATGAACCAGACAGATACAAAAATGACCATACCTAATTTGTGAGTACAACAGATATAATAAAATATAACGTTGAGTAAAAATTGATCAAACAGATAAATTGGTGGCTAAAAAAATCTATGAATTACATCAGTTATTATATTATCAAATGTGTATATAAAATTAGGTGCAATGAGGCAGTTTGTTAAAATTATTCGAAGAGAGAGATAGCGATCTTAGATTTAAGTTTAACTAAAAATTATATAAATCAACTTTAACGAGCAGAAAAAATAGAGAAATGGTTAATCTATTTTAAAAATTTAGTATGTAAACTAAACGTAACAACAACATTTTAATTAAAAATAAAATTTTATGAATAGTAATATGATGCGCAATGGACGCTTTATAAATGAACCATTGGAGTATTTTAAGGTTAAAAAAATTATTTGCAAAAATAAAAAGTCAGAATATGCACTTTGAGTTACCTATGTATGAAAAATAATATGATTAAGATGGTATCCAATTTCATGCTGACAAATGGAGACGCTCTCTGAAGTTAGCTTTAGTTCTCTCTAATAGTTGACGATTGATCTGAGCGCTGTTTTGCTCTATTGATTATCGCAATTCCGCCAGTGTTTGAAGTTTATTTTCCCACATAAGTGACTTTAGATACTCCTACAAGAAAAGACACAGATCGAAATGTCTGGAGAGCGTGGGGTGCAAATTACTGAATCTAGAGACAATGCGATTGGGGAATATCTGTCCAGCAGCAGCCATCGATACTCGGGCAGTATGGGCCATCCTGTTAGTACCAAACATTTTGCTGTAAATGGAGGCCCAGTATTAGAAGTTTTAACGACTCACAACAACATTGAGAAGAAAATGAGCCTTGTTGCTCTTTATCAAAATCGCATTAAGCTCATCCTCCAAAAGTTGGAGCATCTGTTCAGCAAAAGCTGCACGTTGTTGATAGTCGACCTTCTTCAACTGGCACAACTACCATTTTATAGAGGTAAAAATGTAAATCTTAGTGGAGAATTCGGCGTACTGAAGTGTCGTACATTCATAGTGTTGCAGAAGGCCGACGAGCTTAACGCCCTGAACTACGTGACATAGCCTGCTTCTTCATTAAACTGCCTCCACCACGAATGCCATTAACCAATCGTACAATGGCGATCCAGCATGTCTCCATGACGAGAAACGTTAAACCTTCGACGAAAAAGACGTTGAACTTCTGTGACTGATTCGCCGCTCTCTACAAAACTGTCATACAGGAAAACGCGATGCTTTACAGTCCACAGTGGTATGATTGAAAGTATACAATAACCATTCACAAACTGCAAGAACAGGGGAGGAAGTCGACAGCCTCGGCTCCCCTCTCCGGCCTCTTCTGACTTAGTACGACCTACCCCAAAAACGTTTGTTTCCCACGGCACACTCTATATTTTATGCCTCATGTTATATTAAAATCAACTCATATGTGATATTTTTCTTGATAATTTCATCAGCGAGCGAGTGTTATGTAAGAACTCAGCAGAAAAAGATAAATAGGTATTAAGAATATATTTAGTGATTATTTTTGGGTTTTAACAAGAAATATTTCTGGGTATAACATAAGAAAAGAAAAATCGAATTGCCTGTACCTAAGATTTCGTATTTTTTACCATGAAATATTCTTTGAATTCCATTAAAAGCTAATAAAACTTGACAACATAAACACCTACGTTAAGAACAATTACTGCTAAAAAATTGGTAATATTCGAAATTGTCTATTCACCAAAATGGCCACTTTGTTGAAGACTTTCTCTTCAAAGCCGAACTGAAACGGTTTCTGCACCGCATGGTTTCTGAGATGTTGAAGTATGAGTCACCCCCTCCCGTACCGAGATCATCATCATGGTCGCACATAAGCAGAATGTGCTGGGAGAGAAGGTATCCGCGAATTAACCTCTGTAGTTCAAAAGAGGTCCAACTTTCTTGAGCAGACTGTTGAACTTGACCACTCTGCGCCTTTATCGCCCAGGCCGAATCTCTTAAGTATATTTGATTTGATTTATTACCTAGCCCTACGTCTTGTCTGTTACGGTGTGCTCAGTTTCATCATAGAATCAGGAGTTAGAAGATATAAAGTCGTAGTTTAAGATTTTAGTTGAATTTTTTATACGAGGAATGGCCAGTAAGTAAATAAAGGCCCGTATTTGAAATTAAGAGGTAAATTTATTATATTTCTTAAGGTTTCGGCAATTTCTATAATAATAATACGTTTATAATAATAATAAATTTATTAACGGATATACCATTTATAAAAAAGTTACAGTAACAAAAAATAGTAATACAAAAAGAAAAACTAATTATGATTAGGACAATACATAAATTTAAGTGTATGGACAAAATGTGAGTATGAGCTTGAAAAGAGGTTAAAATTTGATAAAGGATAAAGGATTGTTAAAGCTGTAGTTAGTATTATGGAAAGGTACACGAAACAGTAGCGGATGACGCACAGAACGATTATCTGTTTTTATATAAAAGCGAATTTGAGAGAGTAGCTGCGGACATTAAATTAAAAACAGATAATTTTAAATATGGTTGATATATCCATATAAAATCTCCTACAACAGAGATGTGCGATATTTAAGCTCAACCTGAGTTCGTTAAGATCTAAATTATTTACATTGCCAATCTTAAATAAGAATGATATCAGGAACTTCTTCTGTACAGTTTCAATTTGTTTAATGAATGAAGTTTGAAACGGAGACCATATACAAGAAACATATTCTAAGTTAGAACGGACAAATGAATAGAATAGGATTTTGAAGGAAGGTGATAAATCCCTAGACATTCGTTTAATAAAACCCAACATTTTGGCGGCGCGGTTGCAAATGTAACGTATATGTTCCTCGAAACTTAATTTATGATTGAATATAACCCCGAGATCTTTTATGAAGACTGTTTCGAGCACATAGTTTTCAATAATGTAATTAGAATCGTGTGGCAATTTCTTACGAGGGAAGGTAATTGATTTACATTTGCCAGTATTGAAATACAAATTATTTAAACGGCATCAGTTGTTAACAGCAGTAAGATCATTTTGTAGTAACAAACAATCATCTAAAGTTTCTATTTCTTTGTAGAGTTTCAAATCGTCCGCGAATAACAGAAAATTCGAGTTACTTATGTTAGAGGCAATATCATTAATAAATACAAGAAACAATAAAGGGCCACAATGCGAACCGTGTGGTACACCCGAAGGGACTTCAATTATATCTGAAAGATAGTTTTTAATTGTCACACGTTAATTGCGGCCTATTAGAAAAATTTTAATCCATTCAATGACTGAGTTTTGAAATCCTAGGGCTTTTAATTTTGATAGTAGAATAGTGTGATCAACCCTATCAAAAGCTTTAGTGAAGTCTGTATAAACAGCATCCACAGAGTTTTTATTCACTAAAGCATTAATGATAAACGATTCATAAATTAACAAAGTAGTAGTAGTTGATTTACCAGCTCGAAAACCGTGTTGTTCATCTAATAAAATATTTTTACAAAACTAATGTAATTTTCTGAAATTAATTTGTCCATTAATTTAGGAATGACCGATTTATAGATAGGACTAAGATAGCTCATTTCTATAGATTCGGAAGAGTACAAACTCTCAGTTAGTGAACGCTTGAAAATAATAAATAGTGGTAGAGATAAAGAATAAACACAATATTTTAGGAAGCTGTTTGGTATGCCATCTGGACCTGTACTATTGCTATAATTTAATAAGGTAATAGCATTAAATATATCACTTATTATCACTAGTTTGGTCATTGTAATGCATAATAACCGGGAAGTAAAAATCGCCATTTTTTAAAAATTCCAAAAGAAATTTGGGTTATCATGTAAACTATTATTAAGAGAATCAATGTAATTATTATATAAATGATCTCTTAAGGTATTACACTCAGTGCGTAGCAATTTAAATCGCTGGTAATTAGTTGATGTGTTGAATTGTTTAAATTTTTTATGGGCAATCTTTTTTTCATTAATTAATTTGATAAGATGATTATTGAACCAACGATAGTACGTGGAGCGCCTGATACACTTCATAATCGCCTTGCAAAAAAATTAAATTGAGGAATGTATTATTCTCGTTGGGTATTTCATATATTTGGAACATGTTATTGAAGCTGAAGCGATTAGCTAATAACTGAGCCGGAGGAGAGGGAGTATTGTTGACAGTGAGTCCGAAATTATCGTTGGACCAAATAGCTGTATAGTCTGTTCGTTGGATCTTCCGTCGTACGTCACAAACTATCGCTTCGAGAAATGACGCAAAAACATTCAGTCTGATAAAGTAAACCAAATGCGTTAGAAAAAGAACGCACTGTAAAACTTTTGTCGTTTTTTGAAGCGATAGTTTGTCACGTACGACAGAAGATCCAACGAACAGACTATAGGTAAGTTGTAATCGCCGCATATAAGCAATTTGGAATTGGGCTAGTTATCCGCAATTCTACCTAAAGAGTCGCAATGAAATTCATATTTCTCAATACACTGCTCCTATAATCAGATTAGTGGTGCCAGAAGTAACATGTACAAATAATTGTTCAACAATATTATTATCAATATCTATATTACTATATATTAAGTTAGATCGTCGGAGGTTCTGAGATGAATTTAATAAACAAATTATTTTCTCCACTATTCTTTCTACGTAGTAATTCTTGTTTAGCTAGGTTGAACCCATCTCTTTGAATTTTTGTTCTGTCGAACCCAAATTTAATAGGGTTATCTTTTAGATGTTTAGTTTTCGTTAATATATGTTTCACCGCCTCATTATTCTGGAGAACAATTTTAATAGGCCTTGATTTAGTTGATTTTGATCCCACTCTGAAGATCTTGATTGGGGTAATGCCAATTGCCAGTGGACCCAGTATTGAATTAATTGCGGAGAACTCGTTGTTTCTTAGCCTCTCTTGTGGTGTCGCAGCTTGGGATTCCGGAATATTGTAGACCATTAGGTTATTACTTCTTTTCCTATGCTCCTCAACTTCATTATACATCTGATAATCTGTATTTATCATATTATTAACGGTAATGCCCCCTTTATTAATGGAAGTATTTTCAAGTTGGATCATTCTTTCGTCAAGTGTTGAAAACTTCGTTTCGATTTCGGTAAATTTTAAAATTTATATCGCACCGTAAGTCTCTTAGTGTATTTTGGATCTCTGATTTTATAAGTGGAAGGAATTCATTCATGAAGATGGTGCGAATACAATCTAGTAAAGAGCGGTTAGGTGGACCGTTCGGATTATCCGCTGTTGCTCTCGTAATTCTGCGCGACGGAAGTTGAGGCGCACTTTCGTTCTCTAACTGAACACATTTTTTGCAAAACCTTTTAACCCCATTATTTTTAACGGATTCATCCATATAAAAACAAACATCAAGCATCGATAGGTCATCTAAGCAGCCAACGTGAAAATCTTGCTCAAAGCCCCTACATACTTTTGAACGACCAATGCTCTCGCCACAGGAACGTGACATATTATTAATAAATTAATACAGAAATAGGAATCAACCGAGATAGACAATTAACATATCTTGACGCCAATGGGTCGGTATTGACGACTTCAAACAGACAAACAGAGGTTAATAGACAAGAGAACAAAGGTATTCAAGGAAATATAAAATTAATTTTAGCTAAAGTAATAAGTTCAATGGCCTCAGATTTTAAATATATTAAATATTCCATGAACGGAATTCCAGGTGATATTTATTTTCCGCAAAAAAGAAACAAAAATGCATGGCCTTGTCAAGGCCAAGCTCGATCGTTTGTATTTGCAGACAAAAATTAATTAATTAATTACGGCCAAAATAATCGTCCGATAGTAACGATATTGACCCACCCCATAGATACCAATCAAATTTTCACAATTTTTCGGTGTTTATTATACAACTCGCATAAGGTGAAAAGTGACTCTGACACTCTAACCACTCTTAAAAATTAAATTTGTCAAACTCTAAAGAATACACTACACTGTCTGTAAGATTACACCCTAGTTTAGCTAATTTTTGATCCCGAGAAATCGTTTCATGTTGGCGAACAGAAAGAAGTTACAGTAAATGGGGTGAGTACTATCAGTGTGATAGCAATCATAGGTAATTCCTGCTATTATACCTCGATAATTTCGGATCAGTGTGCTGTCGTTTTATCGTGGTGGAAAGCACATTTTTCTTAGCCACATAAGACCTTGTCTTCTTCAATTTTGTATCGTGTAGGTATAAAAATTCACTGCAGTACTGCCCAATGATCGATTTGATTTTCTTCAAAGGTTTTGCCTTCTTTTAAGCAGATTTATTCCAAAAATTCATTGTTTTAAGTGTCCTGATCTCTAGCGTATAATAATGGATCCAGGTTTCTCCACTCCATGCAAAAACGTTTAAGAGTTTTGCTTAAAAATATCCAAACACTGCTTCGATATTGGCTGCCGTATTCTCTAATTGCCCGTAGTCATGACACCTAATTTGCGACACCTTTTTTTGCTTAACTCGTCAAATAAAATAATAATTACCATTCTATACGACACATCTATGCCTTCTATACTTTCATTCATCACATTTCATCACATTGAGGACTTTGTCAACAATTTTCTCAAAAACCACGTCTGCGTGACAGTTTCATTAAAAATGGATTACGATCGTTTAAATTTGTTAAACCAATCTTAATGATAGATAATGAAGGGTCCACATAGACTTCGGTTTTATTTCTTAGTATATTTTAATATCAAAAAATGAAAGCGACTTCTGAATCCATTCCATTTCTATTGGCTTTCAAATAAAAACTAACCTATGAATCAGTCTGAAATTAGATATGGTGTACGAAAAATGACGGTAATGACAACTTCCCTTAGCAACGCCACACGTCTTCACGTACGGGTATTTATTGATCGACCCTCGTACGTGTTACTGCTACACAAGTATGCCGCTATATCATGCATATAAGTCTTAAATATATAAAAAGTTTGAAATAATATACATAATTAATATCACTTCACACTCTTCTCTTCACATTAACGATGTTATTAGATATTTATAAATTAATATAAATATCGTAACAGTTTGGTCTCGAATTGTATAAATTAGAATTGTTTGTTTAATAATAAAATTCTGAATTATCAAAAGATTTAATTAACAAATATGCATACAATATAAAAAAATTACATGTGTAAATACATATTTGTTATCAATAATAAATATACGACAAGTAACAATATCTACTTCAGATTTATAGTGCTTGAATAAACTTTAGAAAATATTACTTTATGAAACAAAATAACATGCTTAATTTAATTAATGTATACTTATATTTGACAAAAAAAAATTGTTATAATATGTATAATATAGTAGACAAAAATATTCTTTTTTTATATCACTAATTTTAGAAATCATATTTATTAAGCTAACCCTCTATAGCTTTCAAATATGTAATATTAATTTACGAGATTGCTATAAATATACTGTGAAATAATACGCTCAGTAACATACATAAATTCACAAACATCCGGTGCCGAGCGCGCCACATAAATTACGACATATTAGACAGGGTCTCATGGCTACAATGATTGCTATAAATTTTTCGAAAAAAGCGCTCATGAATTTGAAATTAATACACTGGCTAATCCGATTAAAAAGTACAAAACGAAGAGATTGCTTGTCAAATAAATTACATTTTAAATTAGCATCAACGGGTATGACCCAAGCATTCATTTCGTATTCGCTTTCCGGCTCAAGTCCTTGCCAATTTGCATACGCCCAATGGAAATAATACCGCTTTATAATAACAAAAACTTGAAGCTTACTTTGACTGGAAAATATATGTTATTGTTTTAATCATATTGATGTGTTTCCCTTCACATTGATTTAAAATGTGTGTAAATATTTTCAAATACAAAAAGAATTTCAAACTCATCATAAATATTCATAATTTTGTTAATAATATAATATAATATAATACTTTGCAATGATCTGAAAAAGTTAAACCATTATCTTCAACAGGTCTTGATGAAACATTACTTAAATTTAATTAAACAAAAACTTACTTGGATACAAAATTATAATAATAAATGTGTATACATTCATTCAAAATTATATGAGATTTATTTATTAAACATAAGAATATTAATTTTAAAACTTTTTTATTAAAAATATACAAAACATACTTTTATATACTAATTGTTCTCTTCATTTATTGATGTTGTTGAAAGTAATAAAAATTAAATTATTTCTACTTGTTCTTGTCTGTGTTTTTTTACTAAATTAAATGTTTTGAATGTATTTGCAAATCCTTGAAAATAAGTAAGGTAGGATAATTTAAAAAAATAATTATATATGGAAAATTGAACAAAAAATATATCGTAAAATATTAAAAAAACATATATATTTATCAAATACGGAAATATAAGTGGTATAATTTTGTAAGGAAAGTAAAATTATATTCCACAATTAAAATTAACATTCGCTGCGAACATAAAGATAAATTTAATCGGATTGTACATAATCAAGTAAACTTTATCTTGAACAACTTAATCCCCATAAAAATAAAGGCCCCCGGGCATTTTTTTGTTCCTCCCTTTTCCGAAATTAGTATAATAAATCCGCATTAATTACTTGGACGCGCTTGCTTTTAAATCCGCCTTCTCGCGCGATCTCGACGGTTGGCAAAGGAGGCACTTTGGCGTTTCCGGTTTTATTTATAAATGTTGCATGAGGGGCCATTTTCGCTTTATTAAAAGTTACTCGTCCCCATATTTCATATACATCGCGAAACAGAGGTTCTCAGTTTTTAATCATGTCCTAGGTTTAATGTGCCTCGACGTGGCACGCACTTTCTGTTTTGTGTGTGTGTGTGTGTGCTTAATTGGAGGTAATTTTTCGGTTTTGACAAATTACTTGGGCTGGATTTATTCAGGACGCGAGGATTTATCATTCCAGTTTTATGTTAATTAATTTTCCTACCGGAAAATGTACCGTGATAATTATGGTGGATGCGCCTGGAGAGAAATGGGCCTCGTCAGTATTAAATTTGTAAAACAAAATAGGAATTGAGTTGAATCATAAACAATAATTATTACTTTTATTATGAAAACATGTAATTTTAAACAAAATAAACGTTAATGAATTTCTTCAAAAATAAAATAATATTTCATTGTAAAATAAATTTTTGAAACTTTCTACATCATAGAATTTTTCATTGCATTATTTATTTAGGTACTTATTTAAATTTTTATGTACTATAGCAATATATAAAGATCCCTCTATTATAATCCAATAGTTTTTAGTTGTGACAATATTACATAATTCCAAATTGTTTTAAATTAATTTTCCATTTTTGTATCAAACAGATTAATTTGGGGAAATGACTTAACTATTGATTTCTAGTATCAAAGTAACTAAATCTATAAGTTTACACTTTAGTCGCTAGTAGTCTTAAAATAAAAAATAAAACATACATTTTATTTATAGCAGTTAACGTTATATGCGATCTAAACTAAATTTATTTGCGTTGATTATCATAATTTCATCCAATAGTAAATTATGAGTTATTGTGGTCATCATTAATTGACAGGAAGTATACAAAACTATAGCACCACACTATAAAACCCACTTAAAAATAATTCTATTAAATTTTATAAAATACTACTTAAAATATTAGTTAATTTGAAAAGTTTTTGTCTCTTAGCATTATTTATTGTAAAGCTGATATTTGTAAATTGCAAAGTATACAAAACAATAGCACCACAATATAAAAACAACTTAAAAATGATTTTATTGAATTTTATAATATATTATATAAAATGTTAGTTAATTTGAAAAGTTTTTGCCTCAGCATTATTTATTGAAACAATAATAGTTGTCAATTGCAAATAATTATATTTAAATAAGTAATATGCACGAATGTAACGAAACCTAAGCTGAGACAATTTATCTTTATGAATTGTACAATTAATTACAAACAATCAATAATCTTGTAATCGTATTTTAAACACTGCAATTAATTGCCGTTTCATGGAATATAAAAGGTTTAAATATTTTATTAGTTTGTTCCATATTTGTACTTTCGTGTCTAATTACAATGCTTTCATATACACGTTATTAAAAATCGATAAGCGATAAATTTCAAGAAATCGACCTTTAGCTGCTTGTATATAAGTACAAAAAAAGAAAGCTTGCCTAAATAAACTAAAATCAAGTATCAAAAGGAAACCTGTCAATTTTTTTCGACCAATTATAATAAACAAATTCAAAACTAATTGAATGGTAATAATGTGTAAAGTTTTTCGCTAAGAAATTTTAATCAAAATACTTTAATTATTATTTGTTTACTACATAATATCTAACAAAATATTAGTATGGCTGAAAATTATTAAGAACAATAAATTATTAATAAATTATAAGCTTTTATCATGATTACATTGATAACTTAAAAAATGATATAGCATTCATTACCTCTGCAATATTAATTGTTTTTCTGGGATTATATCAATACGCCTTTGATTGACGCGTAAATTAATATGTCAAAACAATGTAAGGTAAATTAATTATCAGAAAATCATTTCGTCATAATACTCTATTGTAATTTATAACACACCACGTACATACCTTTTGTTAGAAAATCTTTTAACAAAACAGCCGTCAAACCGTCAAGCTACATATATAATATAGTGTCAACTTAGTAGTTACAAGAACTTGAGTATTATATTTGATTGAAAATTTTGATTTTAACAAAAATAATAAGAATCCCTATTGATAGAAAAAAAAAATATATATGTAACAAATAAAGTAAATATAATGTATGACACTGAAAACTTCACTATGTGTTAACGACAAATAATGACGATAAAACGTTGAAACTCGAGTCGTGCTGTCTTGTTTAAATTTATATAATTGTGCCTATACATTATATAATTTTTACAATAATTACTTGTGGTTAAAACATAGTGAATTTTTCAATTCAGTGTAAGTATGGATTACCACGTAGTAACGGTCGCAAACAATCTCTTTATAATGTATGACCATTGTTTATTTTTTCTGTTCATCGACTCGTGGTCTTTCAGTGTGGATTTAACTGTTGTACAATAATCATGGTTGCTAATGTTTAACGGAATTAACTGAATGTTTTTCTTCAAACGTCATAAATGATAAATGGTAATTTCTGGGTATTTGTATCGACGTGTTAGGAGACGATTGTAAGGGATGCACATATGATTAATGATGGCAAGACTACGAGAGTTGGTTTCAATTTTATGCAAAGTTTGTAAGGCATTCCTCAGTTGTGTTTGGTTGGTTAATTGGTACAGGATAAACAAAACATATTGAAATAAAGATTCTCAAAATTGTACAACTTAACTCTCAATTTGTAGCAAAGAAACTTGGCAAAAGGTACGTGTTTCTACATTCGAAGCACTGGCTCACAGGAGAAGAACTCCATTGTCATATGAATAGGCATTCTATCTCTCTTATAATTTGCTGATCCACCCCTTGTATACTCTTTAATATACCTCAATTTTTCTGAGCAAATGCATACAAGGGGTGGATCAGCAAATTATAAGAGATATGGAATGCCTATTCACAGGACAACGGAGTTATTACAAATTTCACACATGTTCTAGGAGATGGATATTAACCCTTAGCTGCCGCACTTCAATTTTGTAACATAACTGCACATGGGGTCTTCCAGGACCCCAAGTTGAAAAAATGCTTAAAAATTCTTCTATCCTGTATAAGTTTTAAGTATATTTTTATATTTTGTAACATAATTTTTGAGTAATAAAATATATAAGTCCTTTGTATCATTCAATGTCTGTCGAAGTATTAGCTAGAGAAGTAGTTGTTTCAGAAGTGATTTGTATCTTGTAGTCTTAATGAGACTGTAGATTTTACGAAATATTTTCGTGTTTTTTCTAATTATTAATAATTTTTGAGATTTTTGTTAGAAGAGTACAAATATGTAATAAATAAATAAATAAATAAATAAAGAAATAAATAAATAAATATAGGAATACAGAACTGTACAAAAGTGTTAATTGGTACATTATGGACTAAAAAATCAGCCATACTAGAGAGTTAACTCTTTTTATAAACGTGGATAGACGTATACTGTATGCGCGCGCAGTGACCGGGACCCTATCACTACTTACTTTTAGCGCTCTACTTCTAGACCAGGGCATTAGGTTTATGATATTTGGAAAACTTAAATAATTAAAAATTAATTTTAAAAAAGGATTGGGTCCCTCACGACCCCCAGGTGCAGCTAAGGGTTAGATATTGTGATACTTTATTAGAGTTTAGTCATTGTAAATATTGTATCTTAAGCATATATAGACAACCAGAAGGTAGAACGAATGCTTTCTTTAAGGTTTTAACTGATGTTTTGAATATTTGTTGAGTTAATTCCGCAAATAAACAATCTTTATGTGTAATAACTTGCTTTCTATTGGAATTACCATCAAGCGATCCAACTAGAATGCATGTAAATAAAAATATTAAAATTACAATCTCTAAACTTGATTATTTATTTGTCAATTTAGATACCGTATGCAATACAGATATAATAAAAGCAAATCTAGGCGATCATTTAGCGCTTGTAGGTTCTATACAACACCGATATACAAACTACAAATAATACCGAATACACATAGTAAGAAGAATAAATAAACCGATATAAAGAAAAATATAAATGATTATTGATGCAGTAAATGATACCAGCTTCATAACATAACGGTGCATCAAGGGTTTGAGTGGAAGAACGTATTTAAATTTGAACTCCGTTCGTGCTTCTTTCGCCCAAACTTGTGTGTATGTTTTGGTTCAATTTATTTGGATATGTACTTTTAATACAGAAGTCCAAATAATATAATAATTAAATAAGTATAAAAATTATTCAATTTATTAATAATATTTAATGGTCCATAAACAACGTAAAGTTTTGAAAGCCATACAATAAACTGAAGCAGTTGTGGTCCCGATGGTATAATATAGCGAATTATTAAGGCTATTGCTGGACAGTGGCAGATCAGCTGGCCATTATACTAAATGAGTGTGTAGATAAAGCAATTTTTCTTGATGAGTTTAGAATTTTAACAATTGTGCCTCTTCATAAGAAAGGTAATGCCAATGAATTGGATGATTTTGTACCAATTGCACTGATAAAATTGATTTGTAAAAAATTATTGCAGAAATAATAGAGAAGTATAATGTTATTATGAAATCACAATACGGCTAATGATCTGGGCGTTCTTCTGAAACAGCTGCACATAATTTTCTAGAGTTTAAAAATAAACAGCTTGGTGACCGAACATTTCTTTTATTTATTTTTTTGACATGTCCGCTGCCTTTGATTGTTTGCAATTTTCATAAAAAGTAAATTATATGCAGTTAGATTTAGAGGTAAATTCCTCGACTTTGTAATGACGTAAAATTGTAGTCTGAGTTGGCAAAAATATTTCGCCAGAATATAATGTTAATTTAAGGGTACCGCGGGTGTATTTTAGAGCTTTTAATTTTAATTTTATGTTGATGTGATACCTCAACATTACTAACGTTATTAAAACTTGGTAAAATACTGGATTAAAACAATATTAATTCATTTTCAAAATCTTAAAGGGACCCTAAATGCACCTAGTAATAATTAATTTCATTTTTCAAATACTACATGGTTCCTTGGTATCCATTTCAATAAGTGCTTGAATTAGATTGAACATGTTACACCGTTAATAATTAATAGTAGCTATTACGATATTTTGGAACTAAAGACACTTTAGGTATGGCTGAGTTAATTACAATCTATTATTGCTTTATTTCACCTATCCTATAGTGTTGTGCTTTAGGAAAACTCAGTTCAGTCTAGACTAGTACAAAGAGTTTTATTTCAATAAACGAATATTTAGATTAATGTTTAATTTGGGATTTCAACCGTACGTTTCCTTGCATTTACCTAAATCGATGTTTGATTTTAGTTAAAGTAAACTTGGATTGTTACAAGAAAACATTTTCTAACCATACACATTTCACAAGAAATACAAATTTTCCTAAGGTTACCGCCATCATATACAAGCGCTAAATAATTTGCCAAATTACCAAAGGATATACAAGCTTTGCCAATAAAGAAATATAAGAAAACTATTCAACTTGTTTTTAAGTAAGAAAGCATTTTATTCTGTCAATGGAATCTTAAATTTTGAAAAATGATGATGAAAAAATCCATTAAAAAATAGCACAAAATAGTAATTAACCAATAATTATTCATTGGTTGTAATAAGATTTCTATATTGGATATTTATATATCTATATATAACAGTTATTAATGTGAATAAACAAAATAATTTTGAAAAAAGCATTTGGTTAGTATATATTACAAAAATTCTTCAGTTCCTAATATTGAGAAGGAACTAATCTCCACTCGAATGTATTCTTTTCAAACTGTTTAGTTTGCCAGACATAATAAGACATATAAAAATAATTCATATTTTGTATGGGACGCTCCAGACGTTTTCCCAATAATTCTACAATTTTATCACATAACCTATATGTTACCTTTTAAAATACTTGTAGATTTCAAAATAAAACTACTTCTACATAATATAGACGCACTTAAGAATATACAACTGTATATAAAAAATATTTTGCAGATTTTATTTTAAGTTACTAATTACATACAAGATGTATCACAATGTAATGGCTTCTACTAGCAATCATACTGTTACAAGTCAACTGCTAGATAAAATACAAAAGAAAACATAAATTTGATAGAGTGTAATGGGATATTAAGACAATAGTGATGTAGTCATTATAATAATTTCCCTATATTTTTCTCGAAACCTTGTAGGTTTACGCAAAAAAACTATTCTTAATATTCTGATAAATTTTAAATTCTTTACAATTGCTTGTTATTTAAATTTCATTTAACTCCTATAGTTTATTATACATGGGTAAAACATGTCAACTTTTTGAAAAACATATTTCAATAAAACTTGTTTAATTTTTCATTCTCTTTTTCAAAAAGTCTTATTTACCAAATTTATTGAATTCCAAAATTTGTTTGAATAAATCCATTAAGGGGAGGTTCTAATGCAAAATTTTTAAAAATACAATTTTTTTTCTAATTTTTTGAAAGGTACAAGTATCTACTATATTGCGAGAAAAGGATTTTTTGATACGCGCATAAGAAAAATTTCTACGAGCCATTGTTTGAACTTTTGTCCCGGCCGCCATGAGATGCCCTCCGCTCGAGACGGGCAGGTACGATAGAAACCTTTCATGACAGTATGCTTGTTCCCAGAGTGCATGACAATGCATCTGACATGTATGTAAGTGTATGTGGAAAAACCTTAAGAGAACATATGTGAGATATCAAAAATAGTAAAAAACAAAAATTTCGGTTGAAATGAGTGAAATAACTTTTTTGGTCTGCCATATTGAATTAGCCATTTTGTTTTTATTTTTATTTTATCACAATGTACCATAAATCCATCTTCAAATATAGCGAAACCCGTTATGTCCTAATTTGTATGAAATTGAATATGTTTATTTTTTGGATCCGCCATATTGGATCAGCCATTTAGAATTTTGAAAAACTGACTTCAGATTCGTATTCAGCAGGGTCCAAACCCTATTATATTGTGTCATTGTTAGAAAGAATTTCTATTTTTGCACTAATATTCGATCGAAAGTGTTGCCAAAACTTTAAACGTGTTTTTCTTTTAGTTGAATTTATGACATTGCTCCCCTTTTTTAGTTAGAGATCGTTTCAGATACGCAGTGATGCACACCATCTATCGATTTCGCGCTGACATGGTCCATTGTAAATATTCATCTTGGCTGTTATATGTTTTTTTACCAAAATTGTTCAGAATACAGATAAATATACTAGTATGCTGATGTCCCAACCCGTTTTTGTATATGTACTTTTACCAGCTCAGAAAATAATTCCAAACTTTGGGCATTTTTTGGGCAGTTACATGAGAACCTCCCATTAAATTTTGCATAGTGTTACAACTTTTAATTATAACCCTTGCTTATGTTTAACTGATCAAAGAGTCGGCTAGAGGCCAACCACCCACCCAAAATATACATATTAACATTAATTACTGATCGACTTGCGGTTTAGCTTTAATTATAAAATTTGAATAAAAGAAAATTTACAAAGTAAAAAGTTTAAATGTAAAAATAAATACAAATTATATACTATATATATTATGTCATATTAATATTAATAGTGGACTCTTTGGCCATATTTTTTTAATATTACAATTTCTCTCCCATTGATATATTAATAATTACAGAATTACTTTATGCTGTTGTTTTATTTTGGTTTATCTCTGTAAAACTAATAATTACAATATTGCTATTACTATAAAGAACTGCACTTGATTTACTTTCACCTTTTTCATGGCTACCCATTTTTATTTATAATAAAATTTAAAATTTCTAATAATCTGCATAAAATTATCTGAAACTTTGTCCTTTACAATTTTTTTTCTATCTGTTAAAATAACCGAGATATATTGATTTGAAAAAATTGACACTTTTTACTTTTTTCAAAATATCTAGTTACCCTTGCCTTTTTTGAAAACTTTTAAAGTGGAATTTTATTCGTCTCGTAAATCTACGATATTGTTATTAAATATATGCTGTCATAAACAGGCAAACAATTTGTGTATTAAATCACAGGAAGAAAAGTAGATATGAATGATTCCGGATGTTGAATGCCCATAATCTAATATTTCTAGGCTTGTCATGAAACGAAAGGCAAAACTAGAACTTGCAATTATAGGTTATATTAAGCCACTCTTAGCGCCTGTGTATTATTAAAGTTATTTAATACAATTGTTTCCTGACAAGGAAATATATTGAAATCTTTTTTGCAATGACTTTAAAAAAGTAAATAGTTCTGAAATAAATAAAAAACTAAAAGATTTTTTGGTATATTTGGTTATATTAAAAAAAATGTGTCTTTTATTTATGAAAATTGCATGAATTCATACAATAAAGCTTTATTCATTCAAGCACGCCAAAGGCTCCATATTTAGTATACTCAATACGCCGAACAGTTTGTTTCTGCAATATGAACTGCTGCAGGGTATTACAACAATGTCCCCAGAAGTTTATTTCGTGTAATATGTAACTATATACGTGAAAGCAGAAACACGTGAATAACTAAATTCAACGAATAGGATCTGAATTATATCATGCCATAACCATTAAATTACAATATCTTTAAAACTTTTCATAAATGTATGCTTCAAATGGGTCCAGATACAGTCTTCATTTACAGAAAACTCAGTAATAAGAAGTGTACAATTTCAGGTCTATACGTTTGTAATGAAGTCGTGTGTTTAAATATTGAAATTTTGTTAATCGCCTTCTAAACTTATAAGATCATTTGGTGGAAATATTTTAAGTTAAAAATTAAATTAGCGTTTAAGTTAATATGGAACAATTTTCAATAATAACAAAAAATATTACCAGTTTCTTCAAGTACCTTTATAATGATTTCAAATGTTATTACGTTTTAATCTAAACACTTTAGAGCTACTTTAAGTAATTTGTTTAATTTTCTTGACTTATATCGTCCTGTAAATTAAAATAGAGCTATAATTACAAGAAATGTAATGTAAATGATATATTAAAGCGACTCAATGAGAAATAAGTGTACAAAAAATTAAAGATGAATAAACAGGTTAAATAAACTATGTTACTAAATTATACATTTAGAATGAACGAAGAATTTCATTTGTCTTAATCAAATACTGACACAATACATGGTTTTAAAAATGTTTTATAATATTCTACACAGTGGCTTCGTAGAATAATACAAACGTTTTTGAAACCATATACTGTGTCAGTATTTTATTAAGTAATACGGAGTTTTAACAAGTAACAGCCTCATCAATCCAGAAATTCATTTGTTCATTAGACTAAACTAAATGGAATCTAAAAACCATTAAACCTAAAATTACTATCTATTGTGTAGGTGATATGGTGTAATGCTGTAATTCGTTTTAAGCGAAATATTTGTGAAATAATAATTAAAGATGTTGTTTGTATGTATCAATAATTTTAGCATATGATTCTTGCTGTAAGTAGTTTTCTTGAATATATTGACAAGTCAGTTATTCATATAAAAACCATTTTGATGAACGGTAAATAGTAACTGTAGGTAATATCGAAACTCAAAATTGTTTATTTGATGCATAATTACCTCTATTATCATCAGTTTCATAATGGTCTTTGATTCATTTAAAACTGGAAAAGATATATATTTATGTATCTTATCTATGTAATAAATGATTAATCTTTAAGTTCGTTGCTCGTTTTTCTTTAATAACTCTTAATATTTTAAGCCATAAAAGTGATCAGTAAAGACAACTATGTTTAATTATGCACTCAGGAACACGAAAACATTTAATGCTTAATCTGTAATGATAAAAAGGAACTATTGATAATATTGCAGTTTTATGATGATTAGCCCTAATTGATTTTATTTTTTGATGTATAGCCATTGTTGAATAGAATTTAGGAATGAACTGATTCTCTTTTTAATAATTTATATATTTTGAGTTTGAATAGTTTGAATGAGGATTCATGTTTTGTACTCAAAAGTAAAGGGAAATATTTATATATTACATATAATACTCGTTTTATAATCAATTATATTAAGGTAAATTGTGTTTTAAAATGATTCGAAACTAATGAGTTTTTTATTCTGTAATATGCGCTAATAAGGCTTAAACGCCAAGATAGAAGTACTAAGTGTTTAACTTAAGACATCGGGGAAATAAAAATGTTATAAATCTTCCTCATAATAATGCCTCGACGGATAAAAGAAGAAAACAAGGGCACGAGTGGAAGATCATTTTATAAATGAACTCTATTCTGTTACATCTAAATTCTAATATAAAATGTATTAAATAGGTAATTGTGGAGGCGTGATACATTATTATAAATTATTGTAAATACCGTTTTTATATATCACACACTTTTTTATCCTTATTCTAATAATGATAAAATGTATGCTTTAAATCAATTTGGTATATTTTGTAAGTCCAATTAATGAAAGTATGAAACTATGAACTTCCTGAAACAAGCGTTTAAAATATTGTAGAACGAGTAATAAGAAGCTTAATATTCTTATATACCTAACCTTAGTTCTTAATTATTATAAAGGTAAAGAATTTTCTTTATATTTATCTTATTTTCAAACTTACTACACAGCATTTAAATAGTTTTAAAATAGGTTTACTATAATGACTATCTAAAATAACGCGATTCGAAATTCGCAAATAAATAAAATTTTTTAATCTTTGCTAATTTGTTCAGTGCAGCATTTGAATATGTACATAGCATTAAATTAAGTTTACGTTCTTTCTGGTTTTACGAAATTGCAATCAGGAAAAAAGAACTAATAAAAGAGAAGATGGAGATTCATAATGGAACTCCCTTAGGGTAGAAATTGTTTCTAAAAGCCTTTTAATATAGCAAAATGCAATTTTAACTCTTGCCAATAAAAATGTATTTTTCATTTTATAATAAACATCTCATTTAAAAATGTTACATTAGAATAAGAATAAGAATAAGAATTTATTGGTCTTTTTCATTGTTTACAACAATATAAGACAAGTCAATACATCATAACTAATAATAATTTTACAATGATTACATATAGTAGTAATATTATATTTAACGAATAACATAATACACATAATTAAAATTATAGCTAAATATTTATATATGCAATTTATATTATTAATTTTATTTAAAAATAAACCATCTTTAAGGTGTATGTCAATAATTTCTTCATATTAGCGAAATTATTTCTTAAAAATATATCAAGTAAGATTCAATTTATAGATCTTCTATTACTCCAAAACAAAAAAATTAACATAAGATAAAGTAAAGGTCAATATAGAACTTTAATTAACGTCTATCCTAAGTTTTGATCATAAGAATCTATATAGAGCTAGAAAGTATTTAGAAAAAACCAAATTATTTACGGAAATATTATAGTTGTAATTTATTTGTTTCATCAAAATTTGGAATCTCATTAATTTATTTTTACATAATATATTGTAACCATGTTTAAAAAAGCTTAAATAAAGATAAATATAAAGTTCTTTGCCAGACTTATTGTTGTTTTATGTTATATTCATCTGAGACAAATTTTAGACAAAATAATTTCAAATAGCATAATAACATGAATTTATAAGCTCCTTTAAAGATAAAAATTATTTAGAAAGTATTTTGTGGAAACAATTATTTTTGTTACGATTATAGAATTTTGAAATTATCCGAGTGAGCTTTTAATCGCGTATTCTGTTTAAACCAATTATCTTTGAAAAACCTGTAACTTTATAAGTTTTTCAACTAAAAATTGCTTTAGGCAGCATTCATATTTCAACTAATTTTACAGTTATAACATCCAAGATATAATATTTTAAAGTACAAAATTGTCTATATTTATTATAAGGAATGAAACTAATGCTAATAACAGCTTTGTTTTTAATATACAATTTTAGAAATTTTAATAATACTGGTATTTTTAATTACAAACTCTCATAGCAATAAAATAAAATGTAATTATAATTTTTTTGGAGAATGTTTTAGAGATATCAATTATTATATTATAATTTATTTTGAGAAATATTTATTACTAGGAATAAATTGGATAAATAAATCAATATTTAATTTAAATTTATTTGTATTTGCTAGGGAGATTAAGGCTTCGAGTTGCGATTTTGTAAAATATAATAGTCATTATTAATGCATTGATTCGTTATGCATTTAAATTCATTTTAGTAATTTTTTTTAATTGTTGTATACAGGGACCCAGGTAACTTATAATTTCTTTTAGAAAACGTATTCGGAAAGAACTATAAGAAACTATTAAATTAAAACACTTTGTAATTTCCTTCCTTCACATTTATTTTTATATGTCAGATTTACATTTCGAGTACCATGTACTCATTATCAATGATAATGAGTTGACATATAAAAATAAATGTGAAGGAAGGAAATTACAAGTGTTTTAATTTAATAGTGATAACTTCACACGACTCAAATCAAACCATGAATATAAGAAACTGTTTTTTTTTCCTCTAAATGTTGCTTTTATTGCGTTTTAAAAATGGTTATGTGTAATAACCTATTAGATATAACATGCATGAAAAAGATTTTTTAATGATTTAAAGATTTTCAATGGCCAAACTTATTATTAAGCATATCGTCCTAAATAAGTCAAATTATATATCATAGTAAACATGTGTGTAATGTATTATGTTTGGTAATGCTTACAAACGTGTTTTAACTTTAGTAGCAGTCCAGTAATTATGTACAATATAATTTAAAAAAAAGCTTTGGCAACATTTTAGTTGAGATACATATAACCAGCTAACCATTTCTGGAGACGCTTTCCTGTTTATGCTACACAGTTTATATAATGACTGATCATCGTTGGTTAATAAAAAAATAGAACCACTAGCACATGAATTTAAGAATTCTCCTAGAGGAGCACTATATATTGATTTCAATAAATGGAAAAGTTAGTCAATTTAATAATGGAAATGTTAATGCTGATAGTTGTTGAAAATTCAAGTTCCTGAACACTTTTATAGTCGTAAATAATACTCGATAACACTTCAAATGTAAAGTTCAAGTGTGAAAGTTATTTAATTTTATTCAAGCATGACTTTCTTATAAATAACATTTTATTCTAAATGTATGTAAACTATAAAAATCATAATACTTAGTTTTTCAATGTTTAATAATATGCCATGAAATTAGGCCTTATTTTTATTATTGCACTTTATTTATATAAATTTGTTTGAACAGTTCCCATTCGTATTTATAATGTCTGTGTATTATACATACGAAGGTAAAATTATAGAATATGTTATGTTATTGTTAAGCGGTTATAGTATTTTATTAAATTTTTGGAAGGTATAAATGTGTGAAACGTAGATTTTGATTGTTAGAAAAAAAAATAGTGTGGTGAATGTTTTCATGAGTGGAAAGTGTGATAATAAAAAGGGTCGGATTTTGCGTTCCGTGCTAGAAATTGTTAATTTGGGGAATGTGCCGTGTCGTGTCGTGTCGCCCGTTCCGGTGTTGTGTTTTTTTGTGGGTGGCTGTTTGTGTTTTGTGAATTTGTTTGTGTGTGTGAGAGAGATTGAATGAGGGTGAGTTTTCGAGTTACGGTTTCGCTTTTTTTTTGGTTTGTATGTGTGTGTATGTAGTGCCGGTCCGTGTGGGTGATTAATTTATGATTCCGGTTGATGGCTGTTGTGGCATTTGTGTAATTTGTTATTATTGTCGCTGCAGGATAGTTTGTTATAATTGCTTTTGGTGGTGGCGGAGTCTGCAAAGTTGCGCCCGAGTGAGTGAAATGTGTTATGATAATAATGTGTAATTGCAATTGCGGTCTGCTGCCTTATCTGGAGTTGCAATTCCAAGTGGTCCTGGGGTTCGGGGTCGACGGCAAAGGGGGTCGTTTTCGAGGGGTCGCGAGGGTTCCGCCCGGTGCCGCTGTGAAATATGTCTCTCCGCGGTCGCACCAACTTCCAAGACTGTCCAAGTTTCCAACAAGTACGGTCCCTCCCCGGCATAAACCAGCGCTGCGGTTTCGCCTTCGAGTAATCTGTTCCCAGATGACGTGATTTAGTAACGGTAATCACCGTAATTGACTAAACCCATATCTTCACACGAATCACCGGAAGCACTCACGGAACATTTCGCACCCGACGCTGCTAACTAATGATAGCATACTCTTTTGTGCTTTTGATGGTCACTTACCGTGCACTTCCGCGCCTTGGACAGCGAAGACAACCAGCGCTAACACCAGTAGCGCGGTCGGCATTGCGAAGAGTGACCGAGCGCATTACCCACACAAGCTCACGCTCCGGACGACACGCGGGATCTGAACTTCCTCCTCGGCCCGCGCTCAACTAGCGCAGGCTCCATCCGGATCCACGTGCTCCGCCAACCCCCACCACCATTTCCCAACTCCAAATGGAAAAACTAATTTCCCGACCCGAACCTGTCCCACACCTCTCCAGAAACACCGGAATTCACCTCTCTTCAATCACTTAACCCTTAGAGGTCACAGCCTGATCTGTTGACGTTCACTAATATCAACAATACCTCGTGCCTTACAAACAGATTACCCCACGTCGATTCCGTCACCCTGATACCCTTCAACATCAACAACGGGGGCCCGATTCCAATTTGCGAAAATAACACTGAGTTATCGGCCACTCTGGTGGAAAACGTGACCGGTCCCCGATTGCGATTGCAGCTTGAAGCCATCCTTGTCGCAGCCGATGAAAATTCACCAACCTCTAATCGCTTAACTGTAAAACTTCATTACCTAACTTTCACGCATTGCTAAAACTACCAGAATCTATTAATTGAATTTCATATAACTATATCGTGTTCCCTCTGATTGTCCATTTATTTAATTTTACGCCCATTTTCTCATTGGCTTTAAATAGTTTTTACACACTGAATGTATTTCAATTTAAAATATTCACAAGCCAACGAACACCAGAATTTCAAAACTTCTGGATTATCTATTAATAAAATTGATTGGAAATTATAAATTTATAGAGCCTGTAGCCATAATTATTATAATCAATTAAACATTATTTGCATTAATGCCGATAATTTAAACACAACCAGTATTTTTGATAACCAAGTTAATGTGTTAATTCCATATTGATTTTAATTACATACATGCCAATTTATATGAAAGTGTTAATTAACAACAATTTCTGTTTTGTATTGTCTTGTATTAAGTTAAAAAAGTTTTATCTTTATTACCTTATATTTGAGACATTAAAATAAGAACGCTATAAGAAATCTATAATTCAGACAAATTATTTTTAGAATGTATAAAAGTAATTATTAAATATATTTTGATGATTACAAAATAATAAATAGAAAGCTATAGAAGCTTCAATTAGAATTCCAAAATTTAAATCACATAAAAATGTGTGAAATTAAAATCTATAATTCAGACAAATTATTTTTAGAATGTATAAAAGTAATTATTAAATATATTTTGATGATTACAAAATAATAAATAGAAAGCTATAGAAGCTTCAATTAGAATTCCAAAATTTAAATCACATAAAAATGTGTGAAATTAAAATTGACATTATTTCTTGTATTTGTTGAATTTGGTTCTCGTTTATCACGTGGTGAAACATTTTTAATATTAAGGGACAACCCTTAATATTATTTTTTGTAGTTTAAAATAAGTAATTTAGTTGTTTAAAGATATTTAAACAGTATTCATTTTCTTACTTGATTTTCTAAATATATTAATGTAAATAACATAAAATTGTACAATACTTTTTATTAATTATTAACACTTTTTAAATAATAATAATAATAAATTTCTAAAAATTGTGTTTGTAAGGAAGGTGAAAATCCACACATTAAGAATTGAAAATTAATAAAAATTAAATGTAAGTAAAAAGTTATTTTTTAAAATAATATAATGACCATTAATTATTTACTAATTTTTGCATTTTCTGAGAATATTAGTTACAATAATTTAATACGTAAATTAATAAATTTCTAAAAATTGTGTTTGTAAGGAAGGTGAAAATCCACACATTAATAATTGAAAATTAATAAAAATTAAATGTATCTAAGCAATAATAGGAAATGAACAAATATATTTTTAATATTTTTTAAAGGGTTAACTACAGACGATTTGGTAAAATTTAATTAAAATTTAATTATTCTCTAATGAATCTATAAAAAAATATTAAAATAACCTTGTAATATATTGAAAATGATGGTAGCGACCGTTACTATGTGGTAGTTCATTTTAAAAAGGGTTAAATGAAAATAATTTTTAAGTTTTTATACCACTATTTATTGTACAGGGTGATTCATTAAGGGTGGCCACCGGCCTTATCTCGGAAACCGTATATCCTAGAATTTGGGGGAAAAAATTCTTATCACATAATCGGCCAAAAGAAAATGCGTAAAAATTTTTTAAATGCTTAGGTTTCCGCTAGGTGGCGAATTTTATATTTACATAATTAATTTGCGTTTTTTACAAAATATTACCGCATTGAGGCTATTGAAAATTATCAAAATTAGAAACTACTGTACTTGGTATACAATTTTTGCTTAAGTCATTTTTTTCTATCACCTACAGTTAAGTGGTGGGGGAAGTATACTTTTGTTTACAGAAAATGGTCTGTAACTTCCGTATACCTAAACCGATTTTCACAAGCTTAGTCTCAATGGAAAGAGTATTAGAAGTTGATTACAAAAAAGAGAACATTAACACATTTAATCTATGTGCTGGCAACTAGAGGGCGTTATGTAACACTTAACCCTATTTATGTATTTTTCTCAGAAATATCAAATGGAATGATATAACTCGAAGCAGCTTACAAAAAAGAAAATGAAATTACATATTGTTTCGTCAAAACTGCAAACTGATATCTCTTGTCATTCGAAAGATATTTAGATTTTTTAAATGTTCGTTGTTGTTTTTCGTTGTTTTCGAAGTGTTGGTTCACCCTGTAAGGTGTAAATGAAAATATATGGCTAAAGTTACTTTTAGAAAAAATGTCATGTAAAAACAAATGACAACAATATTTATTAGCATTATTAATGAAAAATAAAAACTTATTACCCATAACAGAAATTTACAAAACGCTGAAATTTCTAAAAGCACCCATTATCTAATTATTTTAGAAACTCAAAATGTTTCCCCTTATTTGCTGTATCTACACAAATTCAGTCCTTCTAGAGTGAAATTTGATCCTAGATTCCTTAAAATTTCTTCAATGGTTTTATATGGATAAGCTGTAACATTACGAGTTTGTCAAACTATTTTCCTGGGCGATGTTGTAAAAGTAATCAAGTCACCTTTGGAAATGACATTTCTGTTTTGTGATTGTTTATTTATAAATGTTGTTGCTGGTAAGGTTAATTTGAACGTTTGAAAAATCACTTTATTATAATGCTTTATTTTTCAAATGAAGAAGCATATGATATGCTAGCAGTGTATTTTGAAACTCTACAAAATGCAGTCATTGTTGAAAGAGAATATGGGTTACGAAAATGAAGAAAATGTTATTAACGTCTTGGCAAACGTTAACGCTGAACCACGTGCAAGTATTAGGGAAATTGCAAGAAATCTAGAATTAAATTATTCTTTGGTGAATAGAATACTAAAAGAACATAAAATGCATCCTTACCATGTTGTTTTACATGAAGAGTTAAAAGACATAGATTTTCATCGACGACTAGATTATTGCAACTGGTTAAAAGGAATGTTAAATGATAATTAACAATTTCTATCTGCAATAATATGGACGGGTGAGGCTACATTTTCAAGCTCTGGTAAAATTAACTTGCACAACAGTCACTACTGGTCGGAAACAAATCCACACTGGCAGAGGAAAGTCAATTACCAAAATCGCTAGAGCATAAATGTGTGGTGTAGTATTTTAAATAGGAAGATAATAGGACCTTTTTTCTTTGAAGAAAAATTAACTCGCCAAAGGTACTTAGATTTTTTAACTAACGACTTGCCCATCCTCCTAGAAGACGTTTCCATTCGTAACAGATTAGACATGTGGTATCAACAAGATGGTTGCCCAGCACATTTTGCCGCAGGTGTCCGAAATTATTTAGATATTGTATTTTCAAATAAATGGATTGGAAGGGGAAGTATTTTTCCATGGCCAGCAAGGTCACCAGATCTTACGGTTTTAGATTTCTTTTTATGGGGTAGAATTAAAGATTTGGTTTTTAAAACACGTCCAACTACACGTGAGGATATGAAAGAAAGGATTCGGCAAGCAGTAAGAGGTATTTCTAATGCTGAAATTGAGGCCAGTGTCAATTTCACTATAGAAAGACTGAATTTGTGCATAGCAAATGATGGGAAACATTTTGAGTATCTAAAATAACTAAGTGCCATTCGATTTAACTTGATATTTTTTTGGAATGTAAATGTAGCAGTATATTTTCACTTACAACCTACAGGATGAACCAACACTTCGAAAACAACGAAAAATAACAACGAAAATTTAAAAAATCTAAATTTCTTTCGAATGACAAGAGATATCAGTTTGCGGTTTTGACGAAACAATATGTAATTTCATTTTCTTTTTTGTAAGCTACTTTGAGTTAAATCATTCCATTTGATATTTCTGAGAAAAATACATAAATAAGGTTAAGTGTTACATAACGCTCTCTAGTTGCCAGCGCATAGATTAAATGTGTTAATGTTATTTATTTTTGTAATCAACTTCTAATACTCTTTCCATTGAGCCTAAGCTTGTGAAAATCCGTTAAGGTAAACGGAAGTTACACACCATTTTCTGTAAACAAAAGTATACCTCCCCCACCACTTAACTGTAGGTGTTAGAAAAAAATGACTTAAACAAAAATTGTAAACCAAGTACAGTAGTTTCTAATTTTGATAATTTTTGATAGCCTTAATGCGGTAATATTTTGTAAAGAACGCAAATGAATTATGCAAATGATAAAATGCGCCACCTAACGGAAAGCTACGCATTTAAAAATATTTTAACGCATCTTCTTTTGGCCGATTATGTCATTAGAATTTTTTTCCCCAAATTCTAGGATATACGGTTTCCGAGATACGGCCAGTGGCCACCCTTAATGAAACACCCTGTATAATATACACAAACAAAGTTTACAATATATTATCAATTTTGACACAACTATAGTTTCGACCTTTGCAGGTCATTATCAAGTGTTGAATGAAGAAGAATTCAGGATGTTAACAACTTATAGGTAAGGTATGAATTTTTAATGAACCTAATTAGGACTGAGATTTATTACAATGGATTAACTAAATATGCAGAGCGGATTAAGGTGCGGTGTTTTCCGAAGAGGTATATGTCATTATAAGACCTTAAATAATGGCGAAGAAATTAAATCCGTCTCCTCATTAAGCAGATTAGAATTTATACTCTTGCTTTGGCGGTATATCTCTAATGACTCCAAAAGATTAAGCCTTTGGCCTTTATTGCAAAAATGTAAAAGTTTTAAATTATCCATATGTGATGATTACATTCTAAGATATGATTGGAAAAAAAAAGTTGTATGTCTAAGTCTGAATGCTCTATAATGTTCATTATATCTCTTTTCAAAACTCCTACCTGTCTGTCCTACATATGTGCTGTTACATTATAAAATAATTAATTATTTATTCGGAAATTTACTTTAGTTTAATGTTTACAGAAAAGTTGAAGATTTGTATATATTTCTGAAACAAATTTAAAACTGTTTAAGCCTGAAACAATAATTATTTAATAGAAATCCTAACATTGAACAGATTCAAATGGTTAAAAATATTCTTTCCTCTTTGCAAACGACAGCCCTTATACCCTACCATAAAAACACACCATTCTCATAACTATTTCCTGTGAAAATCTAAGTATCTTAGTCGATTCTCACCTCTATCTTGAAACCAATCATGGTTCTATAAAACAAATATAGAGCCCAACATTGTCGATTATTAATTATTAACCAAAAAAACACGACATTTTGATTAAAACTATATAGACATATTGTCTTACATATTGTAACCTTGTTAAATAGTATCTTTACCAAAATAATACATCCAATCCAAACATCAACAATATTGCCGCTATCAACTGTCAAAGTTCCAAAGTCCCTATTAGATGACCTTTTATATTGTCTTGCTTGATTTAATGTAATTTTTCCAACTCTCTTAAAAACGCTAATAAGTATACTGATCGATCTAAACCCACTTAAAATATTTGGTTTGAAATTAATTTTTGTTTTGATCAACAAAACTAATTAGAAGTAAATAACGATTAATAATATGTAATAAACTGTATAGACAATAACATAGGTATTATATACTTTTAGAATATTTGCATTAAAATTGTTTTGTGCTCAAAAACAAATTTGAACCACTGCAGAAACAGTGATTACACAAAACTGCAATAATTTATGAAAATTTTTTGTATTAACTATTATATTATTTATTAAACTGAATTAATAGTTGATTAATTTTGTATATTAAAGGAACTAAATTACTAATAAATTTTTGAAAGGTCTTAGGATTGTGAAATGATTTTAGGACTGTAGATTTAAATTTGATTCCGCCTACCAATCTCCAACTGCGGTACGCTGATGATTTCCAAAATACATCAAAAATGTATTTTTACTTAACTTCTTTCTTTATTATATTAGAATTTGCTACTATTCTCTCTTCAGGTGTTTTAAATTTCTCTAGCAATTTTTGCTGCGGATGTCCGAAATTTTACATGTTTTCTGTCGAACAACAGGATTGCTTTTCGTTGACTGAATGTCGAGCAGAATTTCGTTCCAGAGTACGTCCAATTTTCAAGAGTTATGAGAAGAATCAGACAGCCAACTATCGACCGGTCGCAATTGTTGGTAATTTCTCAAAAGCATTTGAAACACGTCTAAGTAAATACATTAATGAGTTAGTAGTAGTAGTTGATGTAATCCCTGAGCAACATGGTTTTCTTTCTCGTAGGTCAACTAGTTCTACTTTACTTACTTTTACGTAATTTGCGTAATTTGTCTCATCGGCTCAAAATAAACGATATCAAGTAGGTAAATACTTTGCTCACTGCACTCTTGATGAAACGAAAATAGATTATTATCTGTTTTCAAGTAATACATTTGTTTGGTTTCATATTGGTATATTCAGTTTCCTGACACGTGTCTCGGTCAATGACTACCATTCTCAAAGGAATAACAATATTAACTAAATAAGGAAGGTAGTGTTACATTATTTATATTATTGTGTTAATTGCAGGAATGTCCAGAGATTAAGAGATTCGAACTTGAAAGTAATACATTGATTGCCCTATTAATCTCTAGACCTACAAGAAGTTTTAATTTGCGGCCTTTTTCTGCATAGTGACTCGGTTTGATGTCTGCTAATGTATGCCTCGTTGCGATGCAGTGTTAGAGTGTTCCCGCTTTATGGTTGTCTATGTTAACGTATTTTCCGTCACATTTTCGCAATTTATTTGGCAGATTCCGGATTTTTTTAATGGGTCTTTTGTCTCGATTTTATTGTTGACTAAATGTTTTTTTAAAACTATCTCTATTGACTTTGGTTTGGTTAATTCTTTTGCTATTTTCTCATTTACACCTGGAATGTATGGAATGGCGGCTAATTTTTTGTTTTCTTTGGTTTCTTCTCCGTTAAACAGAAGTTTTTGTACTGTGTTTCGCCCTTTTCGTTTAATTATTCTATCTACCTTCTCTTTATCGAAACCGTTGTTTGTTGCTATTTGGTAAATAGTATTTAGTGTTCGTTTAAACTTTTCTTTGTTAAGTGGAATGTTGACTAGACGATGAATGTATGAATTTAATGCCGAAGATTTGATCTGTTCAAATTGTATCGATGTCGATGGAACGCCGTGTCATTTGTGTATTTGTGTGTGTGTAAATGTGTAAATGGGCTTGTTACCGGTCACACATCGGAGCCGAAACGGAATGCGCCACCAGTAAACCGAATTTTGTAACTTTGTAAGTTTAATGTGCTTAAAATATCTTCCAAATGATTGGGATTCCCATTCGAACGATAATAAATTAATTTTATAAGTCTTGACTGTATTTTTCTATCTGAATTATTGCATTGTTATAATGGATACCAGACTGAAGATGCGTACTCTATGCATGGTCTTACCAAAGAGAGATATAATAGCTTCATCATCTTCACAGATAACGGTTTACCGAAACGAATAACAAACATTTTAGAGGCTCTCATAAATGTAATACCTAGATCTTTGATTAGGGTATTTCCACCCATAAGATAATCGTAAAAAATTTGATTCCTGCGCTTACTAATTTTCGTAACTGAGCATTTTTCAATATTGAGATATTGTTTGTTTTTATCACTCCACTCAATTAAAGGTATTAAATCCTCATGAAAGGCTATAGAATCATTATAATCTTGTATTTTAAAAAAGAGCTTTCAATCATCAGCATATTAAAGGCATTGAGAAGAATCAAAATTTTTAGCAATATCATTTATACATAAACAAAACAGTATGGGACCGCAGTAAGATTCTTGAGGTACACCCGATAATATCTGAGGAGTAATTTTAAATTCGACAATTTGTTAACGCTTAGCCAAATAACTTTGTAACCATTTGATAATTAAGAGTCTGAGTCCCATCACTTCCAATTTGATATTATGATTTTGTCAAAGGATTTAGAGAAGTCTGTATAAATTTTGTATACTTGGTTACCACTCTATATAGCCTCTATGATATAGGATTTGAAACACAGCAGGTTGGAAACGGCGGATCTGTCATTAACAAAAACCATGCTTCTCGTCAATCACAATACCATGATAGTTCCAGCTAAATTGTTCTGCAATTATAACGTCCAGCATTTTAGGTAATCTGGATTGAAGCGATATACCCTTGTAACTTTTCATATATATATATATATATATTTGTAATCGAATTAGAAATAATTTTGAGAGTAAACAATTTTTACGTGTTTTACATTTTTTAATTTTTTGTATTAATTATAATTGTAAGATATATTTATATTTAGGATATTGTACTCTCATCTATTGAATAATTAATATTGTTATTATTATTATTTGAATATAAACAGTTACAAGAATTAAAGTACATTGTATTTTAGTCCAATGAAGGAATGCAATATTACATTTCTAACACCTATTAGCCAAGGTGGCAATCAGAAAGTCCACGATATTGCTTTATATTCGCCTCTCAAACTTGTTAAAATGTAATACACTTTAAAATCAAGGTAATTCATTGCACAAATTAGTTCAGAACGCAATAACCTGAAGGTAATTGTCGTCGAGAGTACAATTCCGAGTTCGCATCTTGTTAGAATTTTAGATATAATTATGTTGTTGTTATAAATTGAGGAAGAGGATGTTGTTCGCCGAGTAATTCGACGGTAAAATGTGGAATATGTAAGAGGGGAATTCTGTATTGTAATTGCGAGAACAGAGAATTTCCCTTTATATATATAAGAGGTGCAGTTAGGTAAAAACGCGGAGGTAATTGCGCGCGCTATTTGTGTCTGTCTTCTCCTTTTTTCGCGTCTTATTGCTCGAAAACGGTGCAGTAAAATGTCAGCGGTTTGAAATGTGTAATGAACTCATTAGTATTCCAAAGAAATTTGGACGTAAGTTGCTGAATTTTCATAGGTACGGCCGTGACCGTTAACCGTGTTTAACCGACATGAGTTCTTCCACTTACGGTTACATATTTCTCCGGTATTATGTAGAATATTTACTATTACGAAAAGCACTTGTAGACGTATAGCCAAAGGATTATTCAGTATTGTTAAAGTTTGGATATTCTAAACGTAAAATAAATTTATTTATTGAGTTGAATTAAAAATTCTAAATCAGAATGTTAAACTTTTAATATTAATTAAAGCTATTTACAGATACATGATTGAAGCCAGACATTGTCAACTTATATTATGTCTGGTATTTACTTTATATCCTATATGCTACTACTTACATCCAGTAATTGTAATTTGTTGTTACCATAATGCATATATTAAAAAGTTTTACAGAAACCTAATATTTCTTATTCATCTGCGAGATAGATTGTAAGCCTAAAACGTTTATTAAAGACAGTATTAATTATACATATTATTACACATGTTAGAAAAGCATATCAAAGCCATATTTCTGGAGCAGAAGAATCAAATTAGAAAACCAAACTTTTATGAAAATATGTTAATTGGTGAGTCTATTATTTGTTGGAATAAAACACAATAATTGTTTAGCCGCTTCTTTACTTTAAGTCACAATGTATCGAAACAACTGTTGCGAGTGTAAGCAATAAAAACTTTTAAATAAATATAGATTATGTCTATGTTTAACAATTATATTGAAGTTCTTACTATTTTATTAACTCTATTTTTATAAATAATATATCTGTTATGATATAAGTTTGCTATCCAAGAATATTTCTCTAGAATTATAATTCAAAATAAACAAATGGTATAAATATTTATTTAGTGTACAATTAATCATATGATATTAGATACTAAATGTCTTAAATGCATTACAAAAAATATTAAAAGTAGACTTAGCTTAAGTATTACGAGGGATAGTAGGAAAGTATTTCCCGTTTCCACCGAACTTACTTTCAACCATCCACCCTATAGTACAGACTTAGCTCCTTCAGATTACTATCTGGTTACAAAACTTAAAAACTTTTTGACAGGAAAGAAAGATTATTGATTTCAAAGTGGTAGACTTAAAAATGAACGTAACATTAGTAGTAGAGTCGCTATCGATCACGTGATTTTCTTACGTGTTATTTGCTTATTTATTTCTATCTAAATGAGTTTGATTCTTTAAAGGACCGCCTTCGTCACTCTAAAGTGCCACTAAGTATATCCTAATAGCAAAGGTCTCATCTGATTAATGATGCTGTTTATTTCGGTAGACCCATATACATTTTCGCTTGATATTAGCGGCGCACATTATTACAAATTCAAAAAAGGATAATTCTACAACGCATGAGGAAAATTGTTTAAAATGAAAGATAAAGTTTTTAGAAAAGATTTCAGCCCAGACCAACTAATACCACATGTTTATTTTAAATGTAATTGTTATTTAAATAAACAATTTTTTTCTAACATTTATGGCTTTCATTACATTTTTAAGTAATTTAAATAAAATGAATTACATTATAGGTAATATTTTCGTGACTGTAGTACAGACAACATTAACATTGTTTGTCAAATTTATAGATCATCGTGTTCATCATTACCTTATTATTACTGTAGATACATAACTAAGTATAAAAAGTTAACGGCTAATTACCTCAGAAAGAAAGGCTACAGAAAAAAAAAACACGCATCGGTTAATCGGCGAGATTGGGTTGCACTCGGTCGAAATTTCTGAAGGAAAACCTTATTTTACAAATTAAAGAAGAAATAGATGACTTTAGGTTTTATAATTTTTTAAAAATGTAAATTGATAAATTAAATATATCTAAATGAAATTCACGTAATATTACTAGTTGATGCTAATATCGATAAACCTTATATCCAAAATCCAGTAAACTGATAAACCACAAGACGGTTTCCTAGTCATTAATTATCATACAATTAAAATTGGTAACGCAAATCCGCCTTACAAACAACCATTTAAATTAATGCCTTTATTTTATCATACTCTTCTCTTAGAGAGAGAAAAACATCTGTATTGAGAATAGTAGTTACTTAATAATATAATTGGTTGAGATACAGTCTTGATGGAACGTGATATGTAAATTCCATAATATTATGGAACTTAACAAGTGTTTTACCTCATCGAATTTGTAGTAGTTACATATAATTATAACAATTTTTGTGATTCTTCGTCTTCTTCTTTTTCTTTCATCCTTTCTTCTCTTATTTTTACATACATATGTATTTAGTATAAATGCATCTATGCTCTAAAATTAAAGAAATAATCTTGCTTACTGCGTAATAGTTCGAGATCTTAATGTTGTCTACATTAAGTTCCGAAAACTTCCTTCTTAATAATTTTATGCAATAAAATTTATTATGAATTAGTCCGAGAGCACTACACCTAGTCACACTAACATTATTGATATTTTAACAAAATATATCTTAATATATAATATCAAAACTACTAAATTAAAAAAAGCCATCATACAAATACCCTCGTCTCAAAATTATTCTCAGATTAAATAATTACAATTTGCAACTGTATATGAATATTAGATGTACTTAGTAGCCAGAGTTAAAAGTGATTTTCAATCAGATAATATTAGAATACATACAGAAAATATGTCTAAAATCATACAAAATATTTATTTAGCAGATATTAATAAACGGAAATTGAATGACTTCCTAAATAATTATAACTTAAATCGGAGATCTAGTCAACAATATTATAACAGACATTCAAAGCAAATTTTTTGTCAAAAACTTTATTTAATAACAATTTATATAGTTTCCAAAATGGAGAGTAACCATTAATCCTAATCAATCCCAGCTCCTAATCCCTTTTCATTGACCACATAATTCTCCGTTCCATATAACCATTAATAATCATCCTATTTTACCATCTCATTCTTGCAAATACCTTGGTATAACATATGACCCCAAATTAACCTTTAAAATACACGCCCAAAACCTTAAAATGAGTGTCAAGAAGAGAGCTCGGTACTTCAGAAGCCTCACCTGTAAGAACCTAGGCATATCAACGAAAACAGCAGTACATATTTATAAACTGATCTGACGACCTTTTCTTGACTACGCCGCTATCCTTTTCTATAAATCCCATCCTTCCGCTCTTAAAAGTATTCAGGTATCGGAACCATCAGCCCTTCGCACGCTTGCAAAAATTAACCCCATACATAATCCATCTAACACCCTCCTGTACAAATTAGCCAATCTAACACCTATTGAACAACGTTTTACATTCCTCGCTCAAAAATTCGCCACTAATCTTCACAATATTGATATCCTAAACCACATGTGTATCCGTCGTAATTCTTTAATAATACCCCGATACAAATACGCTGAAATCACCATTCATCAGTTCATCTCTGCATGTCACAATGACATTAGTGATCATGACGTTTGAAGAAAAGCCTACAGTTAATTCCGTTAGACATTAGCAATCTTGAAGTTTGTAAGACAGATAACTCCAGGCTGAAAGACCGCTGGTCGATAGCCGTTTGACAGAAAAAAAAAAAGAAATTATTGTATCATTGTCATTTTGTTAATTATATGTAAATTTATCTCCTCTTTTTCTGTAAATAAAGATGTATATTATTTATTAACAATTTATTGGCTCAAGTGTCCAGAATTGTTAACAATTTAAGTATAACATTAAAATCGATAGGAACACAGCACCGGGATATAGTAATAATTCTTTGGTATACCAACATGGTGACTGAGTCTGTATCGTTAGATAAGTGCTTCGTAAAAAAGCTGGTTATTTATGTTATTTATGAATTATCTGTGCATCGTTAAACTATCCTGGATGTGACAAATTATTAAAAAGTACCAAAATACTTAATGACAAAGAAATAAACTGTTGTTTCAAGGCGACTGAAGTGGATAAACCTACAACTTCCAATTATATTGAGGACACAACTATTGAGGCAAAAAATTAAATTTCAATATTTAACAGAGATCTTGATACAACAAGATATTATAACTAGAAATCAATATGATATGATGATATCACTAAAAATCATTCAATGAAAACCATTAAATGGCTAATGTTATTAGCCATTATCAGGTTTTTTGTTCCTGGCTAATAACATTTCCAGAAATTAGGCCATTGACACGTTTTTTGTTCATGGTTAATAACATTTCCAGAAATCGAAAAAGTTATTACAAGCTAGCTACTCATTTTACACTTGGCCGTGTGCACCTGTCCAGGCTTGGTTTCTCTGGGAAAATCATCACCAACTTGTGGACAAAAGTGTCTTGGAAATTGGTTCAGGAACTGCTCTACCTGGCATTGTAGCAGCCAAGTGTGGGGCTAAAGTAACACTTAGTGATTCGGTCACCCTTCCTAAATCGTTAGCTCACATACGTCGTAGTTGTCAACTTAATGGATTAAAACTTGATGAGAACATCAAGTTAATTGGTCTTACGTGGGGTTTGTTTTTTAATGGATTAGATTCGTTAGGTCCAGTTATAGGTTATAGGTTATAGGTTAAGTAGGGTCTTAGTGAGGTGTGTTAGCCTCTCGTGAACTGCGACCTAACAGATCTATTGTTCTACCCTTAACCAATCACTTCCCAAGCAGTCCCACGTCTACCATGAACCTGGTAACTATCTTGGGGGTGATAATGCTCACTTCTTCGGGGGATAATCGGTCCCTGCCGAAGTGTGAAAGACGCTTGTGAGCAATCGCAACACAAGTGCATAGTATGTGCTCGGTAGTTTCATCTGCCGAATCACACAATCTGCAGTTTCCACTTTCCTCTTTTCCCATTTTCCGCAAATGGTATCGGAGGGCACAATGCCCTGTCATGAGTCCGGTGAAAGTTCTTAGCTCGTTCCTTGTGAGTTCAAGCACCTTGTGGCTGTGATCGAGTTTCAGGAGTCGTTTTGATTGACGTAGACCTGGTACGTTGTTCCAATACTTACGTCTTCTGTCCTCTTCCCATTTTTGCACCACCTCTCTTCTATGCGCCATGGGGAGTCCACAAAACGGCTCTGGTCCAATAGGAGTGGCATTTGCACCTCTCTTTGCGAGTTAATCGGCCACTTCGTTGCCTTTAATATCCCCGTGCCCTGGGACCCATATGAGGGTCAACAAGTTGTTCTTCGCCAGTTGCGAGAGGGATCTTCGACATTCCCAGACAGTCCGTGAGCCGTGACTATAGGCTCGAACGGCCTTTACTGCGGCTTGGCTGTCTGAGCAGATGTATATATGCGCTCCATTTAGGTGCCTATCCAAGCATTCTCTGGCGCACATATCAATTGCAATCGTTTCCGCTTGCAAAATCGTGGGCGTCGTGCCCAGAGCCATGAAGCTCCTGTGGTTTTGGTTAGGCCCATAAATGCCTATTCCAGTACCTCTGGTATTCTTGGCACCATCCGTGTACCAGGCTGATATCCCTCGTCCAAACTCCTTGACTCTCATCAAAGCCGTTTTGGGGTCCTCGATCGACACCTTAAACGGTAATTCGAATTCGAGCTTCCTGGACATAATGTCCGTCGGTTTGGACAGAAGGGCCGGGTCGATTTGCTGCAGTATTTTTAGGTCCAGTTGATTTAATTTATTTTGGTTTCAGATTGTTTTTATGAACCTTCCGTTTTTGAAGACATACTGGTTACTGTTTCGTTTATAGTCATCCAGAAGCTAAATTTTTGTGCACATACCAGGAACGTAGTTCAGATTGGACTATTGAGCCTTTGTTCGCGAAGTGGAATTTAAAGTGCAAAGTTCATAGCATATCCAATCTTGGTACAACAACTGGATTGGACATACATAAATTAATTGGTGACCACAGTATCCAATTGATTGAAATTTCCAGATAAAAGCATGGCTTCAGGAATTCGCCAAGTGTTAAAATTATATGTTGGAAATATACCATGGACTGTAGGACATTATGAGTTAAAACAGTACTTTAGTAAATTTGGACATGTTTATTCAGCTGCTGTAGTTTTTGATAAAAATACTGGATTGTCGAAGAACTATGGGTTTATAACTTACAGTAATAAAGAGGGATTTGATACTGCTACTAATATTCCGAATCACTCTTTAGAAGGAAATACTTGTACTAAGAGTTCAACCGGCCAATACTAACACTCCCAATTAAGCATTTTTATTGACCAGTAGTTACATTCATTGTGTAGATATGGATGATTATAAATATTTTGAAGATCTTGGTTTAGAGGATGATTTAAATTAATATTGCTAACGTAGAGAATACTGTAGTAACGTTGAATGAGCCAGACAGTATACTTTAACAATGACTCATCCAGACGAGATGATTTCGAGTATAGTGATACGATTAGAGTAACTTCCAATAAAAATCTAAATAAAAACCTAATCATAAACAAAATCAATCCCCGTTGAAAAATAATGGATCGAATAATATTGTTACTATTAGTCACTCAGACCCATATGCACCTATTATTCAGGAAGAAAATCCTAATAATTTGACATAAGTTCCTAGGACAAATAAAAATAAAAGTATAACTGGAACTAGAAGGTTGAATCGAATTTCCCCATAAAACCAGTTCCCAAGAAAGAGTTTGCATTTGCATCACAACTTCATCCAGACACGAAAGATGAAACACCGGAGGTGGTAGATGAAGCAATTCCACCTAAAAAACCTAACAACTATTAATCTTTTAAAATAATGGTGGATCTTCAAAATTGTAATTACTAAGTGAATCTTCAACTATGGCCGATGGTTTATTTACATCTCCAGGTCCGAAGAATTTACCAACAACTTAAGTGAGACTGATAAATATGTATATTATGGGACAGCAGTCTTATTCGCCTATAGAAGGGAGAATCGACCACACAAACAATCCACCTCCTCGTGTCTCATTAATGATAGAAAATGTTAATGCCGGCAATAATTTCTTGCGAAAAAATCACAAATATAATACAAATACATATTAAAAATGTGTGCACTGATCTACTTGAAATCTAATAGTTTTTAATATTTATAGAAGCCCACTAAATAAGTATAATGTATTTATTGAAGCTCTTTTTTAAGAAATATTGTCACTACCTCTGATATAGATCATGTAAAAACATTATTTATACCGTTTCTTTTCTCGGGCCATAATGCTATTTATTTTAGTTTGGATACGTCATTATAGAAACAAAAGCGTGAATTCATTTTTTTTAGATTTTGTATAGAAATATTGTTATTATTCTTTCCCCAAAGATCCATTATTAACAAATAACCCTTCAACTAATCGATGAATTCTGTTTAAGACACTTCAACAAATAATTGATAAAATATAAAAAAAATAATGTACACTAATTAGAGAAAAAGCTAAAAAATTAAAGTTAATGATAATTTTGTATATTTTTCGTTAAATTATCCCAAAATAATGCGTGAAATCATAAATTAAAACTTAACGAAGTATTTACCAGCTATCTAAAAATCAATTTCCGTTGCATAGATATATAGATAATAAACTACTCTTTAAATCGTATACAACACAACTAAAGTTCATAGTCGTAGCAGGGACTTCATATTTCAGAAGTCTAAAACCTACCATAAATAAGGATATCTAACACTTCTTACATATTTTATTTGATTATAGTAAACAGAACAACACACCTGGCTATAGGGTCTCAAAAACCTTCATCGCAATGAACACTAAAATTGCCAGATACAGTATGGAAGGTTGTTGGGCTCCTAACAGGACACCGCAATTTAAGATCGCACCGAAACAGACTGGGACTACGATCTAGCCATACCTGCAGACGGTGTGACGAGGAAGAGGAAACCGCTGAGCATGTACTTCTGGACTGTCCGGTATTATCCAACCTGCATGAATTCACAATGGGGGAGGGATATCTAAAGTTATCAGATATCCTAAGAGTTTCCCTTGCCCCTGGCGTTTGCTAATGCCCTGAGTTGACCGTAGGAAAGAATGAGGACTCAGATGGGAGGACATACAAAGGGCCCACTGGGGCCTACACACTCTCTGTCCTCTCATCGAATAAAACCAGATCCAGATAAAAAAAATAAACACAATTTTTAGTTTCTCTCAATTAGCAATTGTCTTAAAATCCAATTAGCGATTAAACCCCAGTCCGTACCCAATTAGTCAAGTCAAAAAATGTTGCAATGCTTTGAAATTTCAGAAGTCTAATCTATTGACACAGCAAATAAAATTTATAAGGAAATCTGTCCACCGTTGATTGACTATGTCTGCACCTTCTTTGTCCACTCTAGGAAAACTATATAATCTATCTAGTAGAATTATTTTGTTATGATATAGTTTAAAAATTGCCTAAGTAACCGTTGTTGGTTGTTAAATTTAAATTGTTAATTTCGTTTTTGCAAGACTCTGTCAATACAGGTCATTTTTGTGTTTAATTTATTTAATTTAAGACATGTATACGGTAAACACCTTTTTACATAATAAGATACAATGCATATGTGATAAATACAACTAAATAAAAAAATATTTAATATAAAAAGAAATATGCAATTTTAACCCTACAAAATAAACTAAACGAGCAATACAACGTATAATTATAATATGTGCATATTATACTAATTACTAAACAACATTTTCCTTAAAATTAATAACAATATTTACTCTCTTCTTAAAATAATGAAATGAACTATCAAATAAATTTATATTATATTGAGACAATGAGTTAAATAAGCGCATAGCTCGGCATAGAGGACTGTTTAAACCATAGTTAATATTGTGGTGGCTCGGCCTAAATGTCTTCAAATGACGCTGTAAACTAGTTTCAAGAGCATTGAAATTTAGCATTCGAAGTAATTCTTGACAATGTATCCTGTAATTACAAAGATTAAATAAAAAAGATAAGTCAGTAACATTTCTTCTCTCTGAAGTGGTGGGATATTAAATAGTCGTTTCAACGACAGGGTTGACAAATCGTTCATTCCAGACTTATATTTAATTATTCTTAAAAATTTGTTTTGCACTCTTTCTAGTTTTTGAGCATTTGAAACATAATGTGGTGACCAAACCATTGCTGCATATTCGAGCTTGGGTCTTATAAGTGTAATGTATAAGATTCTAAGGGTATTTGTATTAAATTTAACTGAAAATCTATTAACAAAACCTAATAATTTAGATGTTGATGTCACTAGATATATTATTTGAGCATTAAATGCTAATTTTGTATCTAAATGTACACCTAAATCTTTTACAATTTTAACATCCTGTAACATATGATTTCCGATAAGATATGTATTTTATTTTTATTTATAACTCTATTACGGGAAAATGTAATTTTTACACATTTGTTCAAGTTCAAATATAATTTATTAATGTCACACCAATTACAGAGATTTCTAAGATCTTCCTGTAATAGAGCATAATCAGTGGGTGAATTTACAGTATGAAATATTTTTAAATCGTCTGCAAAAAGTAAACAACGACTGTGCTTTAAATAATAAGTGATGTCATTAATAAACAAAATAAAAAGTAAAGGACCACAATGCGATCCTTGTGGAACACCTGATGATATGTTGATTATTTTGGAAATATTTGACCCTATTTTAATACACTGCTTACGACCTGTTACATAACTTTTAATCCATTGAACCACATTAGAACCAAAGCCCATAGATAATAATTTACTACATAACACCTCATGATTGACGCGAACAAACGCCTTTGCGAAGTCCGTATATATCGCATCTACTTCACATCCTCTTTCAAAAACGTCCAAAATATATGTTTCAAACACGAGAAGATTCGTTGAAGTAGACCGTCCTTCACAGAATCCATGTTGCTCATCAATAATCGCATGTTTACACACCCATTTAATTTGTATACTAATTAGATAGTCCAACATTTTGGGGATAACGGATTGTTTACAAATGCCTCTATAGTTATTTATGTCTTCTTGATTTCCAGACTTTAATAATGGTGTAACGTAGTTGTCCTTCCACGATGATGGCACTAGTCCAGTTTCCACAGAATATTTAAATAATAAGGTGATAGGTGTGCATATAGAATAAATGCACTTCTTTAGAAAAAATGCTGGAATACCGTCCGGTCCTGATGAACATCTATCATTTAAATCAAAAATTTGTTGAAATACGCTTTCAGTAGTAACATTAAAGGAATTTAAGACAATTTCGTAATCAAATTTGAAGTCAGGAATTGCACTATGGCTCTGGGTATATACAGATGATCGGCAAATAAATTGACACATTCATTATCATTACTAGCTATCTTTTCATTTAAAAACATGTGTTTTGGAAAACCAGTTGTCTTACGCACTTCATCAACAAAGGACCAAAATTTTTTGGGGTTTGAACGAAGTTCTATCTCTTTGTTATTAATCTACGATGTGTACAGAGAGTTGCTCAATTCATTGCATTGTTTTCTTAAATATTTGAACAATTCATAATTAGATTGACTGTTAGTCGATTTATATAGGCGATGTGCTTTCTTCTTTTCAATAATTAAGTTAATAAGGGTAGAATGAAACCATTTAGGGTACTTGTTTATCTTGGATTTGCATACTGGTACAAATTTCACAATCAAATCGTAAAGTATATCATAAAATTTTTTGCAAGAATTTTCAACGTTATGGCTATCAAAAAATTAATATTGGCAAGAGCAGTATTAATAGAATTATAATTACCATCTTTAAAATTGAATTCAACTGTACTCGTATCAATTTTGCTAGTATCATTATGGAGTTTAACTGAAATTTCATAAGCGATATGATGTATAGATTCTTTGTGCCAATTTTCACTAGCAACAGAAGTACATATGTCCATATTAGAAAAAAATAAGTCTAAGAATACTCCTCTGTTGCGTGACTCATTAAGTTTTTTATTAATTTTTGGTTAAATGATATCTGAAATTGTTAGAAATTGACGTATCTGTAAATGTAGGCTTTCTAAAAAATTCCAAATTTACGTTCAGAATTAATAGTCCTGATAAAAAGGTTCATAAAGTTTAAATTGCCATTTAGTTTTGATTTTACTGTATTTTTTTATATTGCTGTTAATAATCGAGGGAAAATAAAAATTTTAAATAATTTATATTCTCTTTTTAATATTTTATCAAAGCTACTTTTATTTGTGAACTACAAGATGTATCACACAGTAATGGCTTCTACCATAATTCATATTTTTGATTAATTGAATATTGAAATAACTGAAATTATGATTTTAGTTTATTCTGAAATTTAGCGATCTTGTTTTAATTAATATTTTATCTGGTGATTGAGTAGAATTTTAAATGTTTTAAGTACTGCTCTTTGCTACAGCTACTACTTGAATATTAGAATTATGTTTATATTTAAAACTTTTCACTGTGACATGATATATTATGAATAGAAGAATTTTCAATGAGAACGGTTTTTGTTTCTACTATTAAGATATCTTTAATGATATTAAGGTGTGTCATAGATGTTATTGCGATAGTTTCTTTTAACGATACAAGTTGCGACAATTTCCATTTCCGTATGCTCACTCTCTTGTTAGATGGTCTAGTATGTCGAATTAAACCGCATATGGATTAAACACTAAGTCATTATGTATCATTTTAATATACTATAGACGGATATCTCTTTGGCAGAACCAAATCTTGGGTTCTTCTTTAATCCACTGCTTTCGAACAATTTCTTAGTTTACTTTACTTCTTTGGAACTTCTATTGATTGTGATTTGCACATAACTTGGTATCACCAATTTAGAATATGTTAGGTAAACATATTTTCTAATGCTTGCCTGCGTAATTTAAAATATGATTTTCCTTGTTTTGCAACAAGAGCTTCAATTAATTGTTTAGCATTAAAAATTAGTAATATATTTATTATGTGATACACTATTATAATATTGATATTAGGGCATTGTGTACTTTGGAAATTATTTGTCAGAGTTAAAACCATTCTTGCACTTATTTACTTTTAGCAATCCATTTCGCCGAAAAAGGAAAGTGGATTTACTCACAAAGCAAACGTTAATATGGGAAATACCATTTTTAATTACCAGGTTCAAGGGATGTACATCCCTTTCTTATAGGCGTTTTAGATTTTGTATAAATATATACATTGCTAAAATTTCTCTACTAATTATTGTATTTATTTTAGTAATCAATATCATATTTTACAGTAATTTAAGTTATTATGCCATTGAGGCTGGATATATTTATTTTACGCACATTTTTATATTTTTGTTGTGGAATTTCTGAGAATTGACCGTTTATTTCTGATATAATTCGAATTGAATCTTTTACTAAGCGCTAATGCTTTATGTATTGTTCGTGCTGGCCCAGGCTATGGATGCGTGGAAGTGAAAATTGTTGTATTTGTGTGTATATAAATAAATCGGAGGGGAGCGATCAATTACACAAAAGGGGTATCGTATAACAGAATAACGGAATAACATAACATAACGGACGGACGCACGCGAACGAAAACCGCCGTTTTGTACATACGATTTATCCGGGACATGCATTTTGAATGTAAAAAATAAATTGCTTTGGCAGAGAACCAATTTCTGGGAATTTCGTATGTTTTATCTCCGGACTGATGCGTGGATCCCATTTCTGGCTCTATACTTTGGGTTGAAAAAAGCCCATCCCATTTTCATATATTTGCCCTTTATTCGATGCATCTCTGCCGTGGAAATATTTGTCATTGGCGTTTTTCGCGCGTTACTAACTCCTTTCGTAGAGGTGATGATTTATCTGTTAAAGGCAATCGATAGGTTCTTTCACATTGGGGGCTGGATGCACACGTTCGTAGGGTGGTGCTTTCGATGCGAACTATTGCAGGATGTTTACGGCCAGTGCTGACCCACTTAGTGTAAACAGTATGCTAACATGCCGCACACAACGGGGCCTGGCTTCGAAGACTGCATTATTATCCCCTAGAGTAATGTTCGAATTGTTCCACAATCTTCCATCACGCCTACATAAATCTTCGCACGTTCCATTTGTGTGTCATTGTGGCATTCGTGTGGGGTAATAGAAACACAATTTACTACTATCATAGATCATCGTCTCGGCCGTGGCTCGCGTGTTTGGCTAATGTAGCGTTGCGGCCCAAAAGTTCCAAGACTTAGACACCTGGATATCTGTTAAGAGATGAGGAAGGGAAGAAGGTGAGGGTGTCGACGCAGGAAGCGGGGGCCCATTTTAAATCGCCCCTTCGCCGATTTATGTCCGGCGTTCCGGAAAGTTTTAGTGTCTTGTGAAATATTCCACTTTCAATATTTGATATCCCCGGCGCCGGGTGCATAGCGCCGTCAACACCAGCTGTGCCCGCTCACACTTCATAACCCCCATCCTGGAACTCGCTGCTATCTCACTAATATCTATAGTCGACGGATGATCGAGCGGCGCGAGCTCCCTTTATTGGAAATTATATATCACCGTCCCCTTCTTCGCAGGCCCACCTCCAAGAACCACCACCGTCAAGCAAACGCGTTCCCTAAAGCACGAATTAAGCAATCAGCATAGATTCGCCCCAACACTCACACACATTTATTCGCATAAAACAAATACCCACCCTCTACGTTCTCATCTCGCAAAAACACTCCAGATTCGAATTTTATTGCGAGAGTATATTATGCAGTCAAAACTTCCGGTCACGATTCGCAGCAACATCCGGTACATCTTACATCTAAATCATATTACAAACGGCTGCCGCTTATTCGGGCGATAATATGTGTGTAGAGTCGGAACTGTATTTTATCTTAGGAACCTGAAAATGTTTTAAAAATTTAAGCAATATCTCTAAGAAATATATCATTACTTTAATCTGTATATTATCATTATTAAGAACTCAAAAAAATATACACATAATCTCTAACTATTAAATAAGTTTCTCACTTGTTTCTTGGTAAAATATTATGAAATAATAGGTAGAAAATTGATAAATACTTGGTTTGTTTCACTGATAGTTTATATTTACTCGACTAGTTTCGCTTGTTACAGCATTATAAAGAGTGCTTATTAAATAAACAGGCAGGTTTTTATATACCCCTTTACTAGGAACATATCATCCTGGCCCGAGCGGCATAATATAAAGATGTTGTTTTAGTTGTTTACGAATCATTAAGTAGACAAACCGCCAAATTTATGATCGAGCGTATCAAGTTACTGTTTCGAAATATATACGCACGGGGAATTACTTCATGTGAAATGCGACATAAACAATAATATCCATTTATATTGGATTTAATATACTAATTGTATTATATCTACTGGAATGTTTAAATTGCTGCCTTAATAAATTAAAAATAATGGAAATTATATATAATTAAAATTATATTTCCTACTGTTTCTTCCTTATTTTAATGAATTACAATATAATATTATTAAAAAATTTAATGCAAATACGTGAACTTACATTTTTTAGTTTGTATACATTAATTTAATGTTGAATTTTGATTATATTTCATAAAGTATATTAAATGTATATGTGAATAATAATTATAATAAGAATAATATCTTTATTTTTAGATTAGGTCAGGTTAGGTTAGGTTTAGGTGAGGTTAGGTTAGGTTAGGGTTAAGTTAAGGTGCATTTTTGTAGCAAGCGAAATAAGTTGTTTCGCCAACTACACGATTTTTCAAATAAATGAAATTTTCATAAACATAATAACTTTTACAAGAATCTTTTATAACATCCATGTTTAAACAACGAATATTACAAAATAAGATCAGCATATATGAGTATTAATAATAATAATTAATATAATTAAAATTTATTTGTTTATATGTTTAGGTTAATTAATATTTCTAGATGAACTTGCAACAGAATGACTTAATTAAAATGTATACAAAATAATTAACATTTATTATTAAGAAAGAATGGTTGAAATAGAAAAAAATAAGTCTTACTTTATGATCTGAATGTTCTTGGTCGATTTTTTATAAATTAAAATAAAATAATTATTTTTAATGATTTGATCATGAAAATTTAGTTTTCATGTTAATCAATTGGTAGTTAAAATTTAAATAAATATCCGTTAACGCTTCCTAATTATCACTTATTTGTACACGTATGCTAGAAAAATTTTGTTCATATTCTCACGATGATGAGTTTCGCCATATCCTGCGCGCGTGCACAATTGAGCAGTGTTTATAGACGCCGATAAAAGACGCTCGTTAATTTCGCGGCATCCCATTAATAACGATTTATTGATGTTAAAATAACTTCTTTATATTATGCCGCTCGGGCCAGGATGATATGGTCGCCCTTTACTTAAAACATGTATTACCTAAATATAAAAATCTGCTGATTTCTTTTATAATCACTCTTGCAAAATCTGTAACAAGCAAAACTAGTCGAGTAAATATAAAATATCAGTGAAACAAACCAAGTGTTTATCAATTCTCTACCTATTATTCTCTAATTAATTCCTTATTTTTTTAATGCATGAACAAATATTATGATAAATTGTATGTGCTTACATCTGCGAATACATCACTCGAGTATATTAGATCATCTGATACAAAGGCTCATTAAAAACCGTTTCTTTTTAAAAAAAGTTTTACGTGGGAAATTGTACAAATGCACATCTACTACTGCCAAGTCAGAAAACAAATATCAAACAGAACAGTGCATGAAGTATACAAGAGAAGCCGACCTAGTATAATTATAAAACATGAATTTTGTGTACATGCTATGTGTTTATTTTAATTGTTATAATGTTTATGAAACATTAATATTTAAACAGGCAGCGCATATATTATATATTTTTTTAATTTAAATAATTTTATTTTAATTGTATTTAAAATTTACATGGAAGTAGGTTGGAATTAAAATATGCAAGAGTATTGATATAAAATTGTATCGATGTATGGAGACATTCCTTGCAATTAACACCTAACAGGAAAAAATATATATGTATTAGGAACATGTTTTCCATTTTATGTCAACAACATATACACAATATAATAAGGATATAAAAATTCTACTGCTGTAGTAATAATCTATGCAAAAAAATTGTATTGTACTACTTTAGTTTACATTGAAAATTTTATTGACTGGAGTTATCTTTCAACTTTCTCGGATATAGACTTAGCGTTTGATGAATTTTATACCATCATAAATACAACCCTTTTACAATTTATACCTAAATTTAATTTAAAACGTAAATTTAAATATCCGCCATGGTTCACCTCAGAAATAATCAAACTTTTAAAAGAAAAAAATGCACTTAGGAATAAACTTAAACGAAATTCTTCCATGTGCTTATTATCAGAACAACTAAAAAAACTAAGATCTGTAATTAAATACAAAATAAAATATGCACACACAAATTATATAAAAGCAGTAGAAAATAACCTTATAACTAACCCTAAGTAATTTTGGCCATATATAAATTCAAAGAGAACTAATTCATCTAGGATTCCTTCATCTTTGTCATATAATGATATCGTCCTAGATAATCCTAATGATATCATTAATGGCTTCCGAGAGTTTTTTGAGTCTGTGCATAATCCTCCAACAGCAAACAATAATATTACCCCTAATTTAAGTTTAATTCCTAATTTCGTTTTTGCACCTACATCAGATGAGCTTGTTTTCAAGCTATTAAAGAATAATTTTAAATCCGGGGATGATAATTTACCTTAATTTTTATTAAAAGATTGCGCTAGTCTACTAAATGTTCCTCTTGCAATATTATTCAATTTATCAATAAAAACGTGTACCTTTCCGAAGTGTCTAAAAATTGCAACAATTTATCCTATACCTAAGACATCTCTGAAGTTACAGCATATTAATAATTTTCGTCCTCTTGCCATCCTCCCGCATATTGCTAAAATATATGAACGTTTACTTCTTGATCAAATTTATAATCATATCAAACTTTATATTTCTGATAAACAACATGGATTCATTCCAAACCGATCAACTGTAACTAATCTTACACTCATTACTCATGATATTGCTGAAACCGTCGATGGTAAGGGACAACTTGATGTGATTTACACGAACCTGTCAAAAGCCTTTGATACAGTTCAACATAATATTCTGTTATCAAAGCTAAATACTTTCGGTTTTTGTACGTCGTCCATGTCCTAAATTCAAAGTTATCTTAGTGAACGAATTGCATACGTGGTGGTTAATGGCTTCAAATCACTCGAATACTCTCCAACCTCTGGGGTACCCCAAGGTTCAATCTTGGGACCGATTCTCTTTAATCTATTTATTAACGATCTTTTGGAATCTCTGACTTGTAAACACCTGCGTTATGCAGATGACATAAAAATATATAGCAATGTTAAAAATATCAATGATTGTATGGCCCTACAAAGTAACCTTAATACTATATATTCATGGTGCATAAAAAACGGGCTCAATCTAAATATCTCGAAATGTAAACACATGTCGTTCACTAAGGTAACTACTCCACATAAATTTAATTATACAATTAATGGAAATATTTTAGAGTATGTTACAGTATTTAAAGATTTAGGAGTTTATTTTGACAGTAATTTAACCTTTAATTTTCATGTTGACACTATTGTTAAAGAATCTTGTAAATCTTTAGGTTTTATCTGTCAAAATTTCTCTCAATTCCACAATCTTAACACACTAAAATCATTGTTTCATTCTTATGTACGCTCAAAGATGGAATATGCAGCCATAGTTTGGTTTCCTCAGAACCTGGGTCAAATATGTCAAATAGAAAGCATACAACGTAAGTTTTTAAAATTATTATGTTTTAAATCAGAAGGATCTTATCCAGATAGAGGTGTAGATCATAACCTACTTCTGCGCAAATTTGATTTTGACAGTCTCGCATCTCGTCGACAAAGAATATGCATTTCCTTCCTTTACAATCTTCTGCACAATTCTATTGACTCACCTGACTTGTTAAATACAATTAGGCTGCATATTCCATCCTTTTATAGTCGACGATCGCCAACGTTTAATGTGGTAACTAATAGAATCGATATTGGTCGGAAATCACCTATCAGAATTATGTCAACATATTTTAATAAAATATCTAAATCCTGCGATATATTTTGCGATAACTTAATTACAATTTTAACTACTTTAGATCGATGTATTCGAGAACTATAATTATTGTAGTGCGGCTATTATATTATATTACAGTTTTGCATATTTTCTTTACATTATATTTGTATTTGTTTATTGTAAATTTGTCTTGTAATTAGGACTAGTTTCCTGTTGGACAATAAAGATTTATTTATTTATTTATAATTACTTGGTAGTCATTATAACTTTTTATGAAACATTGGACTATTACTATAAATTAAATTCTCACTTAACCGGCGGTAAAACGTTTTTATATTAATTAGAGTTTAATTAGCCTATAATTCATTGGATTATAGTTTCCCTGTCAACAATAACCACAAAGCAGTTTTGACTTATTTTGGATATTATCAGCGTAGCACAGTAGAGGACAAAAATTCTGTTTAAAACAATGTTCTTCATAAGTTCAAATTAAAGTAATTGGTTGTTAATACAACATAAGAGAGATATGTCCAATGAAAGAGCTGGTACGTAAAGATATATTAATATAATGTTAATCGTTCCATTAAAATACCGCTAACAAAATTTTCGAATATGGAGCAATAAATAATTATTTGTTATAATGGCGCTCAACATAACAACGGCAGCATTTGAATCTAACAGAAAGCAGATATAGTTAAATAATTCTATTTGCCATTTATGGATATTGAGTGTAATGTACACACAATATTATAGTAATTCTATATCGTTATCATTGACTTCACTTCTCTGATGAGGGACAAATTTTGAAATCGATTTGTAGTTTCCCAAATGACGAAAAAAATAATTTGTTTTGAATTGTTGTGTTTATTTGGTCATTTAGTAATTGAATCATAATCTAGATGTATAAATTTATAAGACATGATTGATGTAGATACTTCTGATTGTGGAGAAGAAAGTAATGAGAAATCTAGTTACTATTCGTCAGATAAGGATAAATCAACAGAAGGTACTACTCCTTTTTATTACGGCAAAAATCATTACAACTGGACTAAAAGTTTACCAAATAAAGATCTTCGAACTCCTATAAGCAATATAACCACACACTTGCCAGGAATAATAGGACCAGCTTGAAATCACAAAGATTTCTAAACTATATGATGCTTGGCGATAGTTATTTATGGTTAACTTATTAGAGATAATTTTGGAATACACGAATATCCTTCATATATGAAGGCAAATGAAGCTTCTATATTACATATTTGAGTATACATGAATTAAAAGCCTTAAGTTTGATAACAGTATTACCCTGAATGAAAAATTTGGTGCAGGTTATAATTGGTTGCGGTCTCTGAAATTTTTAATAAATTTATAAGTAATTATCTGGTTAATTATTCAAATTAGGTAATGAGTTGATCAACACTTGGCTAAATACTTGATTAACTCTTTTCCTAATATTTCATAATGTTTTACCAAGAGATAAGTGAGATAGTTATTCAACAAAACATTTATTCGCCTTCATAGTAAGTAATTCTGGATGAAATATTAGTACTATTTTGAGGTAAATGTAGATTTCGGAAGAACAAGCCAGCTAAGTATATTCTGAAAGTAATTTGCTTTAAACATAAAACTCAACAAAATGTTTAAATAATTTTCGAACTCGTGCCTTATAATTCGATACATGAACAATTAATTTTGTTAAATTGTATATGTCTACATCTGAGGAAACATCATTGAAGTAGATTAGACTCTCTGATACAAAAGCTCATTAGAAACAGATTTTTGATTACGTTTTATTTGGGAAATTGTCAGGACAATTATTCGTGCTGAGAGTACGTTACTCTAGACAAAATGTTAGTACCATTTATAAGTGAGATCTAAGGCAGATCTATTAATACCAATTAGAGGTTAATAGGCGCATCAATTAATAAATTGTAATGATGATGTGCGGGTTGGTTTGCATCGGAGCAATAATAACTTCGTTTTACTAATCTTCGACAACTCGCTCTAGTGGTTAATTGAAGACTCCTCTTATTACATACTTTATTATTGCTTACACTAAACTTTGAGGTGCGCAATTATTGTTGCCAGGTGAGTACTTATTATTCAGCAGTATGAGTTAACAATTTGTTCTTAGTTGTTGTAGTAGCTAATTTAACTATTGAACTATTTTAATTCAATTTGATTTTTCATTCGTATCCGCACGATTGGATCCGCCTCGCTTACAGTTTTATAAGGCCCAAGAAATATCGATTGACTTTTGTCATTAAACGGATTTCTCACTAATGTCATTTTTATTATACATCGTATTTTTACTATTATATTCACATTGTTTTGCTCTACTACTTTTCGAGTCTATCAAATTCGTTTGAGCATCCTGCCAAGACACTTGTAATCTATATTTCAATTCATTTGGATAGCCATCAAAGGTATACAATAGAACAATTGCCTCTTCTACATTTGACGGAATACAACTTGACTTACCAAAACAAAATACCTAGAATCTCCAGCATGTTGAGATGCATATATTCTAAGGTATGCTGTTGGATGCTTATGAGTATTTTCTAAAGCGCGAAGTGTCTCCTGATGGTACGCAGTTGAATTTAAATGTTCAATATTTAAAAGTTTACATATTTCTTTAAATACACATGCCATAAATTCGGTACCTTTGTGAGTAACTTTTAAACGAGGTATTTCGAAGCTTAAAACAAAATTTTCAACGGTCACTTTAGCTACAGTGCTTACTTCCTTATTTAGAATTGGTTAACATTTAACAAATTTGCTAAGTTGACAATGCACGATTAAAATGATCAGCTTTCTCTAGAATCTCGACTTAACGGACCTACTAAGTCACAAGAACTTTTTGAAAAGTTTCAAAATTTTTAAAAGTAGTAAGTGTAAGACGTTGTTTTTTAATATTAGAGAGTTTATAACGATGACAATAGTCACATCGTGTAATGAAATTTTCAATATATTTTTTTTAAACCATGCCAAACAAAAGTTCTTGAAAATATAATCACAAGATCTGTTTATACATACATGTCCTCTACTTGGAAGAATGTAGTAATCATTTATGGTTGATTTACGATTTGCCTTGCAATCAATTTAAATGTTTTCCTTAATTAAACAAATAATTAAGCTACGGGTTTTTAAAATATTCGATGGTTGGAATATTCCTGGAATGTATTTTTTTATTTATATTATCCTTATATATTATTAATTTATTAATTTTATTATTTACGCAAATATTAACAAGTTCTCTTAACATTTTACCTAAATCTAATGCTGATGAAGTAGCTCGTTCTTTTGTAAAAATTATATTCGATTTATAATCACAATCGACTGTTGTAAAATATCTATAATTGACAAAAACTCTTTATCATTTATAATTCAGACGTCAGTTTCATGAATTGAAGTTCAACCAAGGTAGGGTGATCAGTTCTACGATTGACTTTTCCTTCAACGGGTTGTTTTGTGTTGCAATTTTTCTTGTCTGTGCTCTAGTCGTAATATTTATTTTTGCGTCATTTTCTTTAGTCATATTTTTTAAACTATAGTAACTCTCTCCTAGTTTCCTTCTTCCCTCTTCCTTACTCTTTCATATACCAATCTAGACTGTATTCTGACCGTATCTTCTCTCATCCATTCTTTCACACTTCTACATCCATCTACCAAATTTTCCTTTACTCCCTTGCATTCCTTTGCCAAATGACTCCATGTATCCTTTCCTTCCTCACACAGCACGCAGTCTCCGTATCCCTCGCCCATATATTTCTTCCTAACTTTCTCCTCCGCATCTCGCCCTCGCCAAAATCACTCTTTCGTCTCTTCTGAAGCGATTATCCTCCAGGTACCTTAACCTTTTCCCATGTATCTACCACTCCCTATAATCCTCATTGTACGCCCTCTTCTCAATATACCCTTGTCTCTCCTGCCTTCTCACCTATTTCGCCTTTCCATGCACCCATTCCGCCACATTCACCCCTTGTTCCTGTCACTCATTCACGATTCCCTCTAATAGACTCTCTCGTACATTCTCTTCCTTTTCACTTTCCATCTGCTTCCCTTCCATACCTCCTTTACGAATTAGATCTCCCCTCATCTAATCCCCTTAGTTTCGTTTCATACGCAGTTACTCTCCTTATGGTTTCACTCCACATGCTCTCCCTATTCGTTTTATGAAGCAGTATGTATTCAGGCGCTTTTCTCTATTTCCCTAACATCTGCTTCAGGAAACAACTTTGCTCTCTCTCAACCCTTTCATACCTACTGACATCCCATACTCACGCCCCATACATCAAGATCGGTCTCAAGCACGAATCCCAAAAATCACATTAACTACATTGTCATCCATCCACTTTCCCCATCTTCTTTCTTTCAACACCCCCTACGCTATCTATCTGAGTATATTTTAATTCTAAATAAGGCATCTGCTACGATATTATGCTTACCCTTAATGATCGTTATAACAAAGTCATACTCTTCTAGTCGTAGTCTGAATTTTGTTAGTCTACTGGATGGATTAGCAATTGTGAATAAATAAACCAAATACCTATGGTCAGTAAAAAATTAAAATTTTCTATCATAAAACTGTGGTCTAAATTTTGTAATTGCCCATACGACGGCTAGAAGTTTCTATTCAATAGTACAATAATTTTTCTCTCCTGGTATTATTATCTACTAGCATATGCATCTGGTTTATCATCTCCATTCAATAAAACAGCTCTAATTGCATGTCCTGATTCATTAGTTTTAAAAATAAATATGTTGTCTTTTTAAAAATTAGAAAATTGTAATTTTGGTGGATTTATAAGATAATTTTTAAGATTATCGAATGAATTTTGACACTCTTTTGACCATATTAATTCTACGCCTTTTTTGATAATTGGTTTAATTAATTAATTAGCTATTTTTGCAAAAATTTTAATAAACTTTCTGTAGTAATTTGCAAGAGCAACAAATCTTTTAGTTTCATCAGCATTTCCTGGTAAAGGATAATTTTGCATAATTTTAACCTTTACTGGATCTGGTGACATACCGTTCGAAGATATTGAATGTCCTGAATATTTTTTTTCAAGAAAGTACATTTATTAGGGTTTAACTTTAAATTGACATTTCGTAATCTTCCGAAAACTTTAATTAAATTTCTGTTATGACTCTGTAAATTATTGTCGAAAACAATTAGGTCGTTCAGATAAACAAAACATTTTTTATTATTAAGACCCGACATTGCAACAGTTTCTCGGTGTTCTGAAGATTTGCCATGAAGATGTTATATTCTCTCCTGGTGGCATGGCGTAACCTCTTCTTAAGATAGACAATTTGGTTTTAGAACTGCAATTATATTTGGATGCTATAATTCCCCTCAGTGATTTGATAATAAACATTAACACAAAAATTTAAATCATACAATTTTTCAGATCATTAAAGACCCGTTTTATTCCTAATTTGAATTTTACTAATTTATTTGCTGTCGATTTTACTGTCATTGATGATGTTAGGAAAGATAAAAATGCATTATATCCGAATTATCTCTAAATGCCGTTAAAACATGAGTTGCCCAAAATAAATTAAATTAAACGACAATGAAATAAAAAATATTGTGTTCAGCTTGAATGAAGGTAACTAGTCCGTAAGTCATCGTTTCTTTGGTCTGCATGTAGATTATACCTTATCCTGGAAATTACATTGAAGTCACCTTTAGAGCGTACCGCAAAAAACATTTTCTGTCCGCGAAACCTAAAAAATATTGTTCCAGACAAAATTGTTATAATAGCTTACTATAGTCTAATAGAATCACGCTTAAGATATGGACTTGTGGGTAGGGCCATGCATTTTATAGACATAGTATATTCAGATTACAACGAAAGTCGATTCGTATCTATTTATTTATTTTATTTATTTCATAATATACAACGTTGCCGCCGTATTTAAACAAGATTAAACATTAAATTTGTTTGAGGCGGATGTGCGGGTCAATAATAAAAATAATTTTGTAAAATAGTGAAAACTTATACCTCACACATCACTTCTAAATTACACATTAAAACTTACATTAAAATTAGACAATTAAACAATAAAATTTAATATAATTTGACACATGGAAATATTTGTACAGATAAAGTTTATCAATATGGTTTTTGAAAAGGAAAGTCGACAATTCATGCAATTGAAGAACTTATTGATAACATATTGAGTGGTTTAGAGACAAAATCATACTTGTTATTAAATTTTATGGACTTATCAAAGCCTTTGATTGTATCTCACATCAAATATTGATTAGTTAGTTATATAGTTACAACTTTCTGCCATCTAGTTGCAGGATGACTATGTCTTACCTAAGCAATAGAAAACAAAAAGTATCATATGGTCACACTATATCTCAGAAGGTACTTGTCGCCCAGGGTGATTCACAAGGGTCTCATTTAGGACCACTATTATTCTTGATTTACGTTAATGACTTTCCGCAAATATTTTTAAATAGTGAAATTGAAATCACCCAATTTGAGACGATACTGCAGTCTCCACATTAAGTTGTAACATTTAACTTATACTTATCAGTGTAATTTATATTCGGAATAAATGTAAGACTTGCTTCGCCTTAAATAAATTATGTATGAATGAGAATAAAACTATAAATATGTTATTTACTTTGAGAGAGCACGAAGAAGAATTTGCTTCTAGTTCAGCTAAATTTTTTGGGCTGCATATAGACTACAATTTAAAATGGGTTGTACACGTTGCTAACTTGGCAAATAAGTTTACCAAAAATATCTATTTGTTGAGAAATTTATCAGTGTGTCTTTCTCAAGATATTGTAAAAACTTCTTATTTTGCATTGTGTTATTCGTTGTTATCTTACGGATTACTGGCTTGGGGACACTCGAGCGCGGCAAAACAAATATTCAGCTTGCAACGTAGAGCTGTTAAAATATTAGCAGACATTGGATATAGGGAGGACTGTAAAAACAAATTTATTGAATTAAGAATATTAACATTACCATGTCAATATATTTTGCAGTTTCTATTGTTGGCAAAAGAACATTATTAAAAGTACTCACTTAATAACGCCTATCATGACTGCCCAACACGTAACAGCGAAGATATAAGACCAATATATTGCACGTTATTATTATATTGAAATGGGACATAGTATTATGCACCGCAATTGTTTAATAAACTCCCACAAGAGGTGAAAAAACTTAACGACAAAATGTTCAAATCATGTATTAAACAACATTTACTTCTAAAGCATCTTACAGTTACGAAGAGTTTGTGTTTTAAATGTGTTTTCTGATTTTAATGTGTATATTTTAAATTTGTTTGAACCTAATTTATTTGTGTTTAATTTTAGCATAATTATATAATGTAAGGTTATTAACCCTTAGCTGCACCTGGGGGTCCTGAGGAACCCCATCCTTTCTTAAAACTAATTTTTAATTATTTATGTCTTTGTTCCTTTTTATTTAAAAATATGCATTTTTTACATGGACAAATTTTTTATATATGTGACTCTAGTTTTTTGCAAGAATATTTTTTGAAAGAAGCCTTGTACTGTATTTATTATTTTGAAATATAGTATAAAACACACCATTACCTTCAATTTCAAGTCTTCATATAACTAATTAAGAGTTTTACGAATTTTAAAGGAAAATGCATTTTAAGAATTTTCTTAACGTACTTTCTCAAGCCTCGAGGAAAAAGAGTTAACTATCTAGTATGGTTGATTTTTCTAGTCCATAATGTACCAATTAACACTTTTGTACACTTCTGTAGTCCTATATAAAAGATAGAATAATTTTTTAAGCAAATTTTCAACTTGGGGTCCTGGAAGACCCCATGTGCTGTTATGTAACAAAATTGAAGTGGTGCAGCTAAGGGTTAAAACATTGTTTTATTAAATGTATTATATCTGTATAATTGACAAGTGTAAACCTTTTTAGGTATTAGCACGAATAAATTAATTCTAATTCTAATTCTAATTTTAGGAATAGTGGGTCTAAGAAATATTAATTTAAGTAACAATAAATTACAGGTCCGAAATTTAAATAAACGATTTTGTACAAGATAATGTTTAAGATTCTTTTTGAATGTTTTGATTTTATTAATTTGTTTTTATTCATCAAGCAGTTTAATATAAATGAGTATACTACTACAGCGAGCAGTATTTTTGTAGATTTTAGGTTCAAGTTTTAATATGGCGTAGCAGGCACTGTTTAGTTTTCAAAGTACATAATCAGTTTGTATTTCCCAAGACATTAATATTTCCGTTTCTTATAGATTTGCGTTTTTCTTGGACATGAGACATGAAAGTAATAGAGAAATTCATTATAAAATAGATCAAATGCTGTATTCATATTTTCTGTTTTAAAGAATTTTTCAAAAGTATCTAATTATTATAATACCCTCTTATATGTACAAGATTTAGATTATTTTTATTAAACCAAGTTTCTGTGAAGCATATAATATTGGCTTCATATTTTTGCACTGCGGAGGTTATTAATATTTTAGTGTATTACTTTTAATTGGTAATCAATAAACTGGCGACATTCATTGGTTATTACTGGTTCTTTTTCTGGTATTGACGGATTTATATCCGAGATTTTGTTTTCGAAAACCTACATTGAGTCACCCAAATTCCTTCTGGACACAGATTGAGGTCTATTAAAATATCAGTTCCTCTGGTAGACCGACTTTAAAACACTTGTATTTTTGATTTGTGGCACGGTCGATACGCTCAATAGATTCGATTCAAAAATTGGTACATTTGAATTTTGACTTTAAAAATATTTTTAATTTCTCTTCGATGTAGTCCCTTCTGTATTTTCCAATGTGAAACCAATTTTCTTCTGTGGTTTATATACAATTTTATCCTGATCTTTATTTTTACCAGTAATGTCTAACAATTACGTTGTTGGGTTTATTCACTGTTGTTGAGTGTTTATTTGTTTTGGGATATTTTATTTATACGTGCATCTTTGCTGGACGCTGGCTTATTTTTATTGATTGCTGTATTTTCGATTATTATTTCTTCCAATCGAGAATTTTCGATGTTTTTATCTTCAGTTTTTTTCTGGTTGTTTAGATTTATTGGAGTATTTTGATTAGTAGCGTCATCTTTCGGTTTAACTGTTGTTTGCTTCACAGTTCACTGGGTTAACAATAATTGGTTGAATATTTTTATTTACTATTGTAAAAATGTAACATTATTAGATAAATTTCGAATGAGCACATTTTTAGATTTGAGCACTTTAGGTATTTTATTTCTAATTCCGCTTATTATGTATGATAGTCTCACCACTGCTATAGGATGATTCTAACTCGTCACCATCTTAATTGTGGCTTTTCTTCATGATCTTTACAGCAAATTATCGTATCACTGTCTACTTGTATACCCTTATATACTTAATGCATCATTGATTCACTCGAACATTACAGTTTTTGCACTTTGGTTCACTCCGTGCCGTATTACCACACATTTTACACTTTTCATTGAGTGCATTTACTTTCGCGCCCGTACTATTAGCCACCATCTTATGATATGGTAAGATCGAAAAGAGTCTAATTTATAGATTTTATAATTTATAAACGCTGCAAAACCTTTACCTTAACATGTTTCTTTATACTTGTATGTGTGCTATACATTTACAAAAATCGTCCCAAATACCTTAGTTTGAAACATAAAAATTCAACCAATTAATAATAAGATGGCGGCAGCTATAGCCAGTCGTTCTTTCTCCGAAAGCGATTTATTAGATAGTTCAATAACAATTAGTGATCAAGTCAAGTGTGCATCATGCTTTTAAAGTGTATCATCAGATATAGTAAACAAGTGCAACGTTTGTAAATGTGAATTCCACGACGAATGTATAAAGTCGGAGGATAAATTTGGTATCACAGCATGTTTCCGCTGTGAAAAAGAAGTCCAACGGATTACTCTACAAATCGTACTCAAGTTACGTGAAGAAATATTGATTATTAAGGAAAAGTTACTGCAGCAAGAACATACAATCCAAGAGAAAGATAAGTTAATAAAATATCTACAACATAACCAAAAATAAATCAAAACAAACAAGATCCTACTAATATTAAAAATATTAGAAATAAACAGAAACCTGCAATTGAACTAAATATAATTAATTAAGAGGAAACTGTAGCAGTTCCTAATCCCGCAACCCAATAAACACACACTGTTAAGAAAAATGAAATCAGTAGACATCCTACTTCATTACAATCAACAAAATCTAGTAATCAGAGATGGAGACACAGGATATTCATATGGAAAATACAGAAAACCAGAAATGGACGAAAGTACAAAATATAAGAAAGACTTACTTTCGGGGCAGCTCAGAGGATACCAGTACACTTCAAACATGTGCCCACATCAGCCGAAAATGGATTTTTGTCTCTCGCCTAAGGCAAAAAATCACCTCACAGCAAGTTAGGCAATATCTGGAAGAAAAAACTAAAGAACATTGCAGCACGTCTAATAAACATTTCATCGTAGAACAACTTGAACCAAAATTCAGGGATGGAGGGTATTCTTCATTCAAAATTGGTGTACCTAACGATGGGGTTACGTTATTAATCCCGAGTTCTGGCCAGTAAATACGTTTGTAAATATTTTTTTTAGTAAGAGAACAACTCACAGTCAAGACAAAAAAAATTTTTAGAAACCTCTAATCTCAACTCAAATCAAGTAGTGAAAGTATTTAGTTACGATATATTATTACTTAATATACGTTCAATCAATGAAAATAAAATCAATCAATTTCAACTCGATTATGGAAATTTTAATCTTAAATTTATCTGTCTCACTGAAACGTGGATTAAAGACGCTAATATAAAGTCAATTAACTTTAATTCATATATTTTAGGTTCGAACTATTGTAGGCAAGGTCGCGGTGGAGTGGTCGCAATATGGTACAGGTCTGACCTAGAAATCACCGACTTGAAACTAGAGTCGTACTGCATGGATAACGTCATAGAAATTTGCGGACTCATGTGGCTTTCAGACAAACATAACATTCATATATTAACATGCTACAGGCCTCCAGGAGGTAACTATTCAATATTTCTAGAAATTTTGCAAAACGTAATTGATGGTATGTACAGTAGTAAAATAAATATTGTAATAAATGGAGATTTCAATGTCAATTCAAATGAGAACCAAGAAGACTATATTGCTATAAAAAATCTACTTCTAACCTACAACCTGATAAAAATAAACCATGATGATTCTCGTTGCACACTAACTACATCAACATGTTTAGATCATATTTACTCAAATTTATACTCTAATAAGGTGCTCACTGTCGATAACATAATTTCTGACCACAAAACTTTACTCTACAATTTTGATTTAAATGAATTTTCTGCTAATCTTGAAATTATGTATAGAAACTTCAAATCAACAAAAATAGACAGTTTTATAAATGAACTAAAATGTCACGACTGGGCCGATGTTTATTTGGAAAAAGAATTTAATAGTAACTTTAATAACTTCCATGATACATTTATTCATGTGTTTAATAAACACTTCCCACTTTGCGTCAGAAAACCAGTTAATAAATCTTGGGTTAACAAACATATTAAAAGATCTAGCCGCAATCTACATGATCTGTACATATTGCAAAAGCGTTATCGAGAAATGAACCCCGTCTAGCAAGTGACAAAGAAAACGCATGACGATTTAATTGAAATAAATTGAAATAAAATATTGCACAAAGTTCTTGGCAAGTTTTAAATGAGTTAACAAATAAAAACTTCCCCTCTAAAAATATCTCTCTTATTCACGATGAAAAAACTGTAGAAGATCCAGTAATTTTCTCAAACATATTTAATGATTTCTTTAAAAACGAACCATTAAACTTACTTGATAATGCACGAATGGTAAACAATTCAGCTCTACCCATAATTAATCAGACACAATCAATGTTTTTAAAACCTTTCGATGAGAATGAATTATTAATTATCATTGGTAAGTTAAAAAATGAAAAATCACATGGTTTTGACGAAGTACCAGACTTTTTGCTAAAACTTTCAGCTCCACATATAATTAAAATATGTCGTTGGAATTAGGTATTTTTCCCGAAAGACTAAAAGAATCTTTGATAGTTTCCATATATAAAAAAGGTGATCATAAACAAGTCAATAATTCTAGGCCTGTGTCCTTAGTTTCAGTGTTTTTTAAATTATTTGAGCTGAGTATGCTATATAGATTAGATTCCTAACAAAGTTTAAAATCTTAACATATGCACAACACGGCTTTCGTAAAAAATGCTCCACTATAACAGCTTTACAATCTTTTGATAAAAAAATAATTGATTGTTTAGAGTCACGAGAGTACCCAATTGGAATATTTATTGATCTTAGTCAGACTTTGACTGTATTAACATTAATATCTTGCTCGATAAATTATATAATTATGAGATTCGAGGAGCGGCCCATGATTGGTTTCGGTCATATATTGCAAACAGGCGGCAACGTGTTAAATTTAATAAACTAAATAAATACTCAAGAACTACTTACTTTTCAGATATTAATATAATAAATCTAGGTATCCCTCAAGGGTCAATACTAGGCCCCACCCTATTCATCTTGTATATTAATGATATTGTTCATCATGTTGCGGAAGATTTGTATATGTGCGCAGATGATACCTTCACCATTTTAAGTCATCCATTAAGTTCTCAACTAGAGATACACTGCAACCTTATTTTAGAGCAACTATATTCTTGGTTTCATCGTAATAGGCTCATAATTAACACCACAAAAACTCAGTACATCCGTTTTCATACGAAACAATCTAAACGCGATTTAAACGTTTACATTAGCGTTGATCAAAATACACTGACACCGACAAAATCCACAAAATTCCTTGGCTTGTTCATTGATGAAAATCTTGACTGGTCCACTCATTGTAATCATCTAGTAACAACCTTAAATAGGTATTGTTTTCTCATCAGAAATCTTAAACTATACTTAACAATTAATCAGTTGAAAATGTTTTACTTTGCAACAATTGAATCTCGTTTGAGATATGGTCTATGTTTGTGGGGTTCATCGAAATCATGTGAAATTGTATTCATTGCACAAAAACGCATTATACGCCTCATCGTAGGCATTAGTCAGCGGACCTCCTGTAAACCATATTTCAGAAAATTGTCACTTCTACCACTACATTGCCTAATTATTTACGAACTTTGCACATATATATATATATATATATATATATATATATATAAACCATACTAAATTCACAGTTGCCAAAGATAATGATAAAATACTCACCCTCAATACTCGACGCTTTGTTTTTCAACAACTTTCCAAATGAAATTAAATCACTACCTAATTTATTAATGTTTAAAAACCAACTATTTACATTTTTGCTTAATAATATGTTTTATAAAATTATAAAATTCAAGAATTTCTAAGTTGTTATTAATATCATAGTATTATATAACCTGTTATTTTTGTACATTCTGTTGACTCTTCCGATATGTAACCCTACTGTATACATCTATGGAAATAAACTCTTTATTATTATTATTTTAACCAGAAATAGAAATTTAATACAACAGAAGAAGATAAGACTAACAAAAATAGCACCAACTACTTAACCATAAAAAAATTTAACAACACTTTTTTTCTGTCGATGACTATCTAAACTTATCTAATGTGTCTTCAAATTAAATTTAAGACATATTATTATTTTTCAAATTATATACATCAATTTTAAACTACCGTAGTTCTTATGCTCAAATAGTATCTATTTGTTATTGTTTAATACTTATTATAATAAAAATAGTAAACTATTTATCATTTTCAAATTTTTATTTTAACTCACTACACTTGTTTCGCTACACTGTAGCTTCTTCAGGTGAAGAAATATTATATTATATTATATTATATTATATTATATTATATTATATTATATTATATTATATTATATTATATTATATTATATTATATTATATTATATTATATTATATTATATTATATTATATTATATTATATTATATTATATTATATTATATTCGTAGAATTTTCTCAATAAAAGTCTAATAAAATTTGAATATAAAAATAATATTAACTATTAAATCAAGAATTAACTTTAAGTTTAAATTAAATAAAGAAACTTATTTTTAATTCAATGAAAGTGAAATAAATATTTTAGCGAAACATATATTTTGTTGCCATAATAATTCTCCCTTGAATTTTATTCTGCATTTAAGTTAGCCGATTAGGAAAATTTGAAATCAATTGAATCTATACCAACCTGAGGTATTCAAATTCTTGCAAATTATTTGGTGGCGGCTATTCTATAAATCTCTACTATCCTATATTTATCGATTGGTGATAAATCTGACAATCCAAAAGGCCATGGAGATAGAACTGATATTAGCAATATTTAGAAATTAAATATATTTTTAATTTAAATAAATATTTAAATCGCTTAAATCGCAAATTTTGAAAAAAAACCCTAGAAGAAATTGAATGACATTGAGGAAAATAATAATCAAATGTTTCAAGAAGCATGGCAAACAATCAATGCGATAAAAGAGCAATATCAGTGTGGGAAAATGGAGAATAAATATAGAAGAAAAAACTACATCAATATATTTGATGGTAGAAGCGTTTACTTCGTGGTTCATCCTAAATGACTTGTAATTGAGACACATCAACTATATACAAATGTAGTGGTAAAACAAAGTCATTGTGTAACGAACTAATTTTTAATATAATGGAAGAATAAAAACTTTAAATGTCCACTATTATTATACATATCTTATCATAAATTCAAATATAAGTCACCCTATAACATAATACTGTTAACAAATAATTTCGTTGATGGTGACTTAAAATATTCTAAGGAACATAACATAAAAAACTTTGCTGAAAAATTTTATCGATTCCCCACTGGATGTTCACATGTCATTGAAATTCTATGGGTAGGGTGTAAAATTAGATGTAGATGGACGAGATCAATAATTTTGTCTATTGATCTAACACATGCGAATGAGTGTATGCGAGAGCGTGTGCATGGCAAAGAAACCATTCTCCATTTGAGATCGTAGCGCAGTCATCTCCACCCGCGTAATTCATACAAAGAAAAACAGACTTAAACGCCAGTCATCGCAATATGGAGCGTAGGCAAATATTATTCGAAATTCAATTGCATGTATTTCCGAATTCTCATGCATAATGCATAGGTGCGGCTCCGGGGGTGGAAACTCGGAGGGCCGCGACCTTAGACTAATGTTAGTGTTACAGTTAATGGGGCCCTTTAAACGATCCAAACATATCGCGGTACATTAAGGGAAACGGCCACCCGTTTATCACCAGATACGCGCTGTTTGAATGATACAAATCCGAACAAAAATTTTAATTGCCGCTACCCTCGGTATGTTCGGGGATGATTTATAAACAAACAGGCCGCGGTGCGCGCATAAAATTAATTGGACACAATTAAATTGAAAATGCAAACTCTGCTGGAATATATCACTCTAATAATCATTTGCTTTCCGATTAACCGAACTCGAAAAAGACAGAACAGCAGAATAGAGGAAATCGCGAACGAACAAATCCCCCCACATGCATTGTCTGCGGGGAAAAGCAATCAGTTCCGGCTTAATAGATTGATGGCGAGATTTTGAAAAGGGCTGCTCCGGTAAACACTTATTTTTTTCCGTTTTTCTATTTCATTTCGCATTTAAATGGGCAATCTCTGGAACTGGTGATTGAACGATCTGCCGCGGCGACTTCGACGTGACCGGGGACTGCTTTTCTGCCATTGTGTCGCCTGCATTGTGCTACCCCCAGACGTGCACCGCCCCTAGATTCATTTGCCATCATTTATATTCCCCAAACTTTTCCAAAATCACTTTTAACGGCACCCACCCCGCCCACTGAAAATGTAACAATCGCAGTAAGTAATACCCATGGAAAAAGAAACTTTCCTCCTTTTCGCGTATACATATATACATGTATATACGTTAGTCGGGCCGCGAAATGTCGATACGTTCCATTTTTAACTCATCAATAAAATACGCGGGCTTATGCCGCTGAAAAATTGAGGTTTCCGATCGCACCCACCCACACACATACAACCTTCAGTCTTTTCCCGCTCTCATTCCCAGCTACACCAATCTACATGATGATGCGACGCTTTTTCCCATCGAATTTATCCTTGATCAAACGCGCCTTATCAAAATTGATGGGGAAACTAACACGAACTTTAAAATATTCACCATGAATTCACCTCCGACTCGATCCACAAACTTTCCTGTAATCTGATAAAACAGTTATTTATACTTCAATTAACTATTCCAAATTCAACATGCGTTTCGAATCAACATTTATATAAACGGATGAATTACACAAGTTGTAATATGCTGCGTTTCATATTTATTGTAGTAATAATTTCATTTTTTTACAACATAAATTTAAACCTATACAACTCATCATTCAATTTATATTCGCTATAAGTGCTTTTATTTTACAAGTGAAGATGTTTTTAGAACAAATTTTGACTGTATGTGTGGAAAACCTATTTAAAATAAAATAATATCTAAAAATATTTGTTATTGGCATGGACGATTAATTAATGACTTTAGACAGGAAATGATCATTTACTATATATATTTAAAAATGTGTGAATTAAATTTTGATTTACAGGTGCAGTATTAATGAAAATGAAAATTAATTACTTTGAGCGTTTCTGCACCGCAGATTTACATTATAATAATGTAAAACTATCAACTAATAGTTAAAACAACTACTCCTTGTACTAAAGCACAGCTAGGCATTGAATTACATAACTGAAATTACATTCAGCACAATGGAACATGTTTGTGGTGTCATTGTTTTCCAACCACGTCACGAAAATGATATGTAATAACTATCCGCGGACACATGTTTCGCTGTATTACAACTCATCAGTGTAGCTATATCATAACTTTGATGTTCGATTTGCAAGGCGCGTTCATAAAGCGGTATTACCACATATTAAACGTCTGCTCTGGGCATTTAAAAGTATAAAGTAAACATTGACTTACAGGTGTAGTATTAATGAAAATGAGAATAAATCAATTTGAGCGTTTCTGCATCGCAGTTTTACATTATTATAATGTAAAGCTATGTGCTTTAGCACGAGGAGTAATTGTTGTAACTGTTAGTTCATATTCTTTACATTATAATCATGTAAAATTGCGGTGTAGAACCGCTCAAAGTAATTAATTCTCATATCTAAAAATATTTCCATGACAATTTTCCCATACCATTTTATTGTTCTCCTAAGTTCAGTATTACAGCCAGCCATTTGATCAGATAAATCAATAGAACCTTTTTATTAATTATATTCAACAACAGCGATGGGCTCCTCACTTGGCCCTTTCAGTTTGTTTAGCGTTACTGTCTAATGGGTACGCTTGGCTGTCAGTATCAAAAGCTCTCCACTGTCTTTGTCTACTTTTAAACACGTATTCTTACTTTTGCAATTACTTCTCCCCGTTTAAAATTTTTATTTATAATTACTTTAGAGTTTCCTCCCCTGCTTATCTTAAAGTTGCTAATATATGAGTCTTTTGTCAAGAGGTTTATTTGTAAGATCAATTCTAGTATAATAGTTATCAGTTACAACGGTTTCATTAATTTTTGGAAATTTAAACACTTGTTTCATTGCCTTTGCAACAATATATTTTTATATTTCATATATGCATTTATTTATTTGGGAACGTATTAATTATTAATTATCAATCTGATACAAAATTTTACAAGGGTTTCATGAATTCAAATTTCTCTGCCTAATTAAAACTTTTCTTATAGTATTGATAAAAGACATTATTTTGAAATCTCATTTATTTTCTGGCCACATGCTAATAAGTACATCGAAGCTATCTATTTCCAGACTAAGGGAAAATAATTATTTTTGTACAAATAATACACTATATAAGTTACTTTGACAATAGCATATTGCCCTAAAAATAACTTGTAATTTGCCCCATTATAAAACTTGTGCAGCATAGAAAATTGTTTGACCGACTGCAATTGTAATATCGTGTTTTCTACATTATAATAAACTAATCTATTAGAGGAAACTAATATTTTAGCGAATTTCTCTTGTATTTTGCTGATTATAACAAAAGAAATTTCATCACGATTACCTTTAGTATTTGATTTTAGTAATAAATTTGTTTCGACAAATTTACATATTCACTTATTATTTCTTCTTTTTCTCCAGTAACTCTTTAGCGAAGTTTGTATCATTTGTCATATTACATATTTTGATAATAGTTTCATTTTATTTTGATTTTCGCGAATTTTCCTTAGAAGATAACATTTTAATTTCAGAAGAGCACTTACTTTAAAACTCATTTCCAAAAAAAATCATATCTGTCATGGATTCAAAGGTTGCGTAAGAGTGGACACGACGAGAATTATTTTGCAAGCAAGCTTCTATAAAATAAATAACCCCTATCAGTTTTGTTGTTTTTTGAATAAATTAGACTCTAAATTGAAATCCTCATTTGGAGCAACTTAAAATATCTAATGCCACTTTTAATATATGGCACCATATTAGACAAAACGAATCGAGATAAGCATATAAGAACCGCCTGATGGAGCCCTGTGGCTCTTAATATAATATAGGTCCAGATTTTGGCTTTTAAATTTCTTTGCAGTTAACGTATTAAACAAATCATTTTGCTTACCGTTTGATAAATAAAGTACTCATACTATAGATTTCTTGAGTAGATTTTATTATAGCAGCCTATTAACTAAATTAGAAATTATTACATATCCATAAGCACTTCAGCGGATTTATCTGGATTTGAAGCTAACTTTTAATACAAACATGAAACTATAAGTAAAGTTGGTTATAATTGTAATGCCTTTCTTGAGAGATTATTACGATTTGTGGTTAAAACATTTCACTGAATACGTTACTTATTTAGGTGAATAAATCTTCTATTCTCCTACATTTTCTAAAGCAGATTTTAAAAGCTTTTGCTACACAATAAGCCAGACAATCTTCGAAAGATACTAGAAACTTATCCCGTTGTTCTTTGAGTTATAGCATATTGACTTTCATATCTTTAGGATTGTTCAGCCACTAATTCATTAATTATTGTTTACCTTTCTGCTTCAGTTCGACGCAAAGTGCGGCATCGAGGTAAGGTGATTGGAATAAACAACTCTTAGTTTAGTTTTTAAATCATACATGTTACATCGTTGATTTTTTTGGTAGGGCCTATATTACGACATGAAGTAAAGCTGAGTCATTGAGATAATCAACCATATTTCTTGACCAACTGAACTGGCGAAGCCCATAAACTATATATTGATTTTAAAGTGTCTTTGCTTACCATTCCTTAAGTGATACCATTTGTTTTTTTTGTGTCGGTAGCTGTCTATCTATTTTTTTAATAGGTCGAATATTTTCATTTTTCATTTTATATAAAACAACGTTTGTTCGTGCCTTCATTCATTGTCGGAAATCATCGTAATTTATGATAAAATCCTTTAAATTATCATTTTTGGCTAAACTTATGTCCTAATTCTGGGTGATTCTTTATTTTTGTTATGTAGTCTTTCTCAGTGCCAATAAAGCTAACAAACAATATCATACCAGTATTTCTCCCCCTAATTATACATAATAATAGTATTCATTTTTTTAACTACTATGGTCTTATCAGTGTGGACAAATGTTTCGCTTATAATCATTCCTCGTACTTGATTGTCATCATCAGTAAAGATTCGAGGTCTCCTTCAGTGACTAACAATCATAGCACTTCTTTTACTGGAACCGATATTTGCGTTGGTAAAATTACATGTACTTTGCGTGTACTTTGTACTTAAAGTACATCTTATTTTCTATTATTGAAGTAAAATTTAAAAAAAAATCATATTTTTAATGCACATTGCAAATACCAATTCATTTTCTATGTCAGCTACTATAAGTACCGAAATAATTTTTTACCTATGGTTATTGAATACTGATAGTGAATATTAGAATATTTTTCTGTTGAATTCGTAATCTCCATGTTATAATTGCATAACGACAGGCATTTTTATAACATCTCTAACGGATTTACCTAGATTGGAAGATAATCATCAATCAATCATCAGTTCAATAGAGGGAATAACTTGTCTATTTATCCAAACTTTTGAAGGCGGCATCAATTTCTCCATACTGCTTTAAGTTTTTAGTTACATAATGAGAGAGATAATATTTGGAGCATGGAACAGGTTGTTCTTCCCGAGTTACATCATTGCGATTCTTGTCTCCATGGTAGTGTTAAACGATGAATTCTTAAAATTCTTGTTTATCGTTCGGATCATGTAAGTATCCATATACTGCTTCATCATATCATAAGAAGTAAGATGACTGAAATTACCAACTATTTGTTAACCTCGGAGTGATTTATAGACGTATGTCACAGGTTTATAATTTTGGATAATTTATGTTTTTGTTCCACTGTCGCTGTGGCTGACAAACAATATCCTAGCAGCGTACCTTTTTGTTGTATAGAAAATAGTTAGTATTCATTGTTTTCATTAGTACGTTCTTGTCAGTGTAGTCAAGTATATTACCTATATCTATTCCTCATATTTCATTATTATAATCGGAGATCGTTGCAAAATATGCTGCACTTTTGATCCCAGATTTCCTCCAACCATTGACAATCATTTTACTTTTCTCTAGAATCAATATTTTTGCAGGTAAGATTAACTTATCTTTTAAATAAAATTCCTTTCTCATAAAGTTTCAATTCTAGAGGTTTAGTTGGAAGCCTTTGATATTCTTGCTGCTTACACCAACGAACGTAGTGTTGTATTGAAATAATATGATGTCACGATCCACATTCCTCCCACGAATTAAAGAACAATTGTTATAATTTATTATACAAATTATACCCACACCAATCGATTATTAATGGTACACTTAATACCGTTGTTGTCACAGTAAATTAGTAGAAGCCCTTGGGAATAATGCTCTACCATATCGTACAGTAGCACGGTGGGTAGGAAAGTTTCAGCAGGGGCGTGTGTCAACCAGGGATGAGCAACGTTCGGGATGACCGGTGAGTGTGCGGACCGACTTGGCACGTGCCGTCATCGATCAGCTCATGGATGAAAACAGACGATCGACGTTACTGGAGTTAGAGTGGGGCGATGAATTTTGAGCCAGGGCATACGAACCAGAACTGAAACGTCAGTCCGCAGAGTGGCTACATCCTGGATCACCAAGGCACCAGAATCCTTCCCCAGTCAAATTGATGGTGACCGTCGCGTATGACGTCAGGGGTGTCATTGTTTGCCACTTTGTTCCTCATTGCAGAACAGTGACCGCACAGTACTACAGGGACTTCCGGGTGCAACAGGTACGATGTGGCGTTCGGGATAACCGTCCGAATCTTGTGGACAGTGCAATAATCCTGCACGACAACGCAATACCACATATAGCACGTGTACGGCAGCTACTCCGACGTTGGGGATGGGAAGAATTGGAGCATCCACCGTACTCTCCTGACCTTTTGACCTGTGACTTTGACCCCATTCCCAAGATTAAGGAACCAATACGTGGTAGGCATTTTGCAACAAGAGAGGACATTGCTAATGCTGTGCGCCAACAGATGACCTGATTCACACATGGTGCGGCAGATGTTGAGGCTGATGGTATTCGGCGCCTCCCACATCGTTGGCAGCGTTTGTCATGTCAACTTTATGTGTACTGAGTTATCATTCTTTTGCACGGTGAAGGCCTTATTGTCCAGTATACTACATTAATAAATTAGTGTGTTACGATATTTCAGTGCTATTCATTGTCCACACATGTAGTTAAGACCTTGTCCTTTACCGCGCACTCTGAACTTTCATTTAAATTACACCCAGTAGAATTTGATATCCTTGATGATGTTGTTCGAGAAAACACTAGTACTCATCCATAAAAAATACCTAATCCAAAAAGAAAAATTGTCCAGATTCCGAAAAAATCAACACCCGACACCTCAAAATACCCAGCCCACTCTTAATACAAATCTAACTTCATTAACCTATCCAAAGTATCTTTCGATGATTATGAAAAGGCCCTACTTTCCTTAAACCCTAGTTACTGCCCACACATTAACAACAATAACGAAAAAACCAATATCATAGTTGAATCCGAAATAGCCCTGAGAAAAATACTAGAATCTCTAATTCCTAGAGCACAAATTTTCAATATAATCAAACAACATCCTCAAAGATCACCATCAGATACTAAAACATTAAAATCCATCAATTTAAAAATCTCCAATAATTCACTAATTGCAACCAATGCCGACAAATCAAACTCAATTGTAATACTTAAAAAAGAGGACTATTTACAAAAAGTTAATCATTTCATCTCATCCGAAAATTTAAAACTATTACCAAAAGACCCAACACAAAAGTACCAAACTCAAATTAAACAATTCATATCAAATTCGCAGTCACTATTTTCAAAATTCGAAAAGTACAATGTGGTCAATAAAAATCTAACAGCCCCCCGCCTATCCATATATAAAGGGTCCGCCAATAGGGACGCGCGAAGTTTGCCGGAAGGGTGCGGCCATGTTGTTCGAGGTAGAGCTGTCAAAGTTGCTGTCATTTGTTCAGTATATAACCCCAAATCACCATGGTAAGTTTGAGTGTCGAGCAGCACGTGCAAATTATTAAATTGTTTTACGAAAATGGGTCATCAGTTCGAGCAACGTTCCGCGCACTTCGCCCATTTTACGGTCGCGATGATCGGCCTGTAGAGTCGACTATTCGTCGATTGGTGGGCAAATTCGAGTCGACTGGTTCAGTAAAGAACCAGCCAACACTGACACGTCGACGAAACGCCCGATCGAACGAAAATATCGCTGCTGTCCGTGAGAGTGTGCGCGAGAACCCGAGGCAGTCCATTTTTTGTCGTGCACAGGAACTTGGCCTTTCGGAGACATCAACTCGCAGAATTTTGCATCTGGATTTGGGTCTGCACCCGTAAAAAATCCAATTGACCCAGGAGCTCAAGATAAACGACCACAGACAGCGTCGGGCGTTCGCTGATTCGCTGACTGGGCTCTGGAGCAGTTGGAAGCAGACCCCCATTTTGGCCGAAAAATCATCTTCAGCGACGAGGCTCATTTCTGGATGAACGGGTATGTGAACAAGCAAAATTGCCGCATTTGGAGTGAGAAAAACCCACACGAGGTCCACCAAGTGGCAATGCATCCCCAGAAAGTCACTGTTTGGTGTGGATTTTGGGCCGGCGGCATCATCGGTCCGTACTTTTTCGAGAACGAAGCTGGGGCGGCCTTAACCGTCAATGGGGAGCGCTACAGGTCGATGATAACCAACTTCTTTTGGCCTAAACTGGATGATATGGACACGGACGACATGTGGTTCAAGCAGGACGGCGCCACGTGCCACACAGCCCATGCCACAATGGACATTCTGCACGAGCGATTTCCGGACATGGTCATCTCGCGCGGAGGCGAAATCAACTGGCCACCGAGATCGTGCGATTTAACGCCTTTAGACTTTTTTCTCTGGGGCTATCTCAAGTCGCTCGTCTACGCCAACAAGCCTCTAAACACCGATGACCTCAAAGTCAACATACGCAACGCCATCGCTCAAATTGAGGCCGATATGTGCTCCAGAGTCATCGAAAATTGGACCTCCCGGATCCGGGCTACCAAACGGAGCCGCGGTGGTCATTTAAACGATGTTATCTTCCATACTTAATGGGGTCGAATACCCTTTCGAATGAAAAATAAATTTCGTTTCAACCTCACACATAACTTGTTTTATTCAATTTTAAAGTTCACGCGCCCTTATTGGCGGACCCTATATAACCTGAACTCCCTATAAGACCAGTAACATCATATAGCAATAGTCCTAACAGAACCCTAGCCAAAAAACTAAACCTACTTTTTAAAAAGCACACCAACTTCACCACGAAATATTCTATCACAAATTCACAACAACTCACAAACCACTTAAGTTCAGTCACTACTCCAAAAAACTCTAAATTAGTATCCTTTGACGTTTGCAGCATGTTTTCAAAAATTCCAGAATGTTTAATAATTATTAAAGAGATTTTAGACAAAACAAGTATAAACCCTATAATAAAATCCGAACTTTTTGATGCATTCGAACTATGCCTGAACCAAAATTACTTGCAATTTAACAATAAAAATTTTTGAACAAACCAACGGACTAGCAATGGGATGACCATTGAGTTCTCTGCTAGCAGATATATTCATATCCAGGATAGAAGACAAAATTTTTCAAGCTTCACTTGCCAAAAAACATATCACATTTTCGTATCGATACGTAGATGACGTGATTGCTTGCTTCAACAGCACATCACGCTAACTAGATCAATTCAAAAATTTATTTAACAACATTCACACCCAGATTAAATTTACGTTAGAAATAGAAAAATATAACAAAATAAATTTCCTTGATTTAAAGCTAATACATAATAATAATAAAATTGAATTCGACATTTACTGAAAACCCACAAACGTCAACTCTACAATCCCATATCACGCGAATAATCCTATATCCCACAAATTAGCAGCCTATCATTCAATAATACATCGAGCATATACAATCCCTTTATCCGAATCCCGAAGAAACATCGAATTAGACAAAATTACATCCATTGCAAAATTAAACGGCTTCCCTCTTACCCTAATAAAATCCATGATAAACAAAAACAGTACCAATGCACCATATCACAAATATATCCCCACATAAAAACACCGAAAATTAACAAGTACCTTACTTTAACATACTATGGCCCCAGTTCAGACAAAATTGCTAGTGTTCTCAAAAAACAAGATTATCAAATCGCCTCTAAACCTTATTCAAAATTGACAAATATCATATTTAATGCGAAAGACAAAATTGAAAACAACAAAAAATCAGGAGTATACCAATTAGAATGTCCAGAGTGCAATAGTTTATTCGTAGGACAAACCGGAAGAAACTTTGAAACGAGATATAGAGAACATTTTAGAGCATTCAGATAACACCACAACAATAGTTCCTTTTCAAACCATAGCCTAGACCAGAAACATAGTTTCCCGCCATTAGAAAAGATGAAGATATTGCACACTTGTAATAAAGGCCCAAAACTCGACATGCTAGAAGCATTAGAAATCTCAAGAAAAAGAAAAGCCGTTAACGTTAATCTCTTAAATGAACAGACCATTTTTATATAATCCCAGTTTATTCCAGCTAGCATAATCCGCTTAACGCAACGCGCCCCAAAAATCCCGCTTAATGTACCGCCCTTGAATTTCGCCGTAAATCGCACCGACCTAATTAACTACCTATAACCTGCCTATATATACCTCTGTATTTCTAAAATCAATTCACTTGATAATGCCTTGAAAGAGTCGAAACTATAGTCGAACATAATTCATTAATGTAAAATCATTAATATACCGTGGTAAAAAACATAGAAAGTCGTGTTTTATTTCATCCTACATTTGAAAATAATACCACATAGTAACGGTCACCACCATCCTGTTTATTAAGTTAAATATATGTTTCAAATAATCTTTATTTTAAGGGGTGAAAAATAATTTATCTAAATATGCCTATAAATTACAGCTTGATGTACCTAACAAAACTAATCAAGCTATGCTATGGCCATCGAAGAAGACGAAATTCTGAGGCAGAAATCAGCAAAATGAATGTAGCTGCTTCTCAACCAGAAACAAAAATAACTAAACCTATTGCCTATACAACCCAGGTATGTGGGTTGTGGATAAAAGACCGTTAAAAAATATAAACGATAAAATAATGAACACAAATTTTAGTATTATTAATATTAATAATTTAATAATAAATTTTGGTTCAATTTACCTGGATCTTTCACATGCATAAAAATAAATCTAAAGCAAGATATATGGTTAACCATAAGTTTTTACTTTTTAACGTTGCTTAGAACTATAAATAATTAAAAGGGGAACACCACAGGAATAATGTATGGATTGAGTTGGTAAGTACGGTTTATTGATGCAAAATTAAAAATTTCCGTAAAAATAATTTCTGTTAATACTCCAGTTTTACATTTTCATATTTTTATTATTACCTATATACATGTTACCAGCATGTATACAAGCACACTGTATTATATACAGCTTTATATCATTGCTTTGGGATACCAGTCAAATCCTTTTTAATTCTTTATGTACCAAACTTTTGTTTCATTTTAAGCAGGCGACTTAATATTGCATCCAAGAATTTTCATCATTGAATGTGCTTGTTCTGTTGCCTTGATTTTTATTTTAAATATTTTCCATTTTACCTTTCTCATTATGGTTGATTGATTAGCTTTCCTATTTTTGGGTACTTCTTTTTTTAATATGTAGACAGTGATTTAAGAAGGGCAGTTCCTGGTTGATCAACGAAAATACATTATCAGTAGCAATAGATTTAGAATATTCATTAAAAACAAAACTTCTTTAATTGCTACAACCTATAAATATATGGTGTGTTCCCCTGATCCATAATACTTAAATAGAGTATGGGATATTAAATGGCCAATTCTTCTTCATTGCGGTAATACTGAGTAGTATCCAGTAGTACCAATTTCACGGCTCCCAATTTTTCAAAAGTCATCAAAAAACTCTATACGATGAAATTTTATTATTTTATTGAGAAGAATTACTTATTTTGCAAAAATCAATATAGGTTTAGACATTTCAAATCGACAATTGTGGCTGAAGCAGACCTTGTGAATAATGTTATCGACAGCTATGAACAGGGTAATTATGCTATTGCAATATTTATAGACTTATCTAAAGCTTTCTTTTGTTATACGCTTATAATTTTGATCCAAACAGTTGTCGGGCTATTATGTCATATCTTACCGATAGAAGACAGTCAGTGTCTTTCAATGATGAGACGTCGGAGAATTTGCCTGTAGATATGGTGTACCACAAGGGTCGATGCATGGACCATTATTATTTCTAATATATTTTATTGATTTTGCGTATTATATTGAACAGACAGACGCAGTTCAGTTTGCGGATGATACAACACTAATATCTGCATCTAATTTAATTAGTGCGTTATTAGCTAGTGTATGTTCCCAAACGAGAGCAAATTAAATACCATAAAGACTGAACATCTAATGTTTACACTTAAAGAAGTTATTAATAACCTAAACGATACAAATTCAGTTAAATTCTTAGGAATTCATATTGATCGTCAATCCCTATGGAATCAATAAGGTGATGAAATGGCAACTAAAATAAATAAAAGCATATTTTTATTAAGAGTTTTAAATAACAATGTGTTGTACCCCGCATTGCGTACAGCATATTTTTCGCTTTGCCATTCTCATATGTTTTATGGTATTTTAATTTGGGGACATTCATCTATTCGCCATCGAATATTTGCGTTACAGAGGTGAGCAATCAGAATTTTAACAAATATTGGGTACAGAGATGACTGCATTACTACTTAGATGCTCATTTTATTCGTGGGAAAAGTACTTGGAATACGAATGTACTTAGTTTATTGTTTAATTATTTCTTTTGTTATTACCTATGTAAGCGTATATATTAACATTATTAAACATCTATTTATTTATCTATCTATAGATGTTATCCCAACAGATAAAGCAAATAATGTTTTCTACAATGTATGTAGAGCGTACATAAACTAATTGTTGGTTATTACTATTTTTCGTAATTTGCCTATCGAATTTAGCGCCTTATAAATTATTTATACTTTAAAATGTTCTTCGGAAACTATGAAATAAAATAAATGTTTTGCTTAAATTAAGCAGGTACTTTTATCTAATACAGAATTTACGAGATGTAGTAACATTGAAGATAGTTAGAAATTATCCTATTTCAGTCTTCTAGAATATTAAATATTACAGAAACTAATTTATTGGGGCGAAGTATATGTTAGAAGTAAGCATTAAGCTTTAATACCATGCCAAAGAGAAGCTCTTTACAAATCAAAGACAAATAACTCCAATGAAGTTTTTAGGCAATTGACAGTTAACGTCCAGGCATACGCGCGGTTTATTAAAAGTCTTGTATCCTCATGAGTATCACACATGAAATATAGAATAAATAAATAAAGTATATAGATAAAATATGTAAAATCATGAAATACACGAAATTTTATTTAACTCCACTAATATCCTAAAGTGCAAATTATTTATATCTAGTATTTAATATACTCAGTACAATTTATTATTAGTATATAATAGAAATTAAACAATATTTTGATTGTCAATATATCAATTAAAACAAATTATTAGGTTTAATAATGATAAATCAATCAACATATTTCCTATAATATAAAATATTGCGATACACAATTTTAAACTTACAATTAAATATTCCTAATTAATATGATTATTAACAAAAATAAATTAAATTTAAATTCCTTTATAATAAATCCACATAAGCATTAAACATCAAATTTGATTTCAGCTGCAACCATTATTTATCACTAATTAACTATCAGCGACTGACCAATAGATAATTGACCGAATTATTTGGTAATAATATGTGTAGAAATATGTTAAATATCTTCATGGAGTCTGTTTGTTGATTTAACTTTCCGCTAAATTGTACTTAATGGTTTTTTTACCGGAGATTAAGAAGATTGAATGTGCCGTGTATCTTTTTTCGTGAGATCCAATCGCATTATCGGACTTGAATAAAACACTCTTAGGAAATTGGGTGTCCAATAAAAGGGAACTAATAACTCTTATCTACATCGTTAATTACTTAAGGACTTTAGGGCATCCTTAATAGTAAAAATCGCAAATAAATTTAGTACGTCTAGTGTTAATTGCCATTTTATAAATTGAATATTATAATATAAATTATTAATATGAAGAATAAATATAATTTCAGATATTTTCATATGCTTATTTTAAATTTAGATTGTTTCCATATAATTCCATATTTTTTTAAAATTTTTATTTCAATTCAGTTATGTCAATAATTTTATTGTATTTAATGAATCAAATAAAGAAAGGTAAATTACGTACATACAGTTGATATTTTATGATTGATGGTAGAAGCAGAAAATATCAAAAGTTTGTAGTTATTTTAAAAAAGGCATTTAGTTGATTTTTACATAAATGCGATAAACGTTATAAATATGAAAAGAAATTGTGATTTTCATTTAATTGCCTAGTCCTTAATATAATGTAAGAAAATATTATTAGACAAAACGTGAAATTGTATTAAAGAGTTATCCTGACACTAACGGTGCACGGGATCAAATAGGTGAGAACTTTAATATTATTGAATTTCTTATTTGAAACAGTCAATCATTTAGAAGAAGATATTTAAAAACATATACTAGAGATTGAGGTAGGCAATAATAGATGCATTAATCGTCACTACACAGTTTTATTAGACCTCAAGTTGCAGAGAGGCATCGATACAAAAACACTAATATTATTCAATAGAATAATAGGAGTTCAGAATAATTTTACAGCTAAAATTTTTATCATGGAATTAAGTTAAAACTTCAATTTAAACTATTCAAATAATAATAATAATTGTGTAAAGAACGGTATACAGGTGGCTTACTTTAAAAGTACGTGACTACCCAGATATTCGTTAATTAGCAATTCCTATTTTTATATCTCTTGTCAATTATATAAAACGTATACGAAATCTTATTTTCTATAAAAATATTGACCAAAGTAATATACTATAAAAGATCTGAAATCTGTTTTATACATTATATTTTTATAAGGGCGTTGTGTAAATTATCGATTCTATAGATATAATTGTATACAAATTTATAAGACCTTGGATTTCGTTAAACTAATAATTTAATTAAATGCTTTTATAACTAGTTCCACGAGGAAAAACTTGTTATCAGTTTCTCCACAGTTTATTTTTATTTTGCTAGATGTACATTTTGTTTATAATGTAAACATTTTCATTAGCTGTACAATACTCTTAATCAAAAACGATTCCGCAAAATATTAAAGTTTTTTTTCTTTAAAATACTCCTTCAAAAATGTTTCATCAATTTGTGTGATTTTCATGTGTATAGCTGAATCGAGTGTTAATTGAGACAAGACTTTCTCATAGACTTAATTGTTGTTGAGTGACGTGGATATTTATTCTAGTCCAGGCATATATAAAATGAGAAAATAATCACATAGCTAGGTATTGAAAATTAAATAATGGCGGATTCCAAAATCATACGAGATATGTTGTAGTAGAGCACCGATTAATTGAGATCTATTGTCGTTTATAACCTTCTTCAGGATTCCGTAACAAAGAAACACTTCTACACACGTCTATAAATTTTCGTGATCAGCAACCTGCTATGGCTTTCTTTAATGCAAAGATCTCTATCCATTTTGAGGTTTTTACTGATCAGGTTCGTTATGTCTCCTTCTGGGAATGCTGACAGAGGTTCAAATAGGTCGAAGGAGATGGCTTCAAATTAATAATCCTGCTGGCTTTTAATTGGATGGTTTATATCGTTGACAAGAAATAAATTTCCTCATGTTTTCGGTGACGCCCTTGTTCATCCCCTTTCAGCAGTAAGGGCTCTTGATTTAGTAGAGGGTCTTCTTCACACCGTAGTGGCTGGCGCGTTGGATTTCTTCTTTTGGCACGACCTATTTGGGCGTTCTTGTATAAAACCAAATGGATTATTCTAAATTATTTGCTAAACATTTTCTTTGTTGTGTGTTCCATTTATTTTATTGAAAAACGGGTAATAGTGTAATGAGACCATATCTGGATGGAGATGTATGTTCATATTCCGTTTTAAATGCACGGTTATATAGTTAAATCTCCCATGGATGTAATTGATGGCGAGAGTGCCCATTGTGTGGGACGTTCGGTTAGCGATTTGAGGCTCAATAACCCTTTGAGAGCCTGATGATCGGTGCTGATGGTAATGGGGCATTGTTCAATGTAGCTACGAAATTCGCTAATAGCCCAAAGAATGGCTAGAGCTTTTCGTTTCGTCGTGGTGTAGTTCTTCTCCGATTTGGTGAAGCGTATTCGACAATGTGAACGTTCTCTTTCTCCCCCCTGAACGGAAATCGGTCCCTGGTGTCTGTTCGTATTATGAAAGCAAAAGCGCTGTTTGTAGGTTGGTGTATTGGAGCTTCATACCTCCTCCTCTTCAGTGTATCATTTAAACGTAACTTTTTTCTTGATAAAACTTCTTTCTTGTTCATAAGAGCACGTCTTTTACTGATGGTTTATGTCTTTTTCAGATCTGTCTGGATCCTTTCCGGGGCGATCAATTGTAGATAACGCACTTGAGTGCGACAAAATCGCGTTTTTTTTACTATTTCTCTACGAGCGGTAAGCACGAAGCTTTTCCAGCACCCTTCGTAGATCACTGTGGGGCTACTCCTACATGAAGATTAGAACCCTGGAGTCATCCAGGTACACGAGAGGTTGAATTGTTAGTAACTCTCTGACGAAATGGTCCACTAGGCGCCGAAACGTAGCTGGTGCGTTGCGTAGGCCAAATCCTCCATCCTTTTTGGGCACCGATACGACGGTTACGGCCCAAGATGAACTGAGTCCAGGAGTTGGTTTAGTTTATCTTCTGGTAAACTTTTTCACAGCTTCCTGAGTCTATATGGTGGTGAGGTGATTTAACGAAGTGTCAACTGAATTTTCAGTTATGGGAATCACTTCTGTTATCGGTCCGAAAAAGTCTTGGAAGTTGTATAGCAGTGTACACTGTTAATGTGGCACTTCGTTTACTGGCGGGCACTCGAAGAGCGACTGCTGTCTATGATCCGGTTCATTGTGTATTCAGCGAACAGTTAATCGATGAATTCGGGAAGTAGTTAGCTGCCGTTGAGACTTATCGTGAAACAGAGAGATCATCAGCAGCACTTATTAGTATACGTTCTCGGGTAGGTCTGTCTCCATGCCGAGGGTAAGGCACTTGGAAGTATTTGTCAACCTCTCGTTTTGCGGTGGCGATTTTTTTGTGTTTTCACATTGTCGATCGTCGATATATAATCCCGTTGTTTTCTCGGTTTCTTGAGGAACTACCAGGTCCTCTGGGGAATGTTGTGGATAATTAGGTCGTCCTTTATGAACTCGACGCATAGGAGTGAATAGTTTTATTGTCCTCCAGGAAATACGTAGAACGTCGTTCTTATTTGTTTGTGTTTCACTTGAACTATCACTGTTGTTTCCAGGACCGTCTCCGTGCAGGTACTTACATCTTCGAACGTTACTTGCAGATTGCCTAACCGGATCCAAGGAGCATGCGGTGTAATGCTTTTGGGGTGATGGTAGCTGTTCATTTTTTGCCGTTGTTACTGATATCTAACACTGGGCACTGTTTTTTTTGTGGTGCTTACTGAGCAAAATTTTGCTATAGCGTTGGCTGCTAAATGTGCAATGCATGTTAGGATATACTTCTCCAACTCCGGGTTCTCCGCAACCGGTGTTTGCATAGAGCACGGGAGTCTGGTATCAGTTCTTGGCGGGTAGCATCGACTATTAGGCTGGTTTCAGTGCTAAAGTCTGATATAAGCTTCCATAAATGTTCTAGTGCCCCTTCTAAAACTAAATTAAAGAAAAGGATAAAGTTTCCTGTTTTTGGCTCACCAGTTAAATACACAAATACACCAGTTTTTTTATTATTTATTATTAGCTTCGTTATTTTTGCTAACATATTTAAGTAAATATACACGTTGTCCCCTGAAATTTTGAATACGGGCATTTGAATGCATTACTTGGCAATCGATTTTGACATAGCTGAGTCACATATTTTAATGGACTGACCAACGGGAAGTAATCACTAATTTCCAATTTGTAATAAAATAGGTAATCAAAATGAAACATAATATTTACACAATATTTTAATATTACTATTTTAACGCAATCCCAGACGATCATAAAATTATTGTCGCATATTTTTTAACGTGGCAGGAGTAATATTTTGAGTGGCTTAAGGATTGTTTAATCGATGTTATCTACGTTGTTAGTTCTTTGATGCTGATGGGTGTAAATTGTTTGCTTTATATAGCCTTAAAGAAAAAAATCATTTGGGGCCATTTTATGTCTTCTTTGGTGCTAATAATGCAACGGGGAAATATTTGATTTAAATATGACACCCGTCTTGCTGGTACCTGATGTGGGCCAAATCAATATTCTGCAAGCCTTGTGGTATCACTTGGTTCTCAATCAGTTCCAAATACTTTTGCCATTTAGATTTCCCTATAATTATGTCCCCCAGAATGCCGGTCCGAACGTTAAGTTTTTGTAATACTGAGTTCTTAAATTTACTCTTCGGCGCTTGTTTTCTTGGGACTAGTATCTCACTACCGAAAATATCCATAATATCCATCACATGTTTATAAAATTTCATTCGACGACTATGATCTTAAAACCATTCCTTTTAAGTAGTCTATGCACTTCTGATTTTCCGACATTAATTACTGGATTTTCTGCAAGAGCTTTTGTTGATAACGTGTCATTTTCTGTTATCATTTTTTAAGCCATAATTTCTCACATTTCAGCTACTTCACTTAGAGGCCTCCATTCCTTTGAGCACTTAGATGGTGGATTTATAGAACCAGTTTCCTCAAACAAATGTATATCAAGAAAGACCGACTGGTGTTTACTGTCACAACGTATGCCAAAACAAACAAATTATTTGTGATTTCACTATGTAACTCAAAGTGACATGCGCATTGTAGCAACAACCATGGAGACCAATAATAATACATTACATTACATTACTCATATTAAACATTTCAGGGAACAACGTGTATACATAAAACCATACAACAATTTTGACCACAGGAATCACAAGTGGAGAAGCAAGATATAAGTTTTTACGTGGTTTTAGAATGAAGCAAACAAACCGCTTGTTTCAGTGCTTAGAAATTATACCTTTACGTAAATTCTCATTATCGAGGGGTAAGTTTACCCTTGAGAAGAAGATTTTGGAGCATTTAGTATGATATATTGTCCTACTCGTGTGATGGGAATCCTCTACCTTTTAGTATAGATTTTAATTACACACGCAAAACGTCAGAGTGGATTTCTACGTGAGAGGGTGTTTAGGTTTCAAAGAATTATAGGACGCATTGTTTGCCAGTTGTCTTAGAAGAACGAGTAGTAAAGATTTATCCTAACATCTTATCGATGCCTTACACCAATTAAGAAGGCAGATTTGCAGAAGACCTTGAATAACTATTTTTCTTTATTTTTGTTAATCTACTCTTTGTAGAAGACTATTCTTATCGAGAAGGTGGTTTCCCACTAAGCACATAGAGGATTCTAAAAGAAAGAATAAGGGAAAGGTATCCAGCAATCACTAAACGTGTTTAAACGCGCGATAAATTCTGAATACGAGATAACCTTTAATTAAGACAAATCAATATCGTTGAATAATTCGCTCAGAAGAAATTTTGTGTAGGATGGACCCATCTAGTACCAGGCTCCATTGATCATTCGAAATCGAATCGAAATCGATCAATGGATCAATCATTTAGGGGTGAGCGCCAGGTATATATAGGAGCCAAAAGCCATAAAATGGTCCGGTCTGTCCGGGGCGCATTGATTCAACGGTGTGATACGTTGGTGGGGTAGTATCACAGGGTTTGTTACTGTGAGAGAGAGCAAATATTCGGGCGCCCTTCTGCACCTATCCTTACAACTTACATTTTAGTAAGAAGAAAAAACATGTTTGTACATTCGTTAATTCTATAGAGTTCCGGGTGTGTTACTATTTTATGGATAAGTTTCATCGATACCTAATTCTATTAGGCCTACCTCAGACCGCATACTCGTCTGGTATTGTCTCATTCTGTTTCTTTTTTTTTCCTTTGAAATAGTTTCTTAACAAAATGTCTATAGTAGATTATCTCATTGAGAATCTGTATTTTTCACAATATATGGAAGTAGGAAACATATAAGTATTTTGACTATGTGTCCCACTGTTTTATTTTCTATATCCTAGGTAATAGATTCCTGATTTTGTTATCACATCATTTGTGGTTCAATCCCTATTACAAACATTATTTCTGTATAATTGACTATACCAGTATATCATCCACTGTCACTATGTTTTATTGTAATTATTTACATAAAGACATTTTTATTAGTAAAGTAAAAATCGATATTGCAAATGATTAAGAAAATTACCATCTAGCCTCACCCCGTCTTCGAGGCAGGTATGTAAACAAAAGATAATTTGTATTTGTTTGCATTAAAATTAGACTTTCTCTAAATCTTATCTGCAAACAATCAAATTCTCTTTTTTACCATTTAACCAAAATATACGCTAAAAACACATATAAATATTAAAACCTCAACGAGATATGTATCCATCGTAATCCTTTGATAATTCCTAAGCTAAAATATCCTGACATACTGACATTAGCTATCATGAATAGTACCGTTAGATATGTGATGAAGACAGTTAAATTCAGACTGGAAGACCACGGGTTGATAGCCGTTGATTCGAATAAAAAAATGTCCTGTGCCATATTAATATAAATTTACAACTTTTATTTATACATAGACTTCTGTAATTGAAAAAGTTATTCTCTTAATAATTAGAGATTAATTTCTAACATTTTTTCGTTACGGCAACTTCTGAACATTATGAAAAACTAGATAGTAATTTGTAACTTTCAGTTCGGTCGTTATAATTAGATTTTTTAATACTCCAACCGTTTCAGTTCAAACTTCGATTTAAATTAAATCTGTTCGATTACTATTAAATCCGGAACCCATTAGCGCAACGCTTATAAAAAGGTATATTTTAACATTGCATTAAGCATTTAATTTAATATCTATTGAACAGTTTGTAAGCAAATTATCTATATGTATTGAACATGATTTTAATTTTTGTACGATTAATTAACTTCTCACTTAACTCGTGGTGAAACATGTTTATGTTGATAAAAGGATTAATTAAGCACTTGGTTATGTTTCACTATTTTTATATAACTAGTCGGAGAAATATAAAATAGTAAAACATAACCAAGTGCTTAATTAATCCTTTTGTTAATTTTTGTTTTATTTTAATTGACACCAAGCCTTCAGACATGCTTGTATATCAGTATTTTCTCTTAAATCAAATTTCCTGATACGTGTAATAGTCTGATTGTTACATACAGATAACAATTACATCAATAGAAACAATTGCCTTATTATACTGGCACAACTCTCAGTAAATATTTCAAATTTGTTAATATATGCATCTGTTTAACATCTCAGATTTCTGAATTTTTTTATCTGTTTTAAATTTATCGCCAAATAGAGGCTGAAAACTAAATGTCAATTGCCTTTTGAAAATTTGCTTACAAAAATAAATAGGATAATACACTCTACTTAACTAAATGTATAGTTAAAACCCAAGTTTGTATAAAAAGATGTAATTAATAAATTAATGAAAATGTGGATATCCTCATAGTTGCTTTTATTTTTTATTAAATTTCCATTCATGTAAATTTTAATGGATGATCCAAAGATAAATAATATTTTTGGTATCCTTTGCCAAAATTGCCCATAATTAGATACGCTACTCTAATTACGCAGCAAATAATATTTTCGCTAATGACCCCCACAAACAAACAAAAAATAAAACTATTCCTTGAATAACTTTCCTATAATTTAAATATTTCATTTTTGCAAATATAAAATAAATGAATAAGTATGTTGTTTAGCATTTATAATTATTATTAACTTGAATAATAATAAACTTTTGTAATATTAGATTTAGTACAGTATTATTTGCTTCAATTTTGTTCTTGTAATAAAGTAAATCAATATAGTGTTGAGCATTTCTATATGTGTAACATGCTCAGTTTAAATCCCATCGCATAAACAGTTTCCCAAGTTGGACGCCTCGAGTTCTCTTCGTACGTTCCTTTCCTTTCCTACGCGCCGAAGAGTAAAGGGGTGCGAACTTTTAGTTCTAGTCCCGGGGCGCGTTCGCGTGCTGTTTTCCAACTTGTGTATTTCACAGTTTCGCACATCTGTTGACTGCCATATTGACATCCTCTCTTCTATATTGTATTTGCGACATTTGTATGCGCAATTGAGCCTTAAAAATAAACCCCGGCTGCCGCGAAATAGAAGAGAAAAAGAGAAAAGCGAAGGGCAAAAAGGGGGGTCGATAGTCTTCAATTTTTCAAAGCGCTTTGTGCCGGGAAAGAATCTCTAAGCGAACAGTGTTTGATGAAATATAATTAGAGTAGCTTTAGTAATATTAACTCCGGATTTATTTAACTTCCTTGTTTAAAGTTAATTAAGGCGCGGCAAGTCTGGAAGTGCGCAAAAGGGTAATGAATCCTTGATCGTTTGTAGTCCGCTGCAGACGCGATCATCGCATAAAATTTGTTTATTCGCCGTCTTGTTAAATCTAAATAGCGAGTTGTAATGCGGATTGTGTTGCGGTTAACAGATACAAAGTACCCATCCTTAATTAATAATTAAACTAATGATCGACGCTAGTAACTCGTGTGCAAACTCCATTTCCGACGATGACTACGTCCTTCCCCGCTGCACCGCAATCTAATATATCTCTATTTAGTCCTCGAAATTATGTCCATTGTTCCCTAATATTAGTATTGTTCAATGACGATGAAGAGCTCCATAAAGTCATATAGTGTGCGTATTAACACATTGCAGTCCCAGCCAATGAGAGAGAGGCGGTGGCAACGGCGGCGTCATCCCCCGGGCCTCAATTCGCTTTGTCTTCAGTCCTCAACATATACACAATAATTAATTACCGTAAATAATTAGCGGGAACGTCAGCCTGAACATTAATAACCCGATATTTTAGTGTGGGGGGCGGAAAACCAGGGGGTTTCCTGCCAGGCACAATCCAAACCATTTTATTAATAACTTTCGGATCGGCGCCGGCCGACAGCAAAAAATAATTAACCTTTCGTAGGGGGTAGGGGGGAGCTCGCATTTTTCAATTAACGCCGCAACAAGAAAAACATAATTTCACGTTCATTAGCCGCGCGGAATTTCGCGCAAAAACTTTCCTTTCTGGAGCGCCAAGTTTACTCACTTACACCGCGCAAAAAGGTCCAAGAGGCCCCTACAACCCCCTCAACTTGTAAGTTCGCTTCAGTCGACCTATTACCTTTCATTAATGCCTTAACTACGCTTTAACAAGGCTTTTTATCCGGTTCACTTAAACACGAAAATTAATATCTAACATAAACTTTTGTCACAAGTTATAATATAATCAAAAGCTAGTGGGAAGAATTATATAAAAATTCAAATATTTTCAATTGTAAATTAATTTTTTAATAGTATTTAGTTTGCTTTTTTATAATCTAAGTAGGATAAATTAGGAAGTCAACTGAGAATATTAAATTAGTTAAAAATTCATTCTGAATCATTGTTGTGCTACTTTCTTGATTGAGCAATATTGCGTAAAGCATTTCCTTTAAACTGTATCTTTTAAATCCTCTAACAAAACAATTGTTTAACTTTATTGAGTATTGAATAATTATTTCGTATTCATCTCAACAACTACTTTTAAAATATTAGTTTTAAGTACTTAAGTTAATTTCAAAATTAAATGTGTTATTTCAGAAGTAGCTTTGCTATTTTTTAATACTTTTTTAATTGGTGTGCTTAATTATTTTCTTATTCACCATTATCTCATAATTATTTATTTAAAAAGCCTAAAAAGCCGATCATTTTATTTATTTGAATTATCATATTTTACCTATCTTCAAATGCAAATAGAAGTGTGTAGATGGGACTCAAATTGTAATGAGTTGCGAGTTAGACGTTTTACTGGCAGTCTCTTTCTGGATAAAACATTTTATGTAATACGTTAATTACGTTCATTTAATATTTACTCGGTGATTTGAATGCTAGATTAGGCCACACTTTACTTAACTCGATTGCTCGACATATTTAATATAGAGAATTTTCGGGTTATTTCATCTCTCTTATACACAAATTCCACAAAAATGTGTCTAAACTTTTACCAAAAATTGTATAGTAAATCGGAGAGTAAATTAGTTTAACCTAATCTTATTATTATACACATCCCGGTTTAATTAATAAATGTATTGCAATGTGAACGCACGTATTCCATTGAATAAATAAATAAACTGTCAGTATGACAGAACGCACAATTTCATAAACTGAAATTAAAATGCCAAAATAAATGGCAAAATCACATAAAAGCAGCAACATGTTTGTCATGGATAAATGCAGAAGACTCTGGGCGACAGTGGAAGATCATCAGAGGTGAACTCGGTCCATTTCATGTGCGGTTAAAGTTAATTTGAAGTTATGTATGTATATAAATATTTAGACCATTTATGTTAGCACATTGAATAAAGCTAATAAATAATAATAATAATAATTAATATTCATTAAAAATAGATATCTTAGAAATGATAATGATATAAGGAATTTGGCCTTAAAAACCATAAAATTAACATTAGTGACAAACTTCTTTTTCACCGAACTTTTCCTGAAGTTTAAAATTTAAGCTAAAAATCTGTCTTCAGGAAACATACAAATTAACACAAATCCAGACACACACACAGATATTGTGATTGTAATATTTTAAAGAAATCTAATGGAAATATTCATTTTGTGGTTTCTAGATACCATTTTAATGATAAACCTTATTAAATAACACTGCATAAAAAATGCCCTCATAATACTTTTGCTACAATTTGCACAAATTTTTACTAATAGGATTTTAGATTTTCCGCTGAAAAATCAAAGCATACCTTAAAGTTACAGTTCTAAATATTTAGCATTTCTTGAGATATGGTGCCTACGGACAGACTAAAAACACAAGCGGACACACATTTTACTAATAATTGTTAATATCGTATCTATAGACCTTAAATATATATTTCTGCTAAAAAGCATTTCTCAGAAAACAATACTCTCGCTGTACGAAGTAAATATTTTGTGGTTATCTAAGTGGAATAAGAGCAGTGATTTATAGTATGAAGTTTTTAATTAAAATATTAAGCAGGCAAGAATGTTCTGACATGATTTAATACATTTTTAAATAAAATTCATCATACCATAAAATGAAAGAATGAAAAGAAATAAAATGGTTTTCATCGGTTTGCTGTCTAAACTGCTAGTAGAAAGAGTCAAACAAACTTATTTAGTAGAACGGAAAATTTATTTGTTATTGCTATTTAAAAAGCCATACATAAAAGAAAATTTTGAAGATATTGCATGTGCCAACATTATTCTCTACTGAAAACTAATACATTTAAATACACAAACAAATACTAGATTGATAAACACAGTTAGGTAACAATTTTGATGTTTAGAAAAATGAAAATATTTTGACAGTTTAGTGAAAAATATTTAGGTTTACCTGGTTTAGTGACAAAAGTAATTTATTACTATGCCGATCGGTTAATATAATAATAAAGGACTATTTTGTTAGACCTTTTTTAATATAACATAATAATGTTAAAAAAACGTATACGAAAATTTGCATCTAAAATTATTTTTTGTGATGAGTACTAGAATAAAATGTTTAAAAGTAATAAAACATGGATGTTTTAATAGTTAGCTTTAATTATGTTTGATCTATGTTTATTCTGTAGAGATGTGTGTCGAGCTGTAAATATGAATAAGTTTGTATTTTAGATTATTGCCATTTTATTTCCGAAAGAATAATTTTTGTTTTCAACATTTAAAAAGTTCTGAACTTTGTCAAGGAGTGACCTTCATATTGATGTTTGGAACAAATAGACGAATTGTATTAAAATATTGTATACAGGTGGGTTTAAAATAAAAACATTGTAATATTGGTAAAATCGCCTTTCTTATACTCAAGGCCAATTAATCCCATAATAAAAATAATAATAATAATAATAAAATAATATTTGGGACAGGCCAATAATAACTGATATCATATTAATTAATAAAGAACAAAACTTTTGTTCAATCCATTTTTCAAGAATTTTCTTATCCGCCTCTATTCATTAATTTTTTTCAATATTTTTTTGTAGACTTCATGAACTTCTCAGCAACTTTCACCACACTTTGAAAAAAAATTCTAAAGGGTTCTTGAATTTGGTAGATATCTAGATTTTTTTTTAGAAGGTGTCAATCAATCAGTTTTCAGGAATTTTTTTCAATTTTTTTATAGATTTCTAGAACTTTCCACTAACTTTAGTTCAATTTTTTTATAAATTTTCTTATGTGCCTCTAGAGAGAGAGAACAACATCTTTATTTGGATAAACAAAAATACATTTAGAACGAATACATATTAATTTAATATAAGGGTTAGTAAGTTCGTTTGGGCTATCGACCTTAGGCCTTTCTGCCCTGTATTGATTCTAATTTATGCAAAAAACCAAACAAAAAATTGCTGTCTAGCTTAACTGTCCGGATGGTGGGAGCTAATGATGAATTTATGAAGAGTGATTGTTGGATGTTTGTGTTTGGGATATTGGAGTTTCGGGGAGTGCAAAATTTATTAAGAAGGGTTACATTGAAAAGATTGTTCGCAAATTTTACACTAAGGGTTATTCGTTGGTATAGGGGGGTGACTTGGGTGGTTTCGTAAAGGAGAACATTAGAAAGATTGTGTAGAAGGTTAACCGGGTGTCTTAATTTCGGTGACATTGAAGTGATGAGGTGTGGAAGGACGGATTTGGTTAAATAGGATCGCACTGTGATCAATAAGAGGTCGACAAATAGATGCATATATTTTAACTGTGCCTCTAGAATTTACCTTATTTTTTGTAAATTTTTAGATCTTTTTGTTAACTTTTTGGTAAATTAATTATGAGTTCAAGAATTTTCCTCATTTTTTTTTGTAGATTTCTAGAATTTTCCAGAAAGTTTCATTCAGTTTTTCATGATTTTTCTTAGAGACTTCTAGAATTTCCTTCAGTTTTTTTTGGGGGGGGGGGGTTGTAGAACTATTTTTTAATTCCAATTTTCGAGAATTTTTTTATGGGCCTCTAGAATTTTAATCAATATTTTTGTAAATTTCTAGAACTTCTCAGCAACTTTGAATTTATTGAAGAAATTTTCTAAAACGTTCTTGAATTTCTAGAAAGTTTAATTCAATATTTCAGATATTTTCTTAGAGAGTTACAGAATTTTCTTCAATTTTTTATATACTCTTTTGAGTATCTTTAATTCCATTTTTTAAAAATGTTTACGTACCTCTAGAATTTTACTCAATTTTCTTTGTAGTTTTTAGATATTTTTTTTTTAATTTTATCAGTTCAAGAATTTTGCTGTCTTTTTTTGTAATTTCTAGAATTATCCAGAAAGTTTAATTCAGATTTTCAGAAATTTCTTTAGACTTTAGAGTTATTTTTGTTGGATTGTAGAACCCTTTTTTCATTCATTTTTTCAAGAATTTTTTAAATTTTCTTATGGGTTCTTGAATTTTGTAGATTTCTAGAATTTTTAGAAAGTTTCATTCAGACAATTAGGAATTTTTCTGGAGAGTCCTGAAATTTTGTTTTTTTTTATTTCTAGAACTTTCCAGTAACATTCATTCCATTTATTTTAAGAATTTTCTTATGAGCCTCTACAATTTTATTCATTTATTTTTGTAGATTTCTAGAAGTTCTTAGAAACTTCCATCACACTTTCAATCAATCAATCAATCAATTTATTCGTGTTAGTAGATAAAACATCTGTACACAAGTCAAATAATTCATAATTACACATACAAATTTGAATAAAATATACATCATTAATTATAAAAATACCTTACATAAATACACATTTTAATATAAAAAATTTACAAAAGAAGTAAAAGTAAAATTATGAAAAAATAAAAATGACACAAATTTTAAAAAGGAACATTTTTAGTTATAATAAAATCTTATAAAATAAAACAATTTAAAATCATGCGTTATACAATAAAAGAACTAAGCACAAATTAAAATAAATTACAGAATAAAATAAATGCGAGATAATATAAACTTAAAATCTTTGTTGAGGCAGTTGCATAGATAATAATTTGTTTAAGTATTCACCAGTCGTGTGTGGCTCAATACTTATAAGTAAATTTCGCAGTTCAGCTTTAAACTTTTTCTTACTATAAGTTTTGATGCTGGATGGTAATGCATTATAGAGGTTTACTTGCGTTACAGACCTCGCAACTAAAGCTTTATTTGTTCTATAACCAAGTAGTTGATTACCGTGCCTGGTGGGGTATGAGTGGGTACTATTAACACTTGTAAATTTATCCTCGTTGTAATGAATGTAGATACATGTTCTAAATATAAATAATGCAGGTACTGTCATAATCCCTAAAGATTTAAAATAGGTTCTACATGATTCGTCAATTTTTAATTTACAAATTATTCGGATAGCCTTCTTTTGAATATACTAATTGCGGCACTGGAATTTCCCCACAACCTCAGGCCATACAAAATGTGGCTACCAATTAAAGCATGGTATGCCTTCATGCATGAAGATCTTGAAATTAGACCCACAAGTCTTCTTAGAACAAAAAGATACTTAGCTATTTTTGTAGATAAGTAGTTTACATGGTCACACCATTTTAGTCTATTATCTAGCCGAATGCCTAATACATTAACATTTTGCATTATATTATTACTTACTGCAGGACTAATGATCAATTTTTGTGTTTTGTTTTTATTTAACTGTAATTTATGCGCATTAAACCAATGTAATGCTTTTCCCTCTGATTCTAGGACCAATCGTTTGAGAGAGTCGATATTCTCATGTGAATTTATAAACGTCGTGTCATCAGCAAATAGTACAACCTCTGCTGGTTTCAAAAAGTTGGGAAGATCATTCATATAAATAATAAATAATATTGGTCATAGAACAGAACCTTGTGGCACCCCATGATGTACAGCTTTGTAGCTAGATGAAATATTACCAATGGACACACATTGTTCTCTACCATCAAGATATGATTTAAAAAACTCTAACGCTATACCTCTTATATTTATATGTTCGAGCTTTTGCAATAATATTGTATGATTGGCACAATCAAAAGCTTTCGACAGATCACACAGTGTAACTTAGGTATAAACTCCATTGTTTATGTTATTAAGGAGAACATCAATTAATTTGTCAACAGCCATCTCTGTATTTTTATTTTTTCTAAAACCATATTGGCTAGCAGAGAGTATATTATGATTACTCAAATATGACTTTAATCTATCTTTAACCACTAATTCCAGTACCTTACCAATTAAAGGAATAATTGATACAGGTCTGTAATTATTACAATCGTTTCTGTCACCTTTTTTGAACATAGGAATCACAGTAGAAAATTTAAAAACCTTAGGGAACATACCATTTAAAAAACATAAATTAAATAAATTTGACAGGCATGTAGCCACTTCATATGTTATAATTTTTAACATACTGGAATCTAATCCAAAAAAATCTTTGATTCGATTCTTTTTTAATCTTCTGATTGCCTGTTGTACTTCAATAGTATCAGTTGGGATAAAGAAAAAAGAATCAATGAAGCCAGTTGTATTCGGATGCTTTAAAGGGGGTGTATTAGGAATATTTTCTATTATATCGGCAGTAATGTTAATAAAGAATTCGTTAGGAGTAGATGGTGATATGGGTATTGATTCTCTTAGTTTGGAAGTGCCTCTTTTGGTATTTATTAGATGCCAAGCTGCTTTAGACTTATTCTCGGATCTGTCGATGAAGTTATTATAGCTCATTTTTTTGAATTATCTAAATGTAACTTATATTCTTGCCTGAAAGTCATATATAATCGTTTTGACTCGGGTGTATTAGTCATTTTATAATAATCATAGATCAGATCCAAGTTATCCCGTAATTTTCTGAGGTCAGATGTGAACCATTTCAAACTGGTATTTTTTTTATTCTTATATGATTCTTTAGTGCATAAAGAAAAGTATCTTATTAAAGAAGTGTTGAAATATTTTTCTCAAATAGTTGATAACAAGTTCATAATTAGTTTTTATAATTTTGGTTGTATTTCTTTTCTAATATTGTTTATATTAATATTAACTGTTATACATTGTGCGAGATGGTCTGATATATGAGGATTTACTACCTTAGTTACATAATCACTAATGTTAGTTAAAATATTATCTATACAACTCTCCGAGTACTGAGAGATACGTGTTTTTTCTGTTATTGTTAAATTCAGTCCATATGAAAGAAACAACTCGATTGCCCTTTCTTGAATAATAGACCTCTTATCAAAATGAATATTGAAGTCACCGGTTATAAAAAGTGATGTACCAATGAAGGAAGGTTTAGACATTTTAAAATTAAGTAAAGTTCGAAGAATTTTTCTAGGGTGTTCTTGAATTTTCTTAATATGTTTTGAACTTTCTTGTATCTTGCATTCCGTTCTTCAAGAATTTTCTTATAAAAGTTATAAAACTTTCTTTAGATTTTTTTGTAGATTTCATCACATTTTTGAAGAATTATTCTAGTGACTGTTTGAATTTTTTTATAATCTTTGTAGATTTCTAGAACTTTGCAGTTATTTTCATTCCATCTTTCAAGAAATTTCCTCAACTTTCTTTGTAAATTTTTAGAAAATTTCAGTAACTTTTATTAAATTTTTTAATTTAATGAATTTTCCTGATTTTCAGGCATTTTCTTAGAGTTCTAAAATGCTCTTCATTTTTTTTTTTGTAGTTTCCCGTATATTTCATACCATCTTTCAATAATTTTCTTATTGAGAATATTTTTCTCAAAAAGCTATAAATATTTTGTAAAATGTCGATAAATTAAAATGTGACCTGAAAGTTACTAGGGCCCATATAGGGTTAAACGATTTATTTCATTTTTTTTTCTAAAAATATAGAAACATTTTTTAAAGAAAAATGTCTAACATTGGTAATTGATTTTGTATTTTCTATATTTGTCTTATAAGTAAGTAGTTGGACGAGGTGATCCGATATTAAACTTTGCAGTACTTTTATTTAAAGTATTATTTTTTTTATCTTTCTTGCGTATCACTTTATTTTGATCACTTACATGATCTATTAGTGTGGCCAATTGTTTTTTAAGTCCAATTAAAATGTACAATAAGCACTTTTAAGAACCGTTTTTTTCACACTTAGCACACGCGGTTATACAGAACTTATCCTCGGATTTTGAGCATACATTATGATACTCCTAATCATAGATACTGCACGTGAAGAAGTCGGTCTCAGTTGACTTATTACACACTAGACACACTTTATTTTCACTTGATGATATTGAAATTATTAAGCCTATATCACTAGCTGATTGAGAACGACCGTCGCGTACCGCCATCTTGCTATAATATAAGGGTATTATTAACATTATGATTAATTAATGATATAACTTGAACAAGTAATATTTAACATTGCTAATGTCCTCATTGCACTGTTTTTTTCGCGAGACACTTTAAGAGAAATGAAACAGAAAGGAAAAAAAGGAGAGATAGATAAAACGCCATGTGTAAACTACCTGCGTCTAGAAAAGCCCCCGCTTATTGAAGGCGTTAAATGAAGATTCTTAAGATATTGGTCATAATCTTAATGATCTAACACCCTATACGTTATATGGCGTTCAGAATATTTCCAACGGCACTAAATTTCTAATAATGAGAATTGCAGCATCATGATGGAAGTGTAATGATAATGTCTTCCGTGTAGCTTAATCTGGCACCGAAAGTGCGTATATCGACCACTCCATCAAGGTCACCAAGTATAAATTAAAAAAAAATAGGCTACTAAAATATTTATTCAGCCGCTTAAATTGCTTTTTATGATGAGTAATTTGCAGCTATTTGGTCCTTATCGTATTTTACAAACATTAATTCTATTGACCGCGTTCACTTGATAATGACGATAAAACGTCGAAACTCGAGTCGTGCTGTGTTGTTTAGATTTATATAATTGTGCCTACACGTTATATAATATTTTTACAATAATTATTTGTGGTTAAAACATAGTGAATTTTTCAATTCAGTGTAAGTATGGATTACCACGTAGTAACGGTCGCAACCATTCTCTTTATTAAGTTTAAGTTTATTTATTCCAAAAAGAATGAATACATTCATGGGCGGGTCAATAAAAAGTTCAATATAGTACTGAGTACAATTAATGCGGATGTAAAGATTGAATATAAACATAGTTAATAAATAGACATATAAATTTTAAAATGGTAATGAATAATGAAGCTAAGCGAAACAGCATTAATTATTACACAAATGTAGTGGATAATGCATATTAAGAAAACTTAAAAACTAGGCAAAACACAGACTAGAATTAGTTTATAGATAAAATAGAACATAAATAATTAAAACTTAAAATCTAGATATACACAGATTAAAATTGGGGTATATATAAAGGATAATAAATATACAATATATACTATATAATAAAAAATAAATTATTTTATAGCTAGAATAAAACATAAATGATTAATATCTTAAAACCTAGAGACACAGATTAAAAATGGTGTATATGTAAAGGATAATAAATATATAAAACTTAAAATTTAGGTAAGAGACAGATAAAAATTTATATATAAATAAAATTAGTAATAAATGTTTAAAACTTAGATATCTAGGTACAGTATACAATATAATAAACATGAGGTATAAGTAATAAATAAGAGTTCAAACATTGGTGGCATAACACCGGTAAATATAGCAAATTCATGTTTGCCAATGGATATCTGCACAATATCTATTATACTCATCTATTGTGTAGAAGCAATTATTTTTAAAAATTTGTTCCAATTTTTTTACAAGTAGTTTATGTGGTAAGTCTTTCAGGAATTGTGGTAGTTTATTGTAGAAATTAATGGGTTGTATTATGCAAAACACAGCAATGGCTGTGTTTTGGAATTGTAAGGGTTCTCTTTCTGATGTTATGACCATGTTGCGTTTTCCAGATTTCAAATAAATGCATATTGTTTATTAAGAATTTTAGTGACTCAAATATGAATAAGCTTACAATTGGCATAATTTGAAGATCTCTGTATGATTCTCGGCAGCTTGTATTTGGCTTTTTATTGCATATCGCGCGTATTATATGTATTTTTGTAGCATTTGCTTTTAAATTATTGGAATCGAGCCACATACTTTCTTGGTTTAGCATTTGATTAGTTGCCACGTTTAAGTTGTTAAACGAAATATCGTTTAAGCAAATTGTTGTATCGTCTGCAAACATTGTGATATGGGCTTTATGGCATGTCATTAATGAATAAAAGGAATAATAGTGGCCCTAAAATACTTCCCTGAGGTACACCAACAATAGGGTAAGCATTCTTCGACGTATATAGTTTACCATCTATATTTACCGATGTTATATGCTTTCTGTTGGACAAGTATGATGTTAATAAGTTATAGCAACTACCCCTTATTCAATATTTCCAGACCTTATCCAAAGGCAACTGATGTAAAACAGAATCAAACGCCTTAGACAGGTCCAGAAATACGAAATAGACATGTGCGTTATGTCCAAATTGCTTAGTACGTAACTCAAAAAATTATAAATGGCATGACTTGTTGTAAAACCTTTCCTGAAACCAAATTGTTGCCCACTCAGAATATTATGTTTTCCTATGAAAGCTATAATTCTGTTGTATATTATCCTTTCGAATATTTTTGAGAATATTGTCAGTATAGATGTTGGTCTATAATTTTCTAGATTGTGTCGATCACCTTTCTTGTAAAGAGGCATAATTCGCCCGATTTTTTAAATAGTAATACACCTTCGGCCATCGACATATTAATCGCCTGCGTCAATGGTTCGAGTATGTGATGCATTGCATGTTTAATGACAGATGCAGATACATCATCAATATCTTTAGAGTGAGATGGTTTTATATCAGTTATTATGTTTTTAATTTCATTTTCGGTGGCAGGATAGAGAAATATCGAGCCATTTGTTTTGTGTTGAATGGTGCAATTATTAATATTCGACGTGTGTTTTACTTTATCTATTTTCCAAAAGAATTCATTGAAGCTATCAGCTATATCTTGTTGATTTTTTATTTTCATATCCTTATTATTTATAAAGTCTGGGAATTTATTATATTGTTCAGTATTATTTTGATTTTTTTCCTTAATTATAGTCCATAATTCGTTAGCTTTACTATTAGATTTTGCTATACGGTCTGAATTATAGTTTTTTATCTAAGCTAAGATATTAGTGCGAAGATATAGTTGATAATAATATTCAATTTCCTCTTTTTTCAGTCGTAAAGTGTCTGTAAATTATGGCTTTTTAGTACTAAAGTTATTTAGCCTTTTGATTTTTTTTTGGACCATATTTGTTAAAACATTTTAAAAATATATTATTGATTTTATTAAAGTAAGATTCACTGCTAATAGACTGATTTATTATGCTCTCCCAATTCATTTTACTCAGCTCTCTATTCATATTATCGAGCGTTTTTTTTTTATTAATCACTCTTGTTGATATGTTTTTTTGGATTATTCTCTATACTGCCTCCAAATGACAATATTTGTCCTCTATGATCTGATAAATTAGTATCGACTGTATATGATGTAATATAATTAATGTTAGTTAAAATATTATCAATGTACGTTTTACTTTTATTAGTTATGCGAGTTTCTGAGGTAATAGTTAATTTTAAATTATAGCATTCAATTAATTTGTTAAACAATATAGTTTTTTGATCATCATATTTTATAAAATTTACATTAAAGTCACCCCCAATTATGATCTGATTTTTAATTAATTAATTTATGTAAAATAATCTCAAAAATATTTAAAAATTCATTGAAGTTGCTTTGCGGAGAACGATAAATACAAGTAATAATTATTTTTTTATTTGACTTAAGCGTCAGTTCTGCACACGCAATTTCAATTTTTTTTCGCTAGACAACACCATTATATCAGGCCTGTTTTTAGCCTCTAAATTACTTTTCATTAGGATTGATTCCCCTCCATGACTATGGTTTGTACGTCTATAGATAGAGATTGCTTTATAATTTGTAATATTGGGAGAAGTTTCACAGCTAGTAACCCAGTTATATCTACGTTTAGTTGGTGTAATATTACAATTAATTCGTTCGTTTTGTTTTTTATTGGTTGTAAATTATTATGTAGCACAGTTATTGACCCGTCCTTGTTCTGTTCGATCTTGGGTGTTACTTCTTTTCCTGAATTTGTGATCTTCGGTGAAAAAACCGTGATATATTTGTTCCATATGGCCAGATGTTTGTATCCATCGCTTTTTGAAAATTGCATAAATCAATAGTCACTTTGAATGAGCTATAGTGTTGTGGAAATTTGTTTTCCAGCTGCTCGCATACAGCTTCTGGAAAATCATTCTTCATATGGATCGTAATGTCCTCCGTTGTGGTGCCTGGTTGCAGACGGGAGACATAAAGAAACGCTTTCCGAGCTAGGGCTTTAATGTTGGAGGAGTTTTGTGATACACCAACTATCCCCTCGACTTTATTCTTATTTTTTCCTATTTATTGTTTTCCACTCAGTGTCTTTGTTTGGCGTTGTTTTCTTAATATCGGCGTTTGTATCATCATTGGTATTATGTTGGGTTGCATGAGATTCGGCGATATTATTTATTTTCCCGGATTTCTTTTTCTCTAGTTTGCTTTTTCTAGCATATTGGGTACGATGATAGATTCTCTCTCTCTGCTGTCTTCAAATGCACTTGCGGACTGAGTTCTATGTTTTTGGAACTTATCGGTTGCTGTGTTCTTAATTTTTACTATTGTTTCAGAGGTGTCGGTACTATGCTTGGAAACATCTAGTTTATCCATTTTATTATGTTCTATGAAATTTATTTTGTCTCTGAGCACTTGATTATTTCCTTTCAGGATAATAATCTTATCATTCATCTCAGCAACAATTTTTTTTAGTAATTCGATTTGTTGCTTCAGAGTTGAATTTTCATAAATGAGTTGTATTTTACTAACCTCACTTTCATCCTGCCCGCAGCATATCACACGAGTACCATCTACGAACTCCATGCCTCTTATCTTATTACTACAACTGCGGTGATAACTATTTCCGCACTTAATGCACACAAGAATTTTGCACATTGTGTTGGTGCAACACTTTAAATACAGAGTGTTTTCTGGCACACTTGACTCGCCCGCCATCTTATATAATCCTTAAATATCTCTTCTTTAAAAGGTTTTTTAGGTTTCCTGAGGATTCAATATCATATGCTGATTAAGTATCAATGTTTAATATACGCGGGGAACATTGTACTGTTAAAACTACTTTACTAAATTATTCATAATAATTTATAAGATCCCAATTTACTTTACCTAATAAACATCTATGCCCTCAGGATATGTAGTCGTAATGCAGTTACCTTCTCGTGTAATAGAAGCATTTCAAATATTTACTTTAATTTTCCTTTTAATAAAAATGTCTAGTATAAAATATTTAGTTGATATATTCAATGATAATATTAGAGAATTTCATGCTTAATTATTGAACTTATATGAAAATTATGTTAGAAAAATGCTTTTGTATGTGTATATATTAGTTCTGATTATTAATTATATATTAAGTATATTAACGCACCTGAATTTACAAACAGTGGAAGTAACGGTAAATATCCTCCAGGCTTTAGAATAGGTAAAAACCTATGTCGTGAATACGAGTTTAAATTTGATCCGTCCTACTAGTCCCAAAGAAGTAACCTCATCTCCTCCTTATTTATTTAATGATGGGGATGTGTGGAGTTTAATATTTCTTTACATGTTCTAAACGGACACTTTCTTTTAATTAGGACGTTTTTACTCATTTTATGATGAAGATAAGCGATTAACGAAATTATTACTTGGTACTAATTAATTTTAATAAACAATTTGACTCAATAAAACAATTTTCCACCAATAATAGCGTTTACATAAAACTGTGGTTAAGTAATTCCCCCGGTATGACAGAGATAATATTATCCGCAACGGTTGTCGAAAATTACAACGTGTTCATAAAGTTGGGTGCAAATTGATAAAGTATTCAATTGAGTGAAGTTAATTTCCTCGAAATTTTATTGACTAATCGTCCGTAGTTGAAGTTTGTAAGCAACTGCGAAGTCGGACGTTAAAACTTTGACAGACGGGCGCAAAATTTTTAACGACCGTTTAAAACTCCGCGCGACAATTAAGATGACAGTGTCTGGCGACGTCCCGGTTCTGCTTCCTCAGTCTGCCTCGTTATCTGCATCCACCCCCAGCGAGATCAAAACGGCGGGTACTATGTGAGACTGTACGGAGATACTCGAACGAGCCAGGCGGGAACCATTACGTCCACATCCGGACGCTGTCTCGACCTCAGGAGGCCGGCCCCGACTTATCACCACCGCTACAATGGAGAAGGGAAATTAACTCCTGTACAACTTTAAACAGACCGGAATGGGAATTTAAACGAAACAGACCATCGACGCCCCGGACCATAAATAAGGCGGGCGCGACGCCGGCACTGACGCCGGGAAAAGGCGGACGTGGCGGACGTCCAAAATTCCCCCCAACATAAAACTCTACAACGGCGCTCCATTTAATTAAATAAATCGCTAGCACTCATAGATATTCCCCCCTACCCGCCCAATAACAACAATAACAATAATCTCCGTTCGAGTAAATCCGAAATTAAAACTGAAAACCAGTCCCAGGGACAATTACACTAATGGAACGAATTTTTACATCTGTGCGATGGGAGGACGCGCGTGACGAAGGCGGCGATTCCGGGCAGCATTATAAATTCATAAACCGCCAGGGCTGAGTTTTTTTTTGTTGTTCCTGTCGCACCCTCACCGTAATGATTCAATGTTTCATGAAATTAATCTCGAACGATACACGCCGCACATGACCAGCGCGGGCCTTTTTACACGTCGGCACGTAAATGCAATAATAATTCTGGCGTGCACGTTTATTTGATCAATAGAAATTACGGCTATTATGTCATTAAATCTCTGCATTTTATCGCAGCTTTTTATTATTCATCAACACTTCGATGGTAAAGGCCATAAATATCGAATTAAATAACAAAAAGCTATATCTTATCGGAATATATCTTGCCTTCCTTAGAAATGGTATAAATACAAATTCATTTGTGTCAATAAACTATAAATATAAGTAATTGAATTCATACTACTATTATTAATTCCTTAATATAGTATTTTTTAAAACTTTTTAACACTATAAACATGATAAATTAATTGTAAATTATAACCATAAACATTGTTATTTACACACTAAAAAAAATACCCGTACAAAACTTCGAATTCTGTTCATTAAAATTAAATTTTGTGCTGTTCCCTTAAATTTCATCAAAAAAATTTAACATTTAATAAGCGACTTTCCAAATAACATTTTATAACTTAACCCGTACTTTTTGTGTGACTTCAATATGAGTTTTAATAAGGCAGAAAATATTTTTTTTTTATATTGAATTATACAATACCCACTCATGTTTTAAGTGCACAATTCATTTGTCGACTATTGACGCGTAACGCTTAAAGCGCTGTAATATATCGACAAATGACCTTTTTATTCAAAATTACAAACAATATATTTCCTACAACTGCTGTACCTAATGGCCATAGTTAATTTTCATATGCAATCAAAAATTGTAATTTGTAGTGACGTTTACATATAAATTTTGTAAATATTGTGTATATAATGTTTTCATAATATGGACATTTTCGAACTCTATAACAAACTTTTTCAGATGAAAGTTAAGTAAGTTAATTATTGATTCCGTGTCAACCAAAACTACAAAGCGTTTTCAACCTATTCACATCTCGTCAGTTTTTGTTAACAGGGAAATAATAATTGAATATTAATATTTATTGTCGGTGGTTTGTCCATTCAATTAGACAAGTTAATAACGTCTAAACAATAGAGATCACCTTAATTGTATCTCTATCCTTAATGAAAGTTAAATGACTTCAAATAAACTTTATAGAATACGAGGCTAAATTGAAAAGTTTCCGGAATGGGCAAGAAAACGCAATAATTAAACAGGTTTTTTTAATTTTTCAACATAGTAACCTTGCAGGGCGATACACTTTTCCCAGCGGTACTCCAACTTTTTTAAGCCTTCAGAAAAATATGATTTCGAGAACTCTGCAAAATAAGCTTTAGTGGCGTCGATGACCTCCTCATTTGACGTAAAGCGCTTGCCTCCGAGCCAAGTCTTCATGTTTGTGAACAAAAAGAAGTCGCACGGGGCCAGGTCTTGAGAGTACGGGGGATGCGGCACCACCTCGTAGCCTAATTCAACCAATTTAGCATTGGCGATTCGGGATGAATAGGACGGCGCGTTGTCGTGGTGGATGAGCACTTTTTTCCGCTGCAAATGAGGCCGTCTCTCCTTCAAAATGCCGTTGAATTGATCCAATAGTCTTAGTTGTTGTCCATAGTCAGCAAACGCAGCACCCATCGCGCCCACAGCTTCCTCATGCCCAAATGTTCGTGAACGATATTTTGCACACGTTCATATGAGATGCCCGTGGTCTCTACTATATCACGCAACTTCACTCGTCGATCGGCTAACACGAGATCATGGACTTTGTCGACGATTTCTTCATTTGTGGCCGTTTTTGGACGTCCACTGCGTGGTTCATCCTTGGTGCTTGTACGGCCACGTTTTAACTCGCTCACCCAGAAACTAATAGTCGAAAATGAAGGTGTGGATGTGCTATGAACTTTCTGCAAAATATCTCGTATCTCCGTCGCCTTTTTCCCATCCATCCAGAAATGTTTGATGACTGCACGAAATTCGTTTTTGTCCATTTTTGCAAAAGTGCCCGACTTGCTTCACAAGATATCCTAGTAAACAAAAACGGAACGACGCACGTATCTGAAAATTTGACAGCTTACCTAAAATAGGTTAGCCTTGACAACCATCATAACAATTTCACGATACGCGCGCCATCTCTTGCCCATTCCGGAAACTTTTCAATCTACCCTCGTATATATGACTTTCATTTTATTAAAAATACTATGTGTCCCGTTTGAAGACCCATAATAGAGATACAAACTGCAATTGAAAATTTTACAAGAGAATTCCCTATGATGCGTCTTCAAACGGGACAAATGGTATATAGCGTCTTGGTTGGAAAAAACCTTTTGTGTTAATAACTTCATATCCTATGGAAAACATGTTGTCTCATTTTGTAAATATGCCCAAGATTAATATAGTGTGTTTAATGTTGTCTTTAACTAGTGCATAAAGCTTAATAATTAGTAATTAGTTAATAATAGATGTGCGTTTAAAAGCTAATATATGCCATACTTTAATCAACGCAATGGCATTATTTTTGTGGTTCTACTACAGTGCTATATTTCGGATAACACTCCTGCCAAATGTGCCAATCGACAAGAAGGAGTTTCCCTCAAAGAAACTGCACCCAGAGTTTCGAAGATCTGTTTACAAAGACCACCAATCAGGCGGTCAAGAGTATTGCGTACGGGAAAAGGGTCGCTAAATTACTGTAAATCTTAAAAACCTTTTACTTTTAAAAATCGACTTTCAACTGACTATGTCTCACAACACCAGAAATTTGAAAGAATATTCCGATCAAATTCACGGATTAAAGCATTTTATGTACGAGAATGATGTTTACATCATGTTGGTGAATGAAACGAATCTTGGTAAACGTCGGCGACTAGAATACCGGATTTTATCTCAAGAAGCCCTTAAAACAGCAGGGACTCACATAAATGGTATAACATTGTGGGTCCCTTTAGTCCCACGCTCTATCCCTCAGCTCAACAAAGACCTGACGTGATTGATAATTCCGTACTCTCAAACGTCAACTCAGAACATAAAATGTAGTCTTGTTGAATTTGCTTCTCGTTTATGAGGTGGGGAAACTTTTTTAATATTATAGGTTGTTTACAATGAGGCTCTTGATTAGTTTTAGTTAATTAGTGTAAACAACCCCTACTATAAAATTTAGACAACTGACCACCTGTCCTCTGATCATAATCCAATCATTGTGGATCTTTGATTCGGTATAAATAAACCATTAAGATAGGTAAAACCCACAAACTGGCACAGGTAATCAGATCATCGCACAGGTATATCCTTTAGCCATTAAATCACCGATATAAGAGAAAAAGACCGCCCACCGCCGATCGCAGACCAGGCGTGACCCTTACCATTGTACGGAACTCAATAGATTCGTACTCAAAGTTAGAAATGATATGCAGAAAGTTAAGAACAACAACCGGGAACGTCGTTTTGAGTAGATGAGTGAGCAACCAAACAGAAGAAGTTTTTTCGAACGCTCAAACGTAAAAACCCCAACAACCAAGCGTTACTAGGTGCGAATGGCCACTACACCGAACCCGACAAAGTTAAGGTGTTCGCTAATGCCATTGAGAGTCAATTCAACATAAACTCCAGCACTGAAGTCCTGCAAACCGGTCACTTCTGAAAATCTAAATGAACTAATAAAACAGCTCAAAATTTATAAAGCTCTAGGTTTTGACGGTATCTTCACCGTTATGACAAAAAAGTTCACCTGTAAGGGTAGATCGCGAATCTGGTAATGTGTATGGGATGCTTCCTCTCAAAATGGGAAAATCACCTCTTCTCCCATCAAGCTATCGTCCCATCAGCTTGCTCAGCGTGTAGGGATAACTAGGCGTTCTGAGTCATTTATCAGTTTTCCTTGAAGACCACAGAATCATTCCTGATTTGCATGCTGGTCCCCGGACTAGCATGTTCACCAATCCCCAACTAATAAATCCAGGGTGACCGAGTTCATCTCTTAGCGCTTCTCGATAAAATGCGATACTACCGCAATATCGACATCTCGAAAGCATTCGACAGGATTTGGCACTATAAACTTGTTTATAAAATGATCCATCTGAATTTCCCTGGCTACCTAATCAAAGTCACGCACGACTTTCTTCATGGCAGAAAGTTCCTATGCAAAATTAACAACGCTATCAAGCGAGCATAAGATCGATGCAGATGTTCCACAGGGCTCTTTCCTATGCAATATTCTTTACAAGCAATATTCCGAATTTGGCTCCGGCAACGATCGTACATACGCAGACGACACTACTCTACTCAATACCTACGAGAAGTGGGATACACAATGGCCACTTGAGGTCAATGCTAATAAGAGAATAGATACATTTCAGAGGAATATACCTCAAAAAAAGAAAGATAAACCCCCTAAACTCTCCTATGAAAGGGACTAATTCCGATAAAAAGGATTAAATATCTCGGCATAATCTTCGACCATTTGTGGTCAAAGAAGATCGCTTATCTCATCCAAAATACCAGAGCTCCGTTGGTTAAGCTGTGGCCCAGCTTCAAAACAAGATCAACCTAAACAGACTTCATCTTCATCTGTTCATCTTGATGATAAGGCCGCAGCTTACATGGGCTTCATAAATTTGGGGCTAGTCTATACTCACTTTTAATAGAGAATGTCCAGCATATGCAAAACGTTGATCTGAAACGCGTAGTGAATTCACCGCCATATATGTAAAACATGCAGAAATGAAGACCCCGATTATTCTGGCGTACATCAAATGGCTCACTGTAAACTATTTCATCAAAATAAGTGACAACTATAGTGCTGGAATACAATTTCCAAAATATGATGTCACTGCTGATAGCAAACATCGAAGGCCATGTATGATGCTAATTGGTACTAAATTAACACCCTAAATCCTACGACCCGACCCTCAAAATCTTAGCGATTCATTGCTTAATGTCTACCTAGAAAATACCTTCTAGTCCTAGACTAGTCACATCAACAGCGTTTGCAAAGTCGGTAGGAGTCCGATACTACCTACTACCTACATCCTATGATGGATTCCCTATTTTTTACCATCGTACAATCATTGGATAGATGTTGAATATTTTAAGTGTTACAATTTATATATAAACGGAAGTACGCATAGTAGTATATTAGGAGTAGAATGAGGTCAAAATTATTTTACATTGGAGACCTAATTTAATGTTATACAGATTAATGAAGATTACTTTCTCAAAAAAAAAATGTATTATGGAACTTAACCGTATTAATAATGTTGTTGTAAATATGATTGATGGTTGAAGCCGTTACTTTGGAATACATCTTGATTACGATATAGGTTAAGAAATAATCGATTTTCAGAAATTATATTAAAACTTTGATTAAATAAAAAATAAACGCAAAAATTTCGGTCACTAATTTTGTTCAAGTTCCGAGCTATAAATAATGAAATATTTTCATCATACTACTTATCTAGGCTAAATGTCAGTTGCGGTACGGCAAATTAACAATAAAAACTTCTTTATAATGAATAATTTATTACAATAATAATTGTCACACCGACGTGCCTCTTTGTTAACATATGGGTATTGCCCGAAAGGATATGTTGGACAAACAGCAAACATGTTTGAATCAAGAAATAGGTCATGTTACAACTAAAACAAATCAAGCTTTGCATATGCAGAACATGCATTCGTCAGAAACTACAAGATTTTATATAGGTGCGACAATGAGATCAACCTCAACCTATTGAAATAAATAAATTTGATTAAAAATAAATAATTTTATATGAACAAAATCATTTCTCAAAATTCTTTTTTTTTTCTTCCAGCGGTCACATTTGAAGAAGACGTATTTTGTAGAGTCTCCGCTGCAGTATACGCGGTTGTCTCCCTCAGCTAAATGGAATTGCTTCAGGTATGCACCAAAAGTCCCATGTCCACTGAAAAATTAGCAGAGATAATCAATTTCTTCATGTTTAATTCCTATCCACATTTCAAGATTGTTCACGAGTTATTGATATATTGCAAATGTGTGCTTCCATTTTAGTGTTTCTTGCTATGAATACTCCTAGGTATCTAATGGAGTCCTTTGTCACAACTATATGGCCTTCAACCCTTATTCCTGCTTCTTTAAATTTATATCGGTCGTATAGTATCACTGCTCTGTTTTTTAAATGCAACGATGATTGCCGTATCATTCGCATATCTGACTAGTTCAACCCCTTTTGGTAGACTCATATTCAAGACTTCAGCATATAATATGTTACATTGAACAAGAACCAGGACTGAGCTTTGGGGTACCACACATGTTGTTAGTATGGTTCGCTTTGTGCCGACGATCAGTTCTCTGTCTGATAGATACTTGTCTACAATTTTCTCTACTAATGGCTCAATATTCTTCTTTTCTTAGGCATACATGATTTTATCCCATTTAGCTGTGTTAAAGGAATTTTTAATGCAGGCATAGACTTCTGTTTCTGTATGCGTTGTCCGTGTTTTTTTCTCGCTATCACAAAAAAGTCGAGTGCGTCTGTTGTATTACTTCCTTTATGAAACACGTACTGATTATTAGAGTCTTTGTTTAGCCTACTGAATATGAAGTGTACAAATAATTTCCCTGCACACTTAACTAAGCATAATATATGTTTTTCCAGCATCCGTATTTTTGCTTTGAATTTTCAATCAAAAGTTATGTTTTTCCCTTGGAATGCTGCCATTTACAAGTATAGAATTCATCAATTCCAGATGCTGTTATGGGCAGGTTTGTAATTCTATTTTTATAATTTTCGATGGAATTTTCTCAGGCCCGAGTGAAAAATGGGGCGGGTTGTTAAATAGTATTTCTTTAGTCTGTATGGTCTGTGCAGTTGGACTCAGATCAGCAGTGATTCTAAGCTTTTCCTCCTCCTGAAATTCAACAGTCTTTAGAAATCAGAACTTGTGACAGGCTATTTTATATCCCTAATCTCAAGAGTTAGTGTCCATTGTCTTTTATTACGTTGTCCTAGAATATTTCTTATATAATTCCTAGTATAATCCCCTTCTAGAAATTTTAGTTACTCCTATCATGTTCCTCTGGAGGCTCTGTATCTAGTTAAACGTCGCTTGCTTGCATGCCATTATAAAATTATACCGAATTTTGGGTTCAATTTCCATTGAATTTAAATGATTTATTACATGCGACTATTATTGCCTCCATGACTGCTGTGGGGCTGTTATCCTTGTTTAGCTCCACTTTTAGTTGCTTTATGTATCTGTCTTTTTTGTTTACAGCAATGATACATCCAGAAGTTTTGCTTATTGCCTCCCAACAGTCGGAACTTGGTATTTAGGGCACCCGCTATAATTACTTCTTTCTTTGTGGCCTTCATGCAGTTATTAAATTGAGGGTCGATTCAAATTTGTTGGTGCATATTCTGGGTACTTTGGCTTCATTGCTATAAACTCGTAATAAATTATTTGTTATCCAATTTACCAATTTACTTTCTTAGTTATTTTCTGCTTTATTTTGTCTAGAATGGTCAGATCTATGTATTTTTCTCTAACGTTTTGGTCTAAGAGGTCCATCGTCTCTTTACAGCGACCCACATTGCTCTATAGTATTAGTAGTTGCTTATTCTTGTAAGCCATTGTTTCTTTTTGAGTTCCGGTGTCTCATTTTTGACAATTGTCTTCTAAATATCATGCATTTTTTAGTTCCAGTAATGTGATATTTTTTCACACACAAAGCCTCGTCGCTACATTCCTTCCGAATGTGTCCCTAATGGCTTTTCGTAGTCTTTGGGTTGGTAGTTGTATTTCCAGAATTTGGAGTATCGTCGTATCGGGATTCTACGTACTGTATAACACTTGGAAAATCCGACTCTTATAAGCTTTAGAATGTTGTTTACGTTGTAAGCGTTGTAGTGTTACTGTTTCTTTGATAAGATCTTATTAAACGGCCCAATAATATTTTCAACAGCTTTGGATAGTTCCTTATCTATGCCTCTAAAATGTATTGTGCCTCTCCTGGTTTTATTCGTACCCATCATGGATCCCTCCTCTCCTTCCTTCCCAAAAGCTTTAAGTGAATATAGGATCTCACTTACAGAGTTATTATGGGAAATGGTACACAAGACGGTTCAACTTCAGAAAATCATACACATGTAACTAACTAAACTACGAAACACGTGAGCAGTAAATCAACCAGCTCAAAAACTAAATACTTAAACAGAAAAAAAAACAAAAACCAGATGTGTACAACGGAGCCGCCAAAACCAAAACATTATGTTATCATTTCTTTCCAGCTGAGGACTTATCTAGGACCAACTTTAGCAATAATTAATTGAATCTTCTGAACAAGGAAATAAAATATTCTCCGGCTCCGAGGGATCCGAAAGAAACCCTAGAAAACTTAGCTCATGAAACAGAATTTAAATCAGTTAAATGTATTATCAGATTTAGAGAAAAATATCATTCAATAACACTATTAGTAAAGGAGTTAAAAAACCTACTAAACATTTCATAAAAACCCATCGTGAAATAAAGACCATTAGAGAAACTATAACAAAATGCAAGGATAGTAATCTAATTATTTGCAAAGCAGACAAGGGTAATACTATTTTGTAATAGGAAACAAACATCTTAAAAGTTAAAATTTTCATCGATGAAAATAACTTTCAAGACATCGTTAAAGACCCGATTAAAAGTTCCAGAAGCAGATTGTTAAAGCAATTAAGATAGAACAATTAATTATCCCAGAAAATGAGATTTATAAATATAGAATTATGAATGCACGGGCATCTATATTATAGGGCCTACACAAAGTGAACAAACCGAACACAAATATTGTTTTATTAATCCTTCATATAAAGTATATTTTTTTATTAACAAAATCCTTCCAGAAATAAATCCCACACAACTCCGGAATTAAAATGTTTATTAATTTATGTCATATATAGAGGTTATAAAAGAGTATCACGAAAAACCATGTATATCTATATTTTGTCTCTATTCTTTTTTTGATTGCTACAATTTAATGTGGAATTTCGCAATAATATTCTATATGTAAATGTAAATGTCACGTAATCTCAATTCTCTGCGGGATTGCCGAAAACGTAATTCGCATAACTCCGGTTGTCTTATTGCTCAATTATAGTGATTACAGCGTGGAACGTCATATATGGAACAGTTTTACTACTCTCCCGGTCGGACTTTATTCCTAATGAGCAGTTCGTGGCTCTTTGGCTCTTTCCCGGATATTTGTTTTGACTCATAATTTAATTATGCCACACGCTAGATGATAACGTCACATACATTCGGAATGGCAGTCTTAATAGTGTATACTGCGGAGCTTTCTGCACGAAGCTGACCCCGTAATCTGAAGGGCTATTAATATCGTCTCGGACTGTTGATGCTTCGGATTAACTGCTCTCTATTAAGTGGGACTCGTCGTTTGGATGGTTCAATTTTGCAAGGTACCCAATTCTGCACTTATTATATAGTGATTAAATATAAAGCAAGTGTCTACCTGTTGCTAGGATATCTCTTATACACATAAAGTTTACTATTGAATAGTGATAATTCTTATATGTATATACATCTCGAAGAAATGAAGTCCGCCCGGGTCTCTTCAATTAAAATTATAGTAGTATGTATTTTAGATTTTATTTAAGAAGAGACACAAAGCAAACAATAAATAAATATATACTATTACAAGCTCATTGACGAGGTACTTTGAAAATCCATATTATATCTAATTATTAATTATAGATAATTCTTTGTAATTTCTATTTTTATCATCCGCCATTATTATACACAATTATGAAAGGTATGGTTTCATTAAAATTTACTATCTAAGAAATCGAGAAAAAATCGACCCTTAGTGGGCGATAGATAGAAGTGGCAATTTTATTACTTTAAAGATATTTAAGACAATATGATATAAATAATATATACATTTATAGAAACAAACATGTGTTAAGAAATAAAATACAAAAATTAGCAATACCACAAATCGGTTGTGGACAAACTAATCTAATTGGGAATATGTTAAATTAATGATCGAATTTATTTTTAATAATAAATCCACAGAAATTGTTATTTATCATTATGATCCTAACTTTCATAATGTCAATTCAATCGTGAATGAATTAACACTCGATAAGTTTAGAATATTTCCAAGAGCCGAAAAAATTGTACACTGAATAAAATTGTTGGTTATGAAAAAATTTATTCACAGAGTTATTGGTCAAAGATGAAACAATAATTGCAGCTTATATAAAAAATGTGACACATGTCAAAGGTCAAAAACTGATTTTCACAAAAATAAAAGTCCAATCCGAATAACTACCATCTCAAAATTCTTCTGTAAACAAATTCTATAATTAAACATACAAAAACTTTAGATTTGGAACTTAAACTTTCGGAACACATACTATTATTGATCTTAATGGCTGACGAAATACAGTCCACACACCAAAAATACATGTTTAGTTTATCATTATTAGAAAATAGTATTGTGGATCTTAATATTCTCAATTCTAGAATATTGTTTACAGAATTACGAAGAATTAATTCAAAATTTTTATTACCTAACATATTAAACTCAAACTTGATTTTAAAAGACAACTAATTAATAATTAATATCAAAATACCGATGACAAATCTATATCTATAAGAACTTTTCAAAATTAATTCCCTACCTACTTACCTTAAAAATGATTCTCAACTATTCTCCTATTTTGAAGCTTTAAAACACTTATTTTAATCTCCGAGACGATAAATACGTATGTTTTCTTAAACAATCTAACCGAGCGAAAGAATTCTCCCCAAAAAATTGGATATGCCAAAACGTAATAGAGAAGACTACAGGAACCTCCACTGATTGTGAGTCGCTACTATTCCTGAAGACACCGAAGATGATACTCACATCTTGCCAGAAACGGAACCTCATCGCCAACCTAGAAATCATCCATCAATTAGAAGGGAATGGATCAAAGCAACATCAAAACCAACTTAACTGTCAATCATCTGCAATAACTCCAACACCTATGAAATTATTATTTCTGAGATAGGAATTCTGAAGCTAGAAGCTTTCACCAACCACTACTTTCTTGAAGCCAGAGCTGTCCTCGGATCAAGCAACTTCACATTCCAAATTCCGGAGACTGATATAACTCAAGACGACTGCTGCATCCACCTTAAGATGAACCTTACTCTCGAAACTATGAATATAGGACCAATCAAAATTAACACAATGGATCAACTTAAATATGCTAAACATAAGTTAAACCAATTCGATGAACAACTAAACAAACCATTTATTATCAAGAAGAAAAGCTGGTTCACTTCCCTAATGTCAATAGCATTATCAATATTATTACTAATTATTCTGTTGAAATGTTGCTGCCTCACCAAGGAGTCATGTACTGATCGACATTCGACGTGCTTAATGATCTATAACCAATGCTTTAAACCGTCAGAGTCCTCGCCAGTCCACTACGATGCTGGAAGGCAGGCCTTATAATTCGATCAGCCCCTAGATCATCCAATTGAATCATCATCTACCCCTAAGGTGACCAGTGTTCATTGGCTTAGCTGCGCTGTTTCCAAAGACTCAAAGCCCAAAGACTTTTTACTCGTTCATAAGTGACTGTTTTAGACTTTAAAGATTATGTTTTGTTCTCCACTTTATGTAACCAAATATTCATATTTTATGCTTTAATTTTTCTATTACCTTAGATTTTAATACAATATTTTAACTTATATTTTACATTTCATGTCATTCCTTATTATTTTTATGAGAACTCCTTTTATAATATTTTTGTCTAATTTAAAATACCAAAAACCTTTTACTGGCTCCGGAAATGTTGGAAGCCCTGAAAACAATATACCCTTTGATTTACTTATGCTTACCTCAGCAGATACTTAGGTAAGTGTCTTATAATCTTATGTAAAGAAGGATTATTCTCTGCACATATAACGTACGGTTCACGTCGCTTTGAAAAAAATTATTAATAATTATTTATAAACCATATTTTATAACTTAATTTTATCAACAAAGTCTAAATAATCATGTGAACTATTGTGCGTATCATACTATCATATTCTAGTGACGGAATAAGTGAATAAGTGCTATCACACTCTATTAGGATTATTCTACGTCACTGTGGGCTGGGATCTGTAAAAATCACCCTGATGTCAGAAGTACCTGTTTAAATTACCTGCAACCCGAGGGACGCAACAATATACAGGGTCGATTAAAAAAAAATGTGCACTTTCTGGGGGAAACATATTTATTTATCTTACCAGTCCTTCAAAATACTCTCACCGAGCATCAATACACTTGCGGAAACGTGCCTGTCGTGCCTGAAAGGTACCCTGACACACCTCTACGGAAATGTCTCTTACGTTGTAACATACTTTTAGATGTTTTCCATTGACACCCAATGCCTTCCTTTCACCTCTCTTGTCAGTGCGGGAAACAAAAAATCGCACGGAACCAAGTCGGGCTTAGGAATCACAGAGGGTTTGCTTCGGGCCAGATAATAAAAGTTGTGTGGCCTAGAGCATTGTCGTGGTGGAGCCTGACCGTATCTTTCTTGTCAGCCTAGACGCGTACGACTCATCGTTTCAATCTCTTGAGCATCTTCAGGTAAAAGGCTGGGTTGACCCCTTCTTCCTTAGGAATAAACTCAAAATGTATAATTCCTCGGACGTCGATAATTAGAATGGTTTTGATCCCAGACTTGCTCTCTCTCTCTTGGAATGATTTTGTGTACCACTTGCTGCTCTGCCTTTTCTATTCTGGATCGTACACGAATATCCAAGATTCGTCTCCGGTTACGACAGAGATTAGAAAGTCGGGCTCATTTTAAATCAAATTCAACAATTCCAGACAGCGCCAAACGTACAGTACAAGCTTTGGCCATGCCATATACCGCGAACGCGAACATATATAGGGTGTCAGCAATTTTCTAGATGATCAATTGACGATCGGAACGCTAAACTTCGACCACAGGATTTTACTTTTTCGTCGGTTCTGGCTCTTGTTGGGCGTCCAGTATGGGATTCGTTAGCGTTCTCCTCCTGGCCATTCTTGAACGCCTTGTGTCATTTATTGCACTGTGACCTTGAAATGCATTCATTCATTATTCAAGGCCTCTTGATATCTGGTATGTTTCTGTTGTAATCTTTACAAGCAGCACACAAAATTTGATTGCATATCGCTGTTCAGGATGCATTGAAAGGATAAACCTTTCACCACATCTCCCGATCCGTTTTACTCCGCAGCAACGAATACTCGCGCCACAATAAAATCAAGCGCATTACTTTCATAATAGACCCTGTATGGGAGGCATTTGATTATATACGGACACAGGACTTTAAAAAAAATTATTTAAAAAAAGTTATTTATTTATTTATTTATTTTATACGATAATCACCATTTACAAATACAAATTAATACAAAAATATTAATCAAACATAAACAATAAATATACATGCCGGATACAATTTTTTCGAAATAATAACAATTAATTTACCAAAATAAAAACTAAAATAATATACAAGTTAATACACCAATAATAGAACATAATAAATCAAATTCAATATTCCATGGTATTCAACAACGAAAGAGTTACAATTTTCTTAAATATGTAGAAGGATCCACCAAACATATTTATATTCTTATTAGCCATAGAATTGAAAGTACGCATCGAACGACACAAAGGACTATTTAGTTCATAGTTTGTTTTATGGTGATTTAACCTAAAAGTCAATAAATGTCGTTGTAAATGCGGTGGAATAGCATTAAAGTTTATATAGTACAGAAGGTCACTACAATTTATACTATAATTACATACTCTGAAAAGAAAACCTAGGTCTGCTACATTTCTTCTAATATTAAGACTTGGACTCTTATGTCTAACATAAATTGTATATAATTCTTCTTAAATTTCTTTGCGTAGAGTTAAATTGTTTGGCCACTAGTGGGTGTTTCCATAAAATAATACCATACCGAATATGTGATTCTATAAATAAGTGCTTTTGACGTAAATGTTTACTCAGTTTTTATCTATTTGGCGTGTATGTAATTCTCTGATTCATCTAAAAGCTAAGTGGAATCGCAACAAGTTAGTATATCCATCAATCTCTAGGCTTAAAACTATCAAAATATTCACTTATTTGCATTCGTTCAATAAAAGTTCATTAATCAGAAATCTTTCACCTGAAAGTTATTGAAATAAAATTTGAAATTCTTCTCTTATATAAATCAATATCATTTATATATAGCGGGAATAGAATCGGACCTTAGTTAGAGCCTTGATAGATAGATAGATAGATGTAATATGGGTGGCACCAGCGCCTGTTCCACCGCGACCTTGTCAGATCTATTGTGGAGCCCTACTTATCTCAGATGACCACCTCTTTGATTAGTCCTATTGTACTGCCCGAGCGCATTGATATAGGTCTCCGTGCATTAGTTTGTAGTGCCCACTTTTGATGTCTAATCCTTGCTAGGCCGTCGCAATTGCATAGGATGTGGAACGAGTCCTCTTTCACCTTTAGGCACATTCTGCATAATGCTTCTTCCACCAGACCTATTTTGCTCTTATTTTTTTACTGTTTTTACTGTCTCTATCCTGGTGAGTTCGTTCATCAGGATTGGGCCTGTGTCCTGTGTCTCCACCTACTTTTTATGGATCGTTTGACCGCGGTTTTGGAGAGCAGGAGGGTTTCGGGTTAATTACTGCTTCTGATGAGCCTTGTTTGGTCAGTTTGTCTGCTATGTAATTCCCTGGAAGTTTTCCGTGCCCTAGGAATTATCTGATTGTTATTTTTTGTTCATTAAGAGCTCATTTACACTCCCACACTAGCTTAGATTCGACCTGTCTTGAGCTTAGTACTCTTAGTAGCGTCGGAAAATATAGCCTTTGACCTACTTTTGGTTTTGTGTTTTGCTATTTCTCTTGTGCAGTGGTGAAGAGGTGTCGCCCGTGAAGCCCAATACCTTGTAATTCTTTTCGAAATTGTATTTTTTCACCAAGGCATCAACTGGCATCGCTGTGACAGAGTTTGCCTTCAGCTCGTCTTCCAGTTGTTGGTGTATTTGTCGCGCGATGGGATGGTCGTCTACCCTTGCATTAGTTCATATGATACGGACATCTTCTTGTATAAAGATGTGCAGTTGTTTTATATTAAAGATAATTTCTAGGACTGATGTTGAAGCGTTGCTTCGGGCTCCTGTGGTACTGAGACAGGCTAGTATTTGTGTACTGCTTTTTATTTTAGGAGTCCTATCGCCCCCTTTTGCTTTTTCCTAATCCACCACATCATTGCTACATAGAATATCAAGAGTCTTATTACCTAGTGTAAAGCCCTAGAGTCATTTTAGGGTTAATTCCCCAGTTTTCTTGCACATTCTACGGGACCTGCCCAATGCTTTAGGCCTTGCAGTGCTTGTTTCTTTGTGAAGATGACAATTTGTGTTTTTTTGGGTATTGATTGCCAGTCGCTCATCTTTGCACCAATTGTCTACTATGCTTAGGGCTCTTTGTGCTCGCTCCGAGACAACTCCGGCGAACCGGCCTCTGATGACTAAACCTAGGTCATCTGCGTACCCTAGACAGTGGATATCCTTTATGGATAATTACCCTAAACTGTCCATTTCTCCTTTTCTCTAGACTGTCCTTGATCCATTGGTAAAAGCTTGGCGGGACTTCTTCCCTTGCTTGTGCCTCTACGAGAGAGGTTGTTGTGATGTTGTTAAACTTCCCTTCCATATTTAGTGGCCATGGCTATACCTATGTTTTCCATTGACTTTGTGATGAGCCTGTTTAGGTCAATTTCCATTGTTTTTAGTAAGAATGGAGATAGACTTTGGCGTTAGATGAGCTATTTTGCCTACCTTGATCAGGTAGATTACCCTTATGCTTTGCAATGCTTTTAGTATATATCCCCATTCAAGACAGGCTTTGAAGATTTTTGGTAGTTGCGGCACCAGTTCCTCAATGCACGTTTGTAACAGATTAGGATAAATCCCATCCTATCCCGCCGACTTGTACAGGTTCCAACTGCTGATGGCTTATTTAATTTTGCTGGGTCTTACGACCTTCATGGCTGATCTCCAGTCATTTCGGTCAGGCCTTTTAGATCTTTGACTGGGATTGTCTAGCTTGTTAACTTATGCCAGAAATGTTGAGGCTGGAAAGTGACCTTTTAATAGATCTTTGAGACTTTCCTCTATAGTTTCTGTGTAGGTTCCATCCGGTTTCTTGGGGAATCTTACCTCTTTGGCAGCACTACCGTCCTTATTCGGGACTTTGTGGATTCTTAAATATGCCGGAGTATCGTTTATCTCCTCGCAGAACTTCCTCCACAAGTTCCTTTTGGCTTTTCGGATTTATTTATTATATCGTGTTGAGTTTTCCTCTATAGGTGTCCCAGTCCTTGATGTTTCGGCCCTGTTGAATAGACTTTAAACCTCGATCCTTTTCCTTTCGTGGTTCTTGATCAACCAGACTGTTCCACCAGATTTTTTCAGATATGCTGTCCTGATGACGTTATTGATTTGTTCCACTGGCAGCTCTAGTCCATCCACCTCTCCTTTTAATGCTGTACCTCCCTTGAGAGCTCTGAGGGACTCTTTCTATCATACCCAATTCGTCTATCTTAGGTTTCTGTACTTCTCGCCGTGAGAGTTATGACTAGATCGAAGCGGATTTGCCTATGGTTGAAGCACGATGGTTCTTCTGACACATGCCAATTCGCTATACTCACTTTCCCGGTACAGATTGTTAGGTCTAGTACTTATTTGCGGTTAGAGCCTTGAGGCACCTCTTTATTTGTTATATATTCATACGAAAATTTAGTTTCTAGTATAATGTTATTAATTTATAGTTTAGTGATGTAGCCTATACAGTTTAATTATAGTTAAAACCATAAAGGCATTTTGCGACCAATTCCATAGTTGCAACAGTTATTGTTATAAAACGTCTAAAGCCAATTCGGCTTTATGATACAATGTTTAAACTATAAATTTAATCTAAAATTGTAAATTGCAACAGATCTCCAGAAACTTTAAAAATTACAGGCGAGATTGTTCACTTTTGTTAAGACTTAAAAAATACGGGCATATAATTATCCGCTTTAGGCACGAGAGAAATTCACCTTGTTGGATTATTAGATTATCTAGCTTGGATATTAGTTCTATTATAGGTTCTTTCATCATTTACAAGTCGGTTGTACATTTGCAAATATTCTTGCTCTTACTATTCTTTAGATTCATAATAAAATCTTCGACAATATCGCTATATTCACACTTAAATTTAAAAAATCAAATTATTGTTAATTTTCCAATTTAGTATTATTAGTGATGGGTTAGGTAAACTCTAGTATACATTTCAAGTATTATATACATTAGTTAAACATGTTTCACATTTTTTATGGGAAAACTGTATAAGATTAACAAATATATTAAATTTTTCATATATTCATTTATGATTTTGAGTAAACAATCTATTATGTGCAGGTCTCTCGAAATAAAAAAAGAACATGTTGAAGGGTCTACAAGTTTAGACTTTTGTTCTATGATAATTGGTTATTCACATTGTTATAACATTCAAAACATTACTTTATAACACTATTTTATTTTATAATTTATGAAACATTAATAGAATCTATTGAAGTATTATTTGTCTTCGAGGGTATTATTTAATTATTAGTTGAAAAATGTGCTAAAAAATTCGATAGATAAATTTATACAAAAACAAGGCTTACTTTAAATATGTACGAAATAAATTTGATTAAAAAGATATCCATATTTTCAGTTTTGTTTCATTAAGTTTCTAATTGTTTACTGCTACTATTGATTGGCTGGCAAAGATCCCTTATTTTGCAATATTGAAGATACTTGCTTGATACTATCAGTAATTATCCAAATTTAAAACAGAAACACGTCTACCTACTGTTAATATCACACTTTATTGTATAGTAACAATAGTTTGGATTAAGTCCTGATCATTATCAAGCTAAGTTTGATAATTCCCAAACTAAGTTTGCCAAAGTAACTGAACTGTGTAAATGCGTAATATCCAAAAATCAATATTATTAGCCTGCCTAGTTCAGTTAAGATAAAAGTTATTATTAATCTAAAATATATATAATATTATGAAATTAATATAATTTCATGTAATCACACATAGGAAAAATTATAGGTTGTTAGTTGGTTTATTTTAATGCATATAATTTTAATAAATTTTAATGAAGTAAATGATATTATTATTAATAATATTCATTTAAAAAATATAAATATATGCATAGTAATTACATTATATTATTATTTCTAAAATTCGACATGTTTATATAACATACCAATGTAGCACCTGTGAAATGAAGAGGGTTCCACTAAATAGAATTTATATAGCTAACGGTTTCTCAGTTAAACCCTTGAGTACTTATCCGTAGGCCGTATAGACCCACACATATAACGTGGTAACGCACGCACGCACACACAGTGGGTGCATTCTTGAAATTTTTTCGCGTATTATCCGGATTACGTCTGGGGAACATCTCTTTATCCGCGGCTTCCCCACCGTTTAAAATTCCTTTTGACGGGGGCACACAACGCTTTGTCCACATTAATTTCAGTCTCATAATATGATATATGCATGTTATGGATTTTTAAAGCTTTATATGGTGCTTACCGAAAGTAACGGATAAATTCTATAAAAACGTTGAGAAACATATTACAAAAAAATTCCATATAAGCCGATCATTATTTTTAAAATAATGTTATTTAACCCCTTAACTCTGAACACTTAAGGATAAGCATTCCCGGTTTACAGAATAAAATACTAAATATTATTATAATATTAATAGCAGTTATAATAAAATTATATTACTAAACTGATAAATTACTTCCATATATATTTATATTTACACATCATAAATCATAAATATATTATGAATGTATTTTTAATATTAATCATTTTATATAGTAAACGTTGCGGCTTTAATAATTAATTAATCTAAAATATATTCGGTAACTACTCGTTAAAATGATAAATCGATAACCAAAAATACTCTTCTATATAAATATAAATAGAACGTGTTTGAATTTTCGGATGAACATTAAAATAAAAAATATGAGACTTGCTTTATTAATAATAAAGTAAATATTTACCATCATCCTACCATTTCGGTATATGAATTCTGTTAAGTAAATATTGAATAAACATACATCTATTGAATAGAAGTTATTTGAAATAAAATATTTCCTTATAGTTTTATAGAAATTTGTGTCCGAAATAGAGGTCGTGCTTTGCGGTAATGCATTGTGTAATTTCGGCCTATAGGTATTAAGTATTTATTTATCCAACATACTACAAAATATTCTAATATTATACATAATAATGAATGCCATCTTTGTTTTTGTTAAGCGCTCTTGGAATGGGTATAAGTGTTGTCTATGCCTGGCAAGGTGGTTGTAAATTTGATCATGAGTCAAATAAGCATATCATTTTTTCTAAAATATCTAATGCATTCCATTTTGTAAATGCTTGGAACTATGAGAATATTCATGTTTATATTACTTGCTCTACAATCAGCCCGGAACTCAAGGAAAGAGATAACTCTCACCGCCCGGTGCTGAATACGAAACAGCCTATCAAGTATAGGAGAGTGACCCCATGCAATAATTCCATAGGTAAGATGTGACTAGATGTACCCAAAATAAGCTGCTAAAACTGTTGGTTGAGATAAGGTGTTTCCTAGGTTTCTCAGTAAAAATATAATTTTGCTAAATTTAGCAGAAAGTGTACCATAATGAGCGTACTTAATTTATTGACTAGGTTTATTCCTAATTGCCAATATCTCACATTTGCTACTGTTGAGGGTAGGCTAATGATGTTAGTACAACCGCTGCTTGACGAATAAGAGTAGTGACATCTGCATTTAACACTATTTTGGAATTACCTACTTGTAAGGGTAGATCGTTAGTGTAAAAAATAAATAGCAAAGGTCAAAGAATTAAACCCTGAGGAACCCTAATGTTAAGTTTTGTTTCTGCAGATAGTATATTATTGACAAGTAATTTCTGACGCCTTTCACTTAAATATGAAATTAATAAACGACCGCTTAGTGGGTGAATTTTATAGGAATATATAGCTTTCGAAGGAGTCTCACACGAGACACGCAATCGAACGCCTTATTTAATTTAAGGAATAAATTAGTAAGTGCCAAAACTTTGTCCTCAGATGACCTCATTTAGAATTTTTTGATTACTGAAACGGAATCAGATATCTTAGCCTCTAAAAACCATCATGTAGATTCAATATTTTGCAGACAGTCGCCTTATGGAGCACACTTATATTAACATCTAATAAGGATATACAGAACCAGTTCCAAATAATTTGTCTATAGAAAAAGTAGGAGAACTTTCATGCACCTATATTAAAAATTATAATATCATCTTAATCAATGTCTTTCGACCTCCAAATACGAATATAGAAACTTTTTTAAATAGACTTCATGATACACTTAGTTCAGTATATATATTACATAAGAATATAATTGTTGGGGAAGATTTTAATATTTTAATTTTAATGATATGCAGTCTAGGGATACCGTAAACACATACAAAAGATTTGGATTACATGATAAAGTACAGTTTAACACTAGATTAAACAATAAAATAGATAATGTTTTTAGCAATATAAATACATTAGTATTAGCCTCTATATACAGGCCTGTCCGATCATGTAGGATTGGATGTCCAAATAAAATTTATAAACGACCATAAACGAGATAAAATTCTATTAAGTAGATTAATCACAATGTTAGGAAAATATCACTTATTTAACATTCTTATAAACAACAATTGGTCATTTATAGAAAATAATATCTACTCATTGGACATTATTGACTGTATTTCCTATAAAAATAAATAAACCAAAACGTCATAGACCAATTATATATAATCCCAATGTTTTGCATATGAAAAATACTTTGGAGTTCGTGGACGAAGCGTATCAACAAAACAAAACCCCTCAAAATAAAATACTTAGAGACCATACGAGACAGAGATACAACCAAGTAGTCGAATATGAGATACGTAAGTAAAAATTAACTCATCTAAAAATAACATTAAGGAAACATTTCGTGAATCTACAACAATGAGTATTACTAAGACTACAAAACAAATTAATTTTGAAACACTACTTCTCTGGCTAAAACCTCAACAGACATTGAATAAAACAAAATTAGTTTGCGTGTTACGAATAGTACAACAATTTTTGTTTATAATTTTTCATGTTATAGTCACTTTTAATCAATCTAAAATACACTTTATTCATTTATTAGTTTATTCAACAGAAATAAATTCATTCAAATTAGTGTTGCTTTGATAGTTGTACTATTCGTAACACGCAAATTAATTTTGTTTTATGTAATGTCTGTCGAGGTTTTAGCCAGAGAAGTAGTTGTTCCAAAATTAATTTAATAGAAAAATATTTCAATTTCAATTTCCTATGATAGTACATTTATGTTTGTCTGACTTATGTACCTATGGACATTAATAAATATTATTATTATTATTATTTGTTTGTTTTGTTTATCTTAGCTTAGATCTAGTTTTATCCGAATAATAGCAAAGCAGTTCAGCTTGAGCTATTATTTAAGAATTTCCGCACTATATGACATGTTTGTAGTATTACTGCTTTTTGGATGGGGGTCAGAAGTTTCTTTGGAAGTTCACAGCGCTCCAGATTTTGTTGTAATTTCTGTGAGACTACACCAGGCAACAGGATATTACAATTGAGGTAGTTACTACTGTGTTTAGTTGCCAGATATTCTTTATTTCTATCGCCAGATATTCATACTTGGTTATTTTTTCAGCATCTGTTTTGCTGATATTGTGCCTCAGATGTATTATTAATTATTATTATTATTATTATTTGAAAACTCGACACTGACTAAAATATTGACTAAACACATCGCGATTTATATCGCAATCCTTGTCACTTACTTTATGTGTATTGGATTGCTCTTTGGCTGTTACCAGCTTACTTAATAAATGTATCGTTAGCAGATATTTTAGCATTTTTCAGTGCAATTTTCTATTTTTGTCTACAGCTCAAGTATTTTACATTTTATTTTGGGCACGTGCTTTATTTCAATAATAATAATGTTTCGCGTATGTTTTAGATTGCTATAGAACCATCTTACCCTTTTGAAACTCTGGGAAACATTCATTCATATAGCTTGAAATAATTTGTATAAATCTTGAAAATCTCAATTCCAAATTCATGTCGTTTTCATAAACAAAATTAAAATCGATATTTGCTAACAACTTATACCAGTTACAAGTATAGAGTTCTGAAATCGGTGTTAGAATAGGTAATTATTACTTATATGGATGTCATGTTTAATTACTACCTATATATAAATTCACACATGATCAGATAAGCTAGAATTGTTCGGGGATACGGTTATTGAAATATTGTCAATGTTAGAGAACACGATATCTAGGCAGTTATTTTTTCTAGCTGCAAATGTAACCAAACTGTTTAAACCATATGGCGAAAAGAAATGGCAAAGCCGAGTTGCACGCGCGTTATCACTGTTAAACTTCACGTTGAAATATCTATCGATACTTCTTGAACAAGGCGTTCGATACAGTTTAATCCATCTACAGATTCAATAATTTTTGCTGAAATGCAAAAACCCTTCTTCTGTGCCTAACGAACTACTGGAAGGATGCTTGTTACAAAACTGGTTCCAAATGACGTTTAGAAGTAAATCTTCTTAAAACATCGAAACTTTTATTTTTTTTCACTAAAGCCAAAGTATTGAATATACAGCTGTTCTATATCGTTAATCTGCAAATTGCTCATAACATGTAGGCTAAAAATTTTATATGATTTAGAAGTTTTTGTTTAGTTTCGTCAAAATTCAATTTAATTATCCAACATAGCTACCTTCGACAGCGATACATCGATCTACAATTTTTGTAGTATGATTTGTTTTTAGTCTCAAAATTGGCCTCTGTTTCAACGATTACTTCTTGTTTAGTGCTAAATTCCAGCGAGCATTCTCTTGAGGTCTACAAATCTGGAAAATGCGGTAATGCCATGTTTCATCCATTGTCACATAAAGACGCAAACTTTAGTTTATTTTGCTTAAACAGTTTTAAACAGCGCTCTGAATCATCAACTGTGAGCTCACGCAGCACCCATTACACAGAGCTTTGCGCTGCCCAAATATTCATGCACAATATGTTTAACACTTTTCTTTAATATCTTCATGTCTCAGCTAATTCTTCAAAATTATTTTGTAGATTGTAAGTTTTTGTCTGTAACAACCTCTTTTGACCGTCCACTGTGCTCATCATCTTCTATGCCCATATGGCCTTTACGGAAACTAGCAAACTACTTACGAATTGTTGCTTCAATTGTCCGACCGCTGTCAAATTGAGACGTATAGTTTTAAGGTTAGTTCCCAATGAAAATCATAAAGAAAATAATCTAGTGGTGACCTCTCTTAAAAACGAAACGAAATTTTCAGCCGAACTTTTAGAATATCTTATCAGAAATAACAAATTATTTGTCCCTTGAAACTTTTAAAAAGTACAAATAAAATTTATATTACATTAAATTTATTATAATTTTTTTAAATACAAATAAAAACATTTACTAAATTAATAAAATGAAATTATAAACTTACTCTGGAATGTACGGCAAACGTCACAATAATGAATCTTGGTGGACTGATGTTCTGAATTTATACCTGACATGGATTACTGAATTCTAAAGAAATAATCACGTTCGGGATTAAGGAAAATACCCACTTATTAATATATATTAAAATCCCTTAGTTTTTTGTAGAAAATTAACTAATAATTTATTTATTGGTTTCAAAATCTTTAGAGGCAGGTAGATTTATGGATTTTGTGGTTTTGCATTTTATATTAAACGCCCTTCAGATGTATGTTAGGTTAAATAAGTTTAAATGACTATTCGTAGGTTAATCTGAAAAACAATTTATATAGTTTGGGTTAGAATATTACTTTTATCACTACTGATAGCATATAATCCGACAAGGCAACAAATTTGATGAGTTTTAGCAAAGAAATTACGATAACTTTTGAATTATAAAAAATTAAATATTTTATTTGAAACACATATCATAGAATGCGATTGTTTTAAATTGCATAATAATTTTTAAGATAATAAGTGTATTATTGACCTACATTAAGTCTGTTTATAAATATCTATCCCTTTGAGCTGAGGACTAAAATATCATCAATTCTAAATGATACATATTTTCTCTCAAAAGATAGATACGACAACTTCTGAAATATCTAAAGCAACATATCTAGAAGAGATAGGTAAACAAATATCTTCTGACGCTAGTTTCTTAGACTAAGTAGACCAGAAACAGAAGCTGGTGGAAATTGTACACCTGGTGATCATAAAGAAAGATAAACTTACTGTTAAATTATCTTGTTAGTTACAGGAATTTCATTCAGGAAAAGATGGATTCAGGAGCGACCTATTGAAATTGGGATTTTTCTCTGCAAACTCAACAAAAGAAACTTCTTCTAGTAATTTTTTTATTATTTCTACATTAAATCTTTACCGTTGAACAGCGGACATAGAGTTTTATTTGGAAGAGAATGTATCGTAATAATTTATGTATGAATACAATCTAGATGTTAGATATTTTGTAGCAATGGTTGACCAAATTAGATGCATTTTGATAGATAATCCGTCCGTAATTCACGAATAAGAACGAATTAAATATTTCACCTCCAATTTTCGTTTTGTAAACAATTGAATACAATTTAACAGTTCTAGATACAAATATTTATTTATAGAATGCAATATGCCATAAATAGCCAGCATCATTAGTTAATGCAATTATGTTACATAAACTAATGCAAAATTATTTGAACGCGGTCTAAATAATTATCCTTCAGAGAGCGATAACATAATGCTACAAATTAACTAGCACACATACAGCACATTCAAACTATTACTGAAACTTTCTTATTATAAAAAAATAATTTAAATTAATTATTCTGCTGACATATATTCATTAAGTAGATTAAAGATGAAGTTTTCAAATCTATAGTTGCTCTTGGATGAATATTAATTTGACTAATTATAAGTATTTATGTGTATTTATAATAAACAATTAATCAATTGGTCCTCTATTTTAAAAAGTTGCATTTTAAGATTTTTATACCATCCATAAGAAATAAGTGTTTATTATTATTATATTATTGTCGTTGTTATTACCACTAATTAAGCACTAAATGGGACATTAAAAAGTAGCAAATTATGCAGATTTATATTATAGCTAGAAATATTGTCTTCTTTGACATATGGAATTTCTGTACCATTAATCGAACTTTTCATTTGTGAGAAGAGTTCCATATTTTACCAAAAAGCAGGAACGAAGACTTAGCAGGGTTTAAGGTTAAATCTAGCATAACTGAGTGATCATATAATTTCTGCAAGTCTGTCATCACACATATTTCAGCATCTCGAAAGAATTCAGACTTAAACGAGAAGTATATTTGATTGTCATCGGCATACATATGACCTTTGCAAAATTTTAATTGATTAAGAATATTGGATATATTTAACATGATGAGGAATTAAGGGAAGATTTAATAATTGGTAAATATGATAAAAAAATATTTAGATGGGCGTTTTTTACAAAATAAACGAAAAAATGACATCAACCTTTATACCTGACTTTGATCCATTCAAAACTTTTAAGGATATCCGTTGCCACCTGGGAAATCTTATTGCAGAAACCATAAAAAAAAACTAAAACGCAATTCTAGTCGCCCCGCATTCATATAGAATATAGTACATAGTACTCATTGATTATAAAATCTTTAAGTATTTTATATAATGCAAAAGGTAATAACAGTCCCTCAAAATAAAGTAGGGCGTTTATGAAATTTTCATATTTTTAATTCAACTATACTTACGTAGGACTAACTGTTCTCAGCTTTGATAGAAATTAAGAACTCTTTGGACATTTTTGTTTAAAATGCTTAACGAGTTCCCTAAAGCCATGTAACTCGTCACTAACTACTTCTTTTTTAAATTTGCATTATCTATAACAAAATTTTTTTAGTAAGCACATATTACTGATTTCCAAAATATTAATTAAGCAAATCTTAAAGTTTCTTAAAGTCTAGCGTTTGGCTTCGCGATATTTGAATTTCATATAAAGATAAAGCAGATCAAAAAGATTTACTATTTACAAATAAGAATCAGTATGAAAAAAGCTAAGCTTACAAAACTTGTGGGAATTTCTACAACCAAATAAAGCAGAAAAACAAATTTGCGATGCTGGGAAAACAACAAGACTATTAATGCAAGAATGATCTCAGATAAACATCTAGTCCTTCACAATGAAAACTTGTGAAAGAAATATTGTTGACAAGAATACCTAATGCGCACAGTTTAGTCTTGTAACAGTGACAACTGTCTGAAGAAAATAATCCATTAAAACAAGGTTATAATTAAATGACTACACATTGTTTGTATGGGCGACATAAAAGCAAATACAGTAGCCAGATATTTATAGAGAATTTGGAACATTTAGAATTACTAAAAAGTTTAAAGATGATGGTCATAACTTAACAGCGACATATTGTCCGTAAGTCAATAAACATCCATCTAAGAATAAATATTAACATGATTAGTTAGTTATTTAGTATTTTAAGTAATTTAATTTTTAGTTCGCGAAAAGTCAAATCGTACCTAAATCAAGCATCAAGCAAACAAAAAAACTTGCAAGAATATAATAAGATGTTGGACATTATAACACAGTAGTAATAAATTTACTGAGAATTTAAAATAACCGAACGATTGCAAAAACGGACCTTTGTAGTACATCTATGTATTTCAATCAAAGGTGTTCAATTTATGTTTGTTATTAAGCTGAGTTGAGTGATATGAAAAGAATATTGAATAGAGAGTCCCTTCAATATATCAAGTTTTATTTCTTATTTCATTTATTATCATCATTATATAAGAAGGAAAATGGTGTATTTAGATTTCACAATATCTTTTATATAATTGTACCGCCAAAAATGCAAAAGTTCTATTACCATCATCATTAACGTGTCGATTTATATAGCTTTTAATAAATGGCTTTGTTAAATTGTACACTATTTGCTTTATAAAAGAACGACATTCTTGTATAATGATACTTCGCCAAGTACTAAAATTTAAAAATTATCCTTTTCAGAAACTCCATATTTTTAATAACCTTTGCAATTTCCGCTGTATATTTTGGCATTACACATTGGTAAAAATATAGTTTACTTAGAAACTATATTAAAATAAATATTAACATTATTCAATTATCCAATTTGTGACTTGAAACTGAATTAAATGTATTTGCAAAGATATATTTAAAATTATATAAACAGTAATATATAATATAATTTTCTTTCCATTCGAATACATAATAGTGTTATTTATATTACTATTATTTCTTTATTTCTAATTTAACAATTGGTTTTATATTTATGATGGTTGCATTATAATCCATATTAGAATTTGAAAAATTTATTAAAATCTTAAGGAAAAGAAGTATTTTAAGTGGTTTTCATTAGTGTTTAATTTAAAATAAATTATGATATTTTCTTATTCAAAACACAACCTTTATTTAAAAATAAAAGTATTTTACTTAATTACAACTTTTCAACATACCAATCTCTTTAATGTTTACGTTAATAAATTTTTAAAATTAATTGATTTAGTAATTTGTATCCTTGTGTACTATAGCCATATGTAATGTTGAATTTGCGCTTGCGTCTATAAATCAGTGATCGTGACATTCGAGTAGTGAACGTGTGTATTCGTGATCGTGCAGATATCAATTAACTATTCAAATTTTCATAATATTGAGCATGTTTTATGTAAATAAACGACGGATGTGTATTATGAACAAGCTGGACATATTTTGGGCAGAAATTCCCATACTAGGAACACAATTCTAAAACGCAATTCTTCGAAGATGTGGTGCAAGAACAGACAAGGTCAGTGATTCATAAACTATTATAAAATTTAAATTTACAGATATGTTTCGGATGAATATTTATACAATATTTTAAAGCATTAAAGCCTGTTTTATTTTATTATTTATTTTTCAAATTATCAAAATTATTCTATAAAATAATGCAATCAATATTCTTTTTTATAATTAAAAAATAAGAGTAAACATAATTATAAAATAGTTAATTGTATTTTAATAATGTAAGAACCAATATTATATTAATAATATTAAAAAATTGTTTTAGTTTTTGGATTGTTTGAGTACCTCAAAATTTATGGCATTTATTTTTCGCCTAAAACAAGTAAACAATATACAAAAGTACCAAAACCGCATTTTCATATATTATATTAATTCTCAATAAACAATCACTATGGTAAATCCAATATTAGAGCAGTTATTGGTAATTTTACAAGTAAGTGATAAACATACAGAAAACCCAGTAGACGAGGAAACTACGTTTGAAATACGTTTGCTATGAAAGCTGGATTAAATGTATTACAACATTAGAGGACAAGTAAAGTCAGTAAGTTATATAAGGCGTATATACAAAATAATGATATTTGGACTAAACCTTTGCAGTTCTTATTTATATTTATAAGATTAATTGACTAATTTATTAAACAGATCATTAAAATATCCACTACAATAACACCTCAGATTTTATTAACTATCTTTTTATATGATTATGTTGTGTTAAATACATCGCAATTTAAATATATAAATATAAAAATTAATGTTTAAATAATTCTGCGGTATTAATGTAAGAAACATTCATAATAATGAGTTAAATTATATTGAATATATTTTATATTAATTAAGCCTAAATTATTACAAATGAATTATTTATTATTAACATAATAAGAAATTAAATATTTTACTTCTTTTTAAATACTCACATATGTTTATTCTACTATATAGAGTATATAGTAATGATGTGCGTGAAATTTAACTAAAAAAATACTAAGCACTGTTGATTAAAAACCTACAAACTGTACAATTAATTAGTGAAATTTTTATTGACACTGAAGATAATTATGTGTTTAATTTCAGTTTAACTTTAATGTCGTATCTCTTAAAAATTATATTTGCGATATAAAATTATAAGTTAAGCTTATTTACATTTACAAGTCTTACTAAACAAAATGATCTTAATACAATTTATTTACAATAATCTTAAAATTTAAATTACAATAAGGTGTTTCTAACAAAACAATAAAGAATAAAAATAACTGTAAATGTTTGAAGTGTCCTCCTTTTAATATCAAGTATGTGGATCGGATTATTTAATAATTTTTGAGTGTCAGTTAATATTAGATCTTTAATACTGAAAACAGTCTATCGGTAAGGCAGCAGTGCTTGAAAATGAATCTTAAGAATTTAGATATTTTCAAAGCTTTAATAATATACATTTTATTTCTGTCGTGCTAACAATAACTGCCAAAATGTCCCTCCTAAAAAGTGGACAAAGAAGCAATTTCAAAGAAAATATAAATGTTTACGAATGCGGATGAGGATATCTACTTTCCACTATGATTTGAAGTATTGAGTGGAAAAACACAGAAGGCAGTAGGATGTTTCGGGATACTTAGTAACTCAGAATACCGTTTATTTGCATGACTAACCGATTCGTTTGTTTTAAAACTTATAATATTATCAAACTTATACATTGCTATTTTAAATAGGTACAGTAGAAAAGCCATCATAATTTTTAAATAAATAAATTGAGGTTTGAAATGTTCTCTGGCAGGCATGGTTAATGACAACCGCACATTTTTTTTTCTGTGTTATTAGGAGTTTATTAAAGTGCACAGAGTTTCCCCATACTATGCTGCCATACTCAAGATTTGATTTGATATGCGAATTATAAAAAGTAATTCATGCTCCTTCATTGGAAAATGTATTTAAATTTAAAAATACAAAGTGACCTTGATTGAATCCTTTTTGTAAATAATAATAATATTATCTTTTTATTTTCAAGGTGTCATATACATGGATAGAATGAAAATTACGTCAGAATTTACTAACTTAATCTGAATTATATTTAATTGTTTATTTCTTATTATACTAAATGAAAGTAACTACTGAAGATTCCAGATGTCGAAGAGGATACTAGTTCCCTCAACATTATGGCAAAAAACGGGTTTGAGTGGAAGACCATATTAAATTGTGAACTCCGCCTGTGCTCCTTTCGCCCAAAATTTAATGTATGTTTTTTATTTAATTAATATGTTTATTATGTATTATTCAAGAATGGAGACCAAAGATAAATAAATAAAATAAAATAAATAAATATTACTTTCAATAATAATCTGTGTGTCTCTCACAGTTGAGATGATGGTTATCGATGTGCAGTTCTAGTTATTTGGTTTGCGTTAATATAGGAATAGATTTTTCTCTACTTCTGACCAATTTATTGGCTTGATTATTTACATAATTTGTAGCTGGGAATGTTATAATTACATATTTAAATTAAATTATTTTAATTACACCGTTCTTGTATTTATTTAGTTGCTATGTTGCAATAGGGTATTGTCTATCATCTGCATACTGGTCTAAGTTAATATTTGATTCGATTACACATGTTTCGTATTAATTACTACATATTAGGAATAATAAAAGTGATAAGATTCCTCCCTAAGTTAACCCGACATTTGTTGTTAGTTATTGTGAGATGTATCGCACTAGCAATTCATAGGCGGATTCTTTCTTTATTTCTATATAACTTTCGGACCACGATATACTAATCTCACTAAGACCGCATAATTTGACTTTGCTAATGAGTTGTTTATAAATAGCCGTATCAAAAGCCTTACTAAAATCATAAAATATTACGCTTTCCTTTTTATTTCCTTCTATGTGGTCAGTTATATGTTGGACTATTTAATATAAAGCTGTTATCGTATTTCTTTTCAACACAAAGCCATATGGTTGTTCGCTAATAGGTGGTTTCTTCACAGGTGTTCCAATAACTTGATTTGCAAACATTTGTTTATTACTTTGGCAATTACTTTGTAATTTTTTTGGAGACTTCCTATCTCTTTTCTTGCATACAGTGATAAATTTTGCAACCTTAAGTCTTCTTAGATATTTTCCCTCATTAAATGAGCAATTTATTTTGTTAGTTAGTTGGTATACTACCAAATCTACTATATCATATATTAAATTACAAAGAATTTTATTGCAGCCTGCGGATTTCTTCTTTGCAGCTGGTTTTAATACTTTTAACAATTATCTTTGACCAACAATTGGGTAATTATAAGGTAATAATATTGGTAATTTGATTCAAATTAGTATTGCTTTGAGAGTTGTACTATTCGTAACACGCAAATTAATTTTGTTCTATTCAATTTCTGTCGAGGTATTAGCTAGAGAAGTAGTTGTTTCAAATTAATTTGTTTTGTAGTCTTAGTAAGATTCACTGTTGTAGATTCACGAAATGTGTTCGAATTTTTAAATTTATTATATAAATTTTTGATTTAATTAGATCCCTTTTGTTACATTATCTGTCATTGTTCAGTTTTTAGTATTCTGTAATAGTTTTCTATGTGATTTTTTAGATCATTATATTTTATTATATTTCCCTAAACTTTTGTAATTTCATAAAACCAGTTTAATCTCTTTAAGGTTTTTCCTATTTTATTAATTTCTGGTGTATCTACTGCGCCGCTACTTTTCTTTTAGTTGCACTTGAACTTTTTAATGGAAACGATAAATCGAAATAATATTTGAATATGTTTATAAAGCAGCCGTATTTCAGATTATAATTCTGTGCTCTAATAACATCCGACCAATCTTCACTTAATAGATACTCGTAGACTAGTGATGTATTACCAAAATATCTGTCATAAATAGTATTGTCAATTTAAATAGGTCCGGGGTTTGTACTTAATTTTTAATATAATATATGGTCTGTTTGGTAATATGTTGATATTCTTTGGCCAAAGATTTCGATAATTTTAGTACGGGCAAATCGAGTGAACTCACATTCAAGTTGTTTGCCTGGTCTTTTATATTTTAGATAAGCCATATAATAAATAATACATACATTTAGAGGACTTTTCATGTTATACTACAGTTGTTTTGATTTTATTATCAATATGATTAGTTTTGGTGTCTTTTTAAGGTTGGATCAAAAATAAAAATATAAAATATAATATATTTAAAGTAGTTAGAAAATGAAAACAGAAGCGTTATTGTTTTTATAGATGGTTAATATGTTTTTTTTATATTAGTAATAGATAGTGGTAAAATCATTTTTTTGTGAAAAACTATTTTTTTTGTTTATCAAACTGAAGAATTATTTGTATAAAAAAATAAAACCAGATAGATACTTAGAAAATATAAAACTTGTGTTCAGAATATTCTCTAATGCGCATTTCTTGGGGAAATTAAATAAATTAATTAAAATGTGCTCTGGTATATTAGAAACTTAATAAAAAACTGACCATAATTGTACAATACTTTATAATATAGAATGATAAATTAAAACAAAACTCAAATAAATTAAATAGTTAATTAAATAAATTGCTGATAAAATTAAAGCACTGTAATTATAAATATATTATGAACCGTTAATACCAAATACATTACTAATATCGATATCAAATAAAACAAATTAATATATGCGTTATATACGTCGAAAAAAATTGTTTAAATATTATTACTTCAAAACTATTTTCTAGGCCATTTATATTACAATTTCTCAAAGAAGTTATTTAGATTTTTTTAAATCCTACACGTATGATGTAAGCTAGGTAATTAGTACACATTTAAAACATGATTTACAAAAACGTTGTAATTGCACAGTGACTATACTTTCCATTATAAAATAGCCCTTATCAAACTAGAAATAATTTTAAATTGCACAGTGACTATACTTTCTACTATAAAATAGCCCTTATCAAACAGAAATAAATTACCATTTTTTATTTATTTATACAACAGTGTTGCCTATACATTATGCCAGTCTGGCTATTTAATAAGGAAATTTCGGGATTCGTTTTAGCTTTTTATATTTCGACCGCTTCCAGTAAATTCATTTTTTGATTTTCCACTAAGTGGATTAATGAAAGTACATCTTTGCCGAAATTATAGTGTGTATCTAATAAGTGAATCGAAAATGTTGAGCTATTGTTTTTGAATTGATATGATTTTTCATGTTCATTTAATCTAATTTTATAACACTTTGACACTCTGAACAAGTTAACTTGCGAATCCCAGTTTTGTTTAAGATATTAATCTGGGTTTTACCGTTAAAAATTATGGAGGTAAGTTTTGTATATGGTTTAAAACTAATATTAATGTCACATCTTTCGAGCACATTTTTAATTTTAAAACTAACATTGACAAAAATGTGACTGATTTGAAACTGTGTAACGATTGATTCCTGTTTTGCATATAAATATTTTTGTAATGGTTTTATTTTAAATTTGTGTATAAGTTTACTAATTAGTTATTTTGTGTATCCATTATTAACTGCCATTTGTTTGATTATGTAAATTTCATCGTTGTAATTGTGAATATTTTCAAATAGTGTGAACTGTTCGTGAAACATTGTGAAAATGTTCAAGAATTAATTAATTGAACGCATCATTTCGCCTGTAATGACTGTCAGCCGCTCTTCCCTCTTCCTATGTTGAAATATATTGTATGTAGATCATATAGAGATTTAACATATTTTTATTATAAAAAATTCAGTATTAAAGAACAAAAACTATAATACAATATATATAATATGTATGTGAAATAATTAATGTTTTCAGTTATCAATTAAGTAATATTTTTGATCCTTGATGACTAATAATACTTAATGTAATACTATCAGGAGATGGCAACTCAAAGGTATCGGGATATATTATTAAAGCACCGCATGTCATGCCTGTACTGCTATTCAAGGGTGTATAGAGGTAAGAGTATTGAGATTCGATACTCCATCATCCTGTTGCCATGGCTAGTGTACTATTAAGCCGCAAGGAATTTGTAATTATTTTCACTTCTATTAGTTACAGATTTTTGATGTCCTATTTATAATTAAAGGTTTGAAAGGTGAGTTTATTTAATTTAAGTTTGGTTTATGTATTTTTTAATGCTATTATTAATTTGCTTTTTTATAGTGTTAAAATGTAAAAATGTTTAAATTTGTTCATAATAATTGCAAAATCTAGATAAAATTAAATAGCCATTCTGCAAATACAGTTTATCTTTATAAATAAGAAATTGTTTTCTTTTTATATTTCTTAATTAAACTACAAGTTTTAATTATGTTATAATAATAAAAATACAATTTTGTTATAATATAATAATAAACTTTATTAATGTTCATAGGTATATAAGTGAAACAAACATACAAAAATAAAAGGACTACTATGAAAAAATGAAATTTAAAAATTATTCTATTAAATAAAACTCCTTAGATATTAAAACGGGTTAAAAGTAATAATAAGTAATTCTTTGAAGTATTCGGGTAGTACATTATACATTTTAGCACCAAAATAGCGAGTGCTGTTTGTGTCTGAGTAAATTTGCACTTCTGGTTGTATATTTAATAAAATTTAAGTTTTTGTAGTAGGGCTCAATGTTTACATGAACTTATATTAGACATTCTATTATTAAAATGCAGCGGACCATTAGCACATTTGTGTAAATAAAATACTCTCTACAATCTTCTATACAAGCCAATCTGTTTATAATTCGTAAACCTTTTCTTTGCGTTGAGAAGATCTGGTATGCTCCTGATGAGTGACCGCATAGAAGAATTCCATAACTAATGTATCACTTTATGAGTGATGCATATGTGGTTCTAAGAATTTCTAATGAAAGAATCAGGCTGACAAATAATGAATAATGAATTGTTTATCTGCCTGAAGAAGCCACAGTGTGGTGAAACAATTGTAGAAGAAGCTGACGCAATAAAGTTTTTATTCAGATTCTTGTCTAATTGAAATGTGTGTTTCCACGTTAATTTGGAGTCGACATGAAATCTTAAAATCCAAGTATCACTAGCGATCCCAGGGATAGTATGGCCCAAACTAAAAAGCATCTTTATAGATTTGCTATCATTTAGTAACAGTTTATTAATTTTAAACCAATACTCCGCTTGCGCGTTAATAAGTGAGATATAATTATTTACGTCATGATACAATTTTCCTGGACATACTAAAGTGGTATCATCATACAATAGGAAAAGAGTTGGACCTAGTTTAGATCCTTAAGGTACACCAACAATCACCAAGTATTCATCAAATAGTTTTTCTTTAATTTTAAGTTTAGTTGAGTAAATAAAAATAATATCCAACCTTTAAGATCCTACGAATCTGAAACGGTAGCCTTTGTTGGGCAAACGTTGTCAGATCAAAGCTTGGTTGACCTGCGTTTAAACACAGATCAGTATAAAATTCCCTATTTGTGCATTACACTTGATCAAAAAATAAAAACCAATTTCTACTGTAAAAGTCATTATTATTCGTTATTTTTTATTATTAATATTGGAAGTGTAATACCTCTACAAACAGTACGACTAGATGAATTGCCAGATATAGAAACTGAATTTTCTAAATTGCAGGCCCGATTTTTAATTTCTTGAAAATTGAGTAAATCATTTATCATTTCTTGGCACCTAACCCTAACAGGAAATTTCTGGTTGCAGAAGTATGTTCGCCAAATTGTAAATTTATTACGGTGCCTACAACTAAGGGATAATAAACATCATTTACTTGAGTTGCTGATGAATAAATACAACCTTAAATCTAATCAGGAAAATTGACTAATTTACTTTTCTGAATCACTTTCTTCTGGGCAATAGCTAATATATTATAGCAATAATGTGCCAACAAATATTTGAGAAATATAAACGTTTATGTGTTTAATTAGCCAGACCTATTATGGCAACGGACCAATACAGTATCATGAATAAATAAAATCAGTGGAATATAATAAAAGAAGAAAAACAATAATCAATTTACTCCCAATATATATTGAACGGTAACCAATGTTTAAAAAACCATTTAGAAGAGGCTGATGAAGAATGTTAAAAATATTAGTCCGATAAATTTGGTAAACTAAAGAACAGAAACGAAGAATATGGCAATTAATATTTATATAGGCGCTATTCTAGACAAAAAACAAAACGTAGAAAAGTAGACTGGAAGAAAGTTTTTTCTGTATATGAAAATAACTAAAAAGAAAAGGTACAATAAAAAAATTAGAAGGCGTATTTAAGTATGAACGCTTAATATAGTTCTCCTAGAAAACATATGGACCTGTAGGGTTATTCTCTGGTATGCATCACACCATTCTGTATTTATATCTCACCAGTGGTCTTAACGTAGTGAAAATCGTCCGTAGTGTCTTACTTTAGTACACTATGGATATGTGATGAACATCAGATGACATATGGAAATATTTATCTTTTCTGTAGGCAACCTTTTACATTAAAATATATAAAACATGAATAAGCCATACTTTGAAAATTCTCACTAAATATCTAATTTTATTTTGCCTGCGTCTATCGAATAGAAATTAAAATCTATATACTCTATATAAATATATACTTCATGAAAGAACCAAAATATGTTTTCAACTATCCAGTATATTTTTATTCCAAACTGTACCTCCTACAATGTATCAGTAAAAAACTAGATCAACAGGTTAGAGTAGAAGATTATTTAGAAGAATGAACTATGTTCTTTTATATAAAGTCAAAATAATTTGTATGTTTTTTTTTGCATAGAATACAATTCCATTATTGCTATATGTAAAACACTATACATTAAGCCTTATATTTAGGATATATAAAAACCTAAATCTGCAAAAATTTCTTCTTAAAAATAAAGCAATTGGCTCTATGCCATAATGTTCTACTTCCGATGTTTCTGTTATTTGCATGAAGTAATATACCTTTTTTAGAAGAACGTTTTAAAAATAAATTTAAAAAGACACATATGAAAGTATAAGGAAATCTCATCATAACACCACAAGAAACCCTACATATACGAAAGGATATTTATTTCTCCTGTATATACTACACCGAATCATATTGAACGTATGAATATAAAAAGATACAACTATATAACAGATGATTAAAAAATCAACATTCCAAAAACCAATTGTTATATTGCTATAAGGTACTTCGCAGGATATACAAAAACAGTTAATTTTGAACAAATCGCAACAAGAACTACAGCCAAATAGCTCAAAAAGATTTCCCTCAATGGATCCAAAATAACAGTTTGGAATCTTGAAATTTGATTTTTGTCCAGTCAGAATTTTGCTATCGTCCAAAATTAAGAAACATAATGAAAAAAACTGCAACATTACTAAAATATTTAAACCAATAAGCTTTGGAGAAGCTTAGTGATCAGTATATTAGGGAGTGGATCTTAAAGGTAAAAGCCTTTTAACTAAATTAGATGTACATTGTGTTGTAACTTGCATATTAAAAATGTATTGCTAGATATCACCAATAGGTATTTACGTTGCTGAATGAAAGTAATAAATAAAGTCTCCTTGGAAATTTTATGCGAAATTCTCTTATATTTTCTGATACCAAAGGTTAGCTTAAACAGTAATTTTGCACCCGCTGAATTTTTGATTTTTTTGTATATCCAAGAATGGATCAATTAGGGATAAGCAAAAAGTAAATTGCGATATCGAATTAATGAAGCTGATTGGCGAAACTCTATTATGCAATTATTAAATAAAAACACAACTGTTTAGAGTTTTGATTTATTTTGTACATCACTGCGATGATACTGTTGCCTCATAGAGAAGAACTTTTGTTTCCTTGTTAATAAGTTCTCTATTGTGAAAATCAGTTTTAAGTTATTCTGTATGCATTTAGCTACAAATAAATGATACCTAAAAGTGTTGCCTACTATAATCCTTATATTTATAGAAGATAAATATAGTAAATAAAACAAGACCCAAAATAGATCCCTGAAGGACACCTGAAAATAGAAGCCTAAAATTTAAAAATTTGACTGCCTGGAAAAAACCAAAGTGGAAAGAATTTGGAAATAAATTAGAAAAAGATAGCAAAGGCAACGAAATACTGTTTTACAAAGTACTCAAAAATATGCGAGGATATGAGAAAACATGAAATGGCCTTATCATAACAATACAAGAAGTAATTGGTGCAATTAAAGCGACAAAGAGAGGCAAATCTGCAAGTCACGACAGAATAACTCCAGAGATGTGTGTGTGTGCAGTGAAGGGCTCGGGTACGTGGGGTCGCTACTCCCAAATGGATGTGCACGTCAACCACCCCTGCGGGAGATGAACACAAATCTAGGATATTACAACCTAACACCGACATATATATGTGCCCCAACGAAGAAAGATCTACAAAACAACCTTTGTGTATGAGAAAACGCTCCAGAAAAAAGAAATATGCGATTAAATACTGCAAAAACAAAGGCTATGGTTTTTGAAAGAACAAATACCACAACGGTTAACGTAAAAATAAAAGAAGTAAATAACTTCAAATACTTAGGGGTACATATTCAAAACGATGGTAACATGAAAGTGGAAATAAATAACAGAATAAATAAAACAACAGAAATATTCCATTTAAAGAAGAATACATTTATAGGAAAGAAAGAAGTAGACAAGACAACCAAAATAATAGTTTACAAAACTATAGACCAATTTTGACGTACGGAGCGGAAACATGGGTACTAACAAATGAACAAAAAGGTAAGATCCAAGCAATATAAATGAAGTACTTGAGGAGAGTAAAAGGAGTAACACGCATGGAGATGAAACGAAATAGTACGAGAAGAACTAGATATAGGATCGATTCAGGATTGGATAAAACAAAAACAGCTAAAATGGTATGGACACTTAATACCAAGAAAAGGATGGAGAGATGAAGTAGCTAAAACATTAATGAAACGAAAACTAGACTGGATAGAAGCAAGAAAAATCGCAAAGGACAAAAAGAAATGGGCATTATTTGTACAAAATAATAAGGAATAATTTATATTGAAACCACAGAAAAAATATAACCCATACACCTTCGGGTAGAGAAAGGGTCTCAGTATATATATATATATATATATATATATATATATATATATATATATATATATATATATATATATATATGTTGTAGCTAATTTTCGGGTTATACTCCGCGTGGTTTGTAAATTATATTTACGACGTTTCGATGGTCTCTCTGCCATCTTTTTCAAGTGTTTACTCTTGTTTGGTCAAGGTAATACTGGTCTGCTGTCTAGTTAGCGGATTATTTATATATGTAGTCCCTCCCCTCCACTTGCATTTCTTCTTGTTTGGCTGCGCGTCATTGGCCGGTTTGTAGTTGTTTGTGCGCGTGCGTGTTGTGTATATGTATTTGTGGTGTTTGTGTTAGTACGTATCCGGTGATTTTCAGTTCGAAGAACCGGTTTCCACGTAATTTCAACATCAAACTAAATAATATATATATATATATATATATATATATATATATATATATATATAATAGCGGATTGGTGAAGTGATGATAGCAAAACTTTATGATCTAGGATGTCAGAGTCTTTTCTGTAATCTAAAAGTATTAGAGTAGTGACTAGGCCTTCATCAGTGGCTTGCAATACATCAACCATTACATTCAGAACTGCTGTAGTACAACTATGACTTGTCTGAAATCAGACTGAAATTTGGACAGAATATTATATTTTGATATATGATGCTGTAACTGATTATTTATAACAGTTTCTAAAACTCTAGAGAGTACAGGGAAGATACTGGTGGATCTTAGATGACACAACTCTGTTGGATAGTTAGGCAAGAAACAATTAAAGCCATCTTCCGAGCAGTGGGAAATATACCTTCCAATAAACAGATGTTAATTATATTTATAACAAAAGGTACTTAATATAAATTGACAATACATTTTAATTATGTGTATATTTAGTCCTGTTGATTTAATACTGTTAATAATTTTGTTATTATCGGTACTACCAACCAATGAGAAACTAAATCCTGAAGAAAATTTAGTGAAAGTATTATTCTCTTAATAATCTATAGTGTCGCTATTAGAATTTGAAAGTATTGAATTTATAAAATAATCGTTAATAGTATTTTGGTCTTTAAGTGATGTGGGAATTTTATTGAAATTATCATTATTTGGTGCAATTTTTAATGATTTTAGTTCTCGCGAATTATAATTTTGGGATTTGCAGAATATAGTTTGTGTTGTATATATGCTTTCCTTTCATTTTTTATTGCAATATTAGTGTAATTGCGAAGCGATTTATAATAATTCTAAACAGATAGGTTTCTTGTTTTGTTAGTCTTAAGCATGTGCTTATTTTTTTAGTGAAATTAATTAAAAGATCTATTTTAACAGTTAGCCATGGTGGTTTCGGTTTATATATTTTGATGGTTTTGTATGGCGCTAACTTATTAAAAGTTTGAAACAGACAGTTATTTAATGTTATAATTTTATCATTGGAATCGGTTAAAAAAAGATATTACCTAAATAGGAAGACTAGATCTCTCAACAAATTTTCCTGATTCAAATATTGTAATGTAATTTTGATATCTAATATGATTTGCATTATATAACCATTTTGAACTAAATAATAAATAATGGTGCTCTAACTAAAATATAATTGATACTTGTTGCGCTACTCTCTTGATGGAACCAGATATGCAAATTTGGTGAAGTAAGACACTTGTTATATTCCATAGATTAATTATTAGTTAACTGATAATAAATCTATGGAACATAACAAGTATCTTACTTTACCAAATCTAACTAAAATAATTTAGAAAACGGTTCCCTGTTGGTAATTATTTATTTAATTAAGGATATCTACCGCATTACAAAAAGAATACAGATCAAATGTAATTCATTTTAAAAACTTAAATTAGAATCACTTCTTGTACACTTCCCATCCATCTCCGAAATCCTAGGGTGTAGCAATTTTCTCGAAGTAGGGGTCTCAGGTAGTTGCAGCCATCCCCAAAGTAAATTAATAAAATGTTACCCCGTGTTTCGGACGAGGCAGTGCATAAATCTTCCTCCGTTGACTGCGCGCGCAACATCTCCATGGCACGTATCTTGCGATAAAGAAAAAAGGACATTCCTAGTTACCGTTTTCGAGGAGGAACTAATTAATGCCCTCGCCGTGCGCATTGTGTGAATATTCCTGAAGCCCCCGATAAATTAGATTTAATTTATTAGGGAGAAGTTAATGGAGTGATCCGGGGCCGTTTAGAGTGAGGTTCTTCGATGATTAAGCTAATATTTGCAGGGCGTCTACTGAGGGGTTTTAAGGGCTGAGACGTAAACAATGAATGAGGCGTAGGTTTTTCTTTTCTTTTCGGATGGAACCGTCGTAAATCAATTCAGGGGCGAAAGTGGCGACGCGGGAAAGGTGATATTGCGAAGGAAAATGCATTCATCATTCTTTTATCGCGTCGTATTTTATTCAGTTTTGTTTGCCTGTAAAACTGGGGCGCGACTCCGTGAAATAGTCGTCTGTGTCGCGCTCCCGCGTTTTACTCCGCTTTTCGGGGTTGAAGTATGGGAGGGTGCGTGCGTGCGTGCCGTCGGGATATTCCATTCGGATTGTAATGCCACCATTGAAGGGGGTGCTGATCTGGTGGCGGTGGCGTGCTCGGAGGTGGCTGAAGAGACCGCTTTAGTGGAGTTAATAGTTGGCAGAAATCAATTCTGCAGTAATGTGCGGCTCGGCGTGCCAGGCTGCATACCGCGCGGGGTTCTCGTGCTTCGGCGAATTCTTCTCCACCTTCTACACGGTCTACCAGCCAACCCTCATGATATGAATACAACGACCTTTAACTTTTTACATAGCACAGACCAAATGATACCACGCGTTGTTGCCCGAGTGCCCGTTCGTTTGAAAGTAATGCAATATTTGCCCGTAAATATGCTATACTGTTTGATACATGGCCATGCAATAATAAAGTTTAACGGATCAGTATTTTCGTGTACATAGGCTACATGTTATAGATGAATATCCTGAGGCATGGAAAAAATAACTTATATAATATACTACTATATTATATCTAAGTTTTTACAATTACAAGTTTCTAATAATGGCATTTTCTAAAGTTTCTAATTTGCATGAAAGGTAAAAATGTATGTGTGGTATGCAATTTTTAATGAATAGGTTTATACATCTATATATGATTTGAGCTTTTAAACTTAAGAGATAAAGATTTTTTAAATTTATTTCTATCGATCATAGTTTTATATTTAGTTTTTTTAGAATATTTGGGGTTTTAAATCAGTTTATAATTGCCCAAAAATATAGATCGTAAATTCATGCATAATAAAACTCCATAATACATTGAAATAAAACAATACAGTTGAAAGTTGAAGTGAAAGTGAAACATGTTGCAGTATTCAACAATAAAAATTTAATCCCTCATAACTATGTTGTTTTATTACAAAATAATTAATATTTAAATTCAAACTTATTTACTATTATAATGTCGCTTACACATCTAAGCCAGATTCTTATCTTTAATTATCTTTATTGTCTAAGCTAAATTATTTAGAATAATGTTTACTAAAAGGAGAGAAAGAGGGCTGTTTGTAAATTTCTATCAAATTCAAACGCATTGCACTTCATTATCATTATGATAAGATTTATATATTACTATAACATATTGATTTAACTGTATTAAGATTTTGATTAGTATGTGTTATAGTATATTAATTGTTTCATCCATTGGCACTTTGAGGAATTAAGCTTCGATATCAAATGGGACTATAATTATGCTGTGTTCTAATTTGATTTGATTGACATATTACAAGATCAATGGACTTTACTACAGAGAGGTTTTATTATCAAGTTTGAATTACTTGGAATTAGCAACAAAACATTTTGCCGAATTATATTTCGATTAAATTTGTTACAAAGTATAATTTAGGAATTAATAAGTTTTAAATAGAAAAAACACGAAAATATATTCGTAAAATCTACAACAAATGAGTCTTATTAAGACTACAAGAACAAATCACTTTTGAAACAACTACTTCTCTAGCTAATACTTCGACAGACATTGAATAATACAACAGTAATTTGCGTATTCCAAAATAGCAAGGCTATCAAAGCAACACTAGTTTGAACGTATTTCTTTCTGTAAAATGAACTAAAAATGATTGAATGTACGTTAAAATAGTTTGTGAGTGACTATACTATGGTAATTTGGAAAAGGAAAAGAATTTAGGTTGATGTAATTAGAAATAAATTAGCAAAAGCAATTAAATAATTCAATACTCAATTTTATAACCATCTGTAGACACGTGTTTCGATATTTCAATCTCTTCAGTACAGCTTTATTATAAAATTGATTCTAAACATAAATAAAAACGTTTACTAAAATAAATATAATGAAAAATAAATAACTTACTCAGATATGCACGACAATTGACACAATAATGAAATATAATCCACTGAAGGTCTTATTTATACCTGCATGGATTACTGAATTCTACGGAAATAATTACGTTCGGGATTAAGAAAAATACCCAATTAGAGCATAATTTAATAATAAAATATATAAGTCCTTTGCGTTGTAGATAATTCACTAATAAATAGAAAAAACACGAAAATATATTCGTAAAATCTACAACAAATGAGTCTTATTAAGACTACAAGAACAAATCACTTTTGAAACAACTACTTCTCTAGCTAATACTTCGACAGACATTGAATAATACAAAAGTAATTTGCGTGTTCCAAAATAGCAAGGCTATCAAAGCAACATTAGTTTGAACGTATTTCTTTCTGTAAAATGAACTAAAAATGATTGATTGTACGTTAAAATAGTTTGTGAGTGACTATACTATGGTAATAAAAATTGAGTATTGAATTATTTAATTGCTTTTGCTAATTTATTTTTAATTACATCAACCTAAATTCTTTTCTTTTTCCAAATTACCATAGTATAGTCACTCACAAACTATTTTAACGTACATTCAATCATTTTTAGTTCATTTTACAGAAAGAAATACGTTCAAACTAGTGTTGCTTTGATAGCCTTGCTATTTTGGAACACGCAAATTACTTTTGTATTATTCAATGTCTGTCGAAGTATTAGCTAGAGAAGTAGTTGTTTCAAAAGTGATTTGTTCTTGTAGTCTTAATAAGACTCATTGGTTGTAGATTTTACGAATATATTTTCGTGTCTTTTCTATTTATTAGTGAATTATCTACAACGCAAAGGACTTATATATTTTATTAATAAGTTTTAATTTATTAATACTGGTTCGTTTTTCGATTATTTTATGTATAGATCTTTTTCTAGTAAATAATTAACATTGTTTACCTAATTACTTTTTTAACGATTATTACTAATATTACTATTATCGGACTTGATATAAAATATATACATTATTAATCAATTATTTCCCAACAGACCTAAAATCTAGTTACAGGGAAAATACAAAATTAAAGCTATAACATAAATTTTTAAAATTAAATTAATCTACAAAAACTAAAATAACTAAATCGAAACTAACAATATAATTAATGTTTTCAAAGAAAACAAATAGTTACACTAATTTCTTAAATGACGCGGAAAATTCACTTAAACTATTTCCGAAGATATCCACGGAATGATGGATAGAATTCTAAAGCCGTCTCATGGAGATCAATGGTAAATTGTGGTGCGCATTTATCTTGCAAATATAATTACGAAATAATGGCGCATTTCTGTAATTATTTCTAGGTGTATAAATATTCACGCACGTTAATAAATCAGGACTGGAACATTTATAATTTACTAACTTATATAGGTATACTAATTTGGAATCTTCAAAACCTAATTGTAAATCACTGTAGGAGATAGAATAATCAGGATACACATACATTTATTTGTAGTACAGATAAAGCAAAAAAATTATTTTGTATCTTTTCGATTGCAGTAATATACATTTACTTGGTGACCACACTTAACAACAATATTTTAATTTAGAATGAACACGTGTAAAGTACAACAACTTAAGTAGAACCGAGCTATCAAAAGAACGACAGGAATGTTCTATAAAACCTAACATTTTGAAAGACTCAGAACGGATACTCCTAATATTATCTGAAAATGTTAGCTCGCAATCAGAAGTGATAATAACACATCTCTTAAGTAGTATACCTTGCAAGCTGTAATTATATGTAATTGAAGATTTTTTCCGTGTGAAAGACATACATTTAAATTTTTTTAAATATTTAAGATAACCAAATTATTACGACACCAATTTTCAACACTCACAAGATCACTTTATAAAGCTATACAGTCATTTATACGTTTCATTTTTCGAAATAATTTTACATAATCTACATACATCAAGACACTAGATGAAATATCAGTTACCAGGATATTTATAAAAATAATAAACAACAGAGTACCCAGGTATGAACCCTGGCGTACACCGCTACTAAATGTAACAGTGTATGATTTGTGTCCTTTGGATTTAAGATATAATTTTCTGTCATGCAAGTATGAACGGGGTTTTTAGAAAATCTAGATTATTATAACTTTGAGATCAGTAAATTGTGATGAGTGGAATCAAACGTTTTATGCAGGTCTGTGTAGACGACATCAACTTGACCTCTACTATCCAGAACTTCGAAATCGAATTGGTAAAAATTAAAAGGTTCGAAGGTGTAGATATATTCTTAACAAAACCATGCTGTCTAGATGATATACTGTTAGTCAAATGTCTATTTATCTGCGAACATATTATTATCTCGAGTAATTTAGCAATTTGTTGATAATAGAAATGGGTCTGTAGTTATTAATCATACCCGAATTACCTGACCACATAGGCACGATCCTCGATACTTTCCAAAGCTGAGAAAAAGTATTAGATGTTAAGACAACGTTAAAAATATGGAGTTAAATAGGCATGAAGCATTGAATATAATCTTCAGCAATAAAACTTAGTATCTGGACCAGCAGTAAAGTTGTTCTTCAGATGTTTGGCTGCATCATGTCATGTTCCTCAATCATCTGGAACGGAAAATTGAGGCTATTCTGACAACCATCCACAAACGATTGATTCTATTTGAAATAAGATGCAAAGATATCTACAATATTATCTGCTGAATTCAATAATTTATCCTCTAAGAACATTAAGAACATAACACCAAGTATTCTAGTTTTACCTTTTTAGCGGTCATATAGGACCAAAGCTTTTTTGGGTCATTAATATATTAGAACTAGTGATGAATGCTCGTGATCCTCCTTTAGTTTTCGCTTAATTTCACTCCGCAAATTTATGTGCCTAAATAAAAGAAGAAAGGAATTTAACCGCGTTTTTATTATGAATATGATCTTCACAAACACATACATATTAAAGTGTAAAATATCTCACAGACTACATTATATATATATATATATAAACAGATGATTATAAAATTGTATAGTCAGCTTTGCGGAAGTTATAAGCTGTATGACAACTATTAGGATTTAAGGAACAACTATATTTTTGAGCAAATTAGATATCTATCTTTAATGGCGGTAATATCAAATCATGCGAGCATTTGCACGTAAGATCAGTTTAATATGGTATTAATTTAACTTAAGTTATTTGATGAAATAAAATTCTTAACCTCAATGGCCTTCTGATTAACTACGTTTGAATTAAGAAAAGTAGGTATGTTAAAATCACCACATATGAAAACATGTTCAAAATTTACAATAATGCTATCAATAATCTTAAATATTTCCAAGTAAACTTGCAGGCCTTGGGAAGGTAGAATGTAAAACAATATATAAATATATTATAATATATATAAAACATATATAAGTTCCGCCAAAAATAGAATAAGCAGAGATAATTTGCACATCAAAATCAGCGGGTACGTTAACCTCACATTTAAAACTGTTGCACTAAGTGTGAACAGCAAGAAGCGATCTACCACATCGCATTTTGCGATCATCCCTATAAACATTATAATTTGAACTGAAAATTTCAATAGAGATAACACAATTTACGCTTGGTTTGTTTCAGTGATTTTGTTTACGAATATAACAAAATGTATCAATACATAAAATCAGCCCAAAAGTTCGTGAGCATTTTTGGAAAGTTTTTAAATGGTGTAACAAAATATTTTAGTCAATGATATGTAATAATTAGTTTCATATATTATTTTAAATTTCTCACCATCTTACAGGTAGGTTTTTATTTTAATTTCTGTAAGTAGACTCCGGTTTTGAAAGTTTATTTGTAAATCCTATTTAGAATTAAACTATTTTCTTTAGTAAATTTGTTAAGCATGAAATTGAAATAAGCTAAAATCACTTAGAGATGCAAATTAACTTTTGCAGCTTTGTTCGAGCCGTCTAACGTTTTCAGGATGAAATAACACTTTCTTGATATTCACTTATGGCAGACGTGTTTTAATCACTTGTTAGTCTTTAAATGACAAAAGACTACCAGAAGATTATTCCATTCTTTTCGTAATGTGATTCACTGTTAATTTTGTTTCTGACTCACAAGATTAAAAAAATGTCGATATCAAAATAAACAGCACATTTTAAAAAACTTTAAAGTCCGATGTTTATAAATTTGGTCATGGAATAATATATTAGCTATAGTTATGTTATTTTTAATATTGATTTTACTTTACATGTAAACTTATAAAAATATTCTTTATAATTTATATTAATTTAAAAACTACTTAACAATAGAGCGGGAAACATACTAGCAACAATAAAGTGAATAAAATGTGTTTTCTTGCCACAAATGGAGCCACTTTCAAAATTAACAATTATATTTTTTATAAAATTTAAAAGAGGTATGCGTGATATTCTAAAATGCTTCAAATTGAAAAACAATACTCAATTTATTTTATATTTCTTTTCAACACTTTAAAAACACAATTTTTTCTAGATATATATATAACATAAAGTTTTACTGTTTATTTGAATTTTGTGTTTGCGGGAGAGATTTAAAGAAGTCATGGTGTTTCCTTGGACTTCGATGTTGTAATTGGTCTTACGTTTTTATAAAGTGGTGTCAATGCAATATTTTCAATTTTTTTTGGTCTACCATGACGTGGAAATAAATTCAGGATTTTGAACTCTGCATTCTCATCTATTGAAATTATATATGGTTAATTTCTCAAAAAACGTATCCAGCATATTTGTAACAAATGTATTGCTTCTTTGTTACAATTTGTCAACCTTTTAAAAACTGCGTCCTTCAATAATCTTGTTGATTTATAATACTCTTGTTTCATTTCATTTAGAACAAAGCTATTACCTTTCCTTTACTAAAGCAAGATATTAGTTTTAACCAAATAATATTCATGAAATGTCATCTCTGAAAAATAATTTACTCTTTGTCTCCTAAGATTATTATAACATTATCAGAAAGTGACTTAAAGGTAATAACTTTGTTCTAAATGAAATGAAACAAGAGTATTTTAAATCAACAAGATTATCGGAGGTCGCAGCTTTTAAAAGGTTGAAAAATTCTAACGAAGAAGCAATACATTTTATTTATTAGGATTTTATGATCTACTATTTCCATATTATGTTCAATAGTTTGAACAAATTTTAGCCATGTTAATTTAACTTAACTAACTTAATATTCCTATTTTGTCCTATACACATATCACTGTAGGTTATAATATATTTAATATTTCAAAGATTTTTCAAGATGAATGAACCTATTTTTTGTGAACCTCTAGAGACGACAGTTTAATCCCAAACGTACATATGAATATTATCTTCATGAAAACAGTGAATTACCAAATTTAGAGCGGGCACATTCCATTTATAATATCGTTCTGAAGTTGTCAACTTTGAGTAAGGTAATGCTTTTTGCAGGTCGAAAAAAATACGCAATAAAGATGTGAATTACTTAATGCTAGTTTTTTATCTTACTTGAATTACTTCCATGCCGATTCTGTTAATCTTAAATGGACATCGTCTTCTTCCATTAGTTTATTCTTTTCTTCATTATCATCCGATACTTTTAATTTGGCGCAATTTTGTCATATACCGTGTGTCCCGTTATAACAAATAAATCGTTACTTTTGAAAAAGAGTTATATCAGTTATTTTGCAAATGCTTATTTTTAAATATTTTTGCTATGTTTCTTTTTTGTGTACCGCCTTTGCCGTTCCACTTTCTCGAAAATAATCTTTCACTTGAGCTGCATTATATGCTAAGCATCTGTCGTGATGAAATCATATCTCATTATAACCAGCGACTTCTGTAATTTAATCCGTGATTTTATTTTTTAATAAATCTAAATACTTTAATTTGCGTTCAATAAAAATAGGACTATCAACTCTATTTTTAAATTTCCTGGCCATACAATAAGTTTTTGTGGATACTCAGTTTATGATGTTAAAAGTACATTTATCTGCAAAACATACACTATTTGGAAACCTATTATTCTCGTTACACTTTGTCATTTACATTCCAAAATATAGATTTTGAATCTCGATGAACTGCCACCAGTTATTGGTGATTTCGGCTTTTATAGGGTCGGTAACTATAAACTTTCAAAGTTTGATTAATGGTAGATTTGCTTACATCACATTCCGAAGTTACTTTTCTTACACTTAATGTTAGATTTACTGTTATCCTTGGCCAACACATTTACAGTTTCTTCAGATGTCCTCCTTTTATTCGTAACACTATGTTTTCACAACCAATCTCCTTAAATTTCTGATCAATTCTAGTAATTGTTGATTGATACGGCACTGGACGGGTTTCAGAATTTATACTAAATAAGTTGCAAACAGCACGCGAATAATGTCCGCCAAAATTCAATTTAATAATAATAATAATAATAATAAAGAGCTTTATTTATCTAAGAACACATAATACATTACATTATAGCTACAAAAGCATTAACAAGATACTCTTATATAAATTGGAATACGCTCAGATCATTGATAACAGTGTCTGTTCTTTCGCGTACCTATAACTGACAAAATATGTATTGCTAATAGCATTAATAAAAGTGAACATATTTAAAACATATACAAAAACAATGATAACATATATAACGAAACTACAGATTTATTATTAATTAGTTACTTTGAGCGAGCAATGCAGATTTAAGGTGCTTTTTGAAATTAGTGTAAGACATGGATTTTAATAACATATCTAGGCTATTATACATTATAACTATGTTATAAGATAATAATCGTTGGAATATTGCTGATCGGTGCACGAGCATAGAGAGCAGTCCTTTATTTCTTAAGTTAATGTTATGCACATCTGTTCTGAATGGTATTTTATTGTATAGATATGCCGGAACTTTATTTACAATAAGCTTATAAAAGAAACAAAAAGCATGGAGTTTTCTTATATTTGCCATGTATAACCACTTCAGATCTTTAAATTTGTGTGAAATATAGTCATATTTCCTTATACCACATATGTACCTAACGCAGAAATTTTGTATACTTTGTATTCTAGTTGAGTCCTGTTGATCAATGAATATATTATAAAGTATATCACAGTAATTGAAGTGATCTTAATGATCTAAACTTTTTCTTTTGTGTTGTAAGCACTCATTTTGAATTGAATTATAATTAAATACAAATATTACAATAATTATTTGTTTGCGGCTTAATCAATTTGGTTGACAATCATTGACTTTTCACAGCAACTAGTATTTTGAGGACTTTACTATCGAATTTTATTTTTAAGCTATATTTCGATTAAAATTAAAGTTAAAACAATTTTTTTTTTAACTTTAGTGGATAAAGGAATCATTTAAATTTTATTCTGATCATTATCGTTTAATAATAGAGATATAAACTGGAATTGAAAATTTTACATGGGGATTCTCTATGATGCGTCTTCAAACGGGATACACGGTATATATACGTTATTGGTGGATATCTAAATTAAATTAATATTATTTTTAAACTCTTTCCATGCCTTTCTATTATTTTTCTTGCAATAAATTTGGTATAAATTTTTTAGGCAAAATGGGTGGAGTAAAACACTTAATAAAATCATGGAACAAAACAAGTGTTTTACTCCACCCATTTTGAATATATGGTTCTATCAAGAAAGTAGCAGAAGAAGTATTGAAAATTTATTAGTCTTAGATCGGAATGTAAATATTTTCTATTAGGGTTATGAGATCTCATTCATTTAATGGATTCAAATTTGGCAAAAATTTTAATATTATTTTGGACATCCTTTTTTTCTTCCTAAGAATTTTTTTCTCGATGATCCAACCATATGCCCACATATATCATTTCCTACATTTGTAGAATTTAATCCACGTTTTACTCATACTTCACACACCGAGATATTAATCAATGGCTAGTCTAAACTTCATATTAACTAATTGTTGAAAAGATCTCTTCCATCCATTTCACTGTAATATATATTAAAGATATCTAAAAATATTTTTTTATGGGTGGAAACTTTTCGGTTTTAAAAATTTATGAAATACCTAAAACCATATTTTTTGGCAAACTTTTTCCGTTTTTGGACGTCTTCGTTTCTGATAGCGCTCGGTAGCTTTCTATAGCAATGCATTTTGCATATTAAAATCTCCCAAATTCTAAAACTTTTCAAAAGTATTATTTCTTTATTTTTCTTCATAATTTTTTATACAAGGTTTTCGATAAAAGTAGTTTTTGTTTGAAGATCTTCACTTTCGGAGATTATTCTGCTAATGAAGTGGACTCAGGCCAATGTTTCTAATAAATAATTAACTGTGAATATGTATGTGTTGATAATTATTATATACTTTAAATATGTTTAATCGCAAATTAGTGTTTATGATAAATAACCATAAATAATATACAATTGTCATCATCACCAAAAAAAATTGGCAAATGGACTTTAGCCACTTCCAAAATGAAGGTCTCATATATCCTTTTAATTGCTGTATTTGTCAGAAAAGATATGTTGGCCAAAAATTTAAATCGTAAAAAACTAGCTAGCCACGTTATTGAAACAACACACACGATTATCTTTACGAATGCAATCACTTAATTGCATTGTTTAACGTTCTCTCTTTTAATGCTATAGTCACTTGAATGCATTCTTTAACGTTCTCTTTTAATGTTATATTTTGTGACATTTAAAAAAAAAGTTTATAGAAACCGATAATATTTGACACCGGAATATTAATGTCTGTATAAATTCGAAATTTAATAATGAACTTTATGTTCTATATAAGGGGCCGTCCTTGAGATGCCGCTGTGGTATTTCTTGCACGGCACGTTTTGGCGGGTGCATTGTTGTCGGGTGTCCGTGGGAGTATGAGAGCAGGACGTGGGGACAGTCGGATGATCCGGAGCACCCAGGGTTGGGTTGATTGCACTCGAATCATATCGAAAACGGAGAAAAAAGAGGACGGCCACGGAGAAGCCGGCGACGAAGGAGCAGAGAGGAGTTGTAACAGTAGCCACCGGTAACCGGTTCGGTCTTAAGAGATGGTAAGTTGCGTGAGAGCGTGCTTTGGCGAGCAGTCAGACCGGAACGTGTAGTGCAGGAGGCCGTCTCTATACTCCTGCGAAAATCGGCAGGACACGACATCCCGACGATCTCTGACATCCTGCAGAACGGAACGGCCGGGTTTCGGGCAACTTGTTGCGCGTCCAGCGATCGGACTTAATATACACGTGCCCCCGCACTTATCCACTCATGTTTGCAATATCCTCCTGCGGTGACAATGTCACTACCCTAATACCCACGCAGCGACCCTTTGGCAAACACGAACGTTAATTACCCACGACGGTGCGGCACGCTTTCCTCGGCCTTACGGATTAACAAACACCTAAACAGATAAACATATTTCACATCTAGTGCATGTTTTGTTCCGCGTGTTCGTGCCTTAGAGTGTATGTGTTTAATGCCTAATGCCATCGACAGATAAACACAATTACCCGAGATCAAAGTGAAGGTGTAGCTGGCGATATGCTACCGTCTGCATGGTACGTGACCTTTGTGCGTGCTGCTCTCTGGAACAAACATGCCGGAAGGGATACTGCGGACATTTTCTAACATTCAGGTAATCAACGCAGCAGCAAAAACAGTTTTTATCGCCTTGACAATAACGGTTACCGCCATCTTCGAATTCCCTATGAGATTAAATCTTCACGGTAATCGCAACCATACCTTCCGGCCATCCGACCGTCTAATAATCTGTATTAATTTCCACTTCTCCTTTGACGGCCGCTGCCAGACGAATCACCTGTTTCGATTATTAGATGTAATGATGGTCTTTAGGCTCTTCCTAATGCTCATCCGGAGAGCGACAATTAAGTGCATTACGCTAATAAAACGCGCACACCACTCTGTTTCTAATCGATTGCGCAAACTGATGTTAAGACGTCGTAAATCCGTCGCGCTTTTACGACCGCGATTTTCTGTCAGAGAAACAGAAAACGAGATTAATGTCTACACGTTGTAAATAAATTTTCGTTAAACAACAAGATTCACTGATGTTTAACGAAATTTATTCGTAGGTTTACATTAGATTCATGTCCAGAAATGGAAAGAATGAGCGTTCTTTTTTTCTCTTTCGTAATTATCGATGTTTATTAAAGAGCAGCTATAAATTCCATTGACGACTATCGAACGATCATTGAATTAATGAACCCATTAAATTAATATGAAATTAGTAACATTAGTGATTCATTATTTCAAAAGATGTGTTTCGTTTAAAATACCATTACCTTTATAGTCGTTTTTTAATTGTTTAAAAATTTAAAAAATCATAGTTGGTTTATAGATTTTTATAGTATATTAATTATGAGAAACAATGGTTGTATGACAGTTAACGAATAGGTTATTCCATATAAATTTTTACAATGTCGAACTTAAGAAGAACGAAGATATAAATTCTGACTGAAACATTTTTTACTTATTAGTGATGTAAGACATTTTGGTTTAATACATCATAATAGTAGATGCGAATTTAAGTAATTTCATAATTATTAATTTTACCAGGCAAAATTATTGATATATAAAATACTTGTAACCCTAGAGAAGTCATAATATTGCAGCATATAATACTTGAACAAATTGGAAATAATTAAACCTTTACTCAAGGGTTAAGTTATAAAACTCTCGATAGTACTAAAATGTACGAGTCAATTCCATGGGGTAAATAATGTATAGCGGAAACTTTATACTCCCCAACTTAACTTTAAGCGATAATTAAGAGAGCACCGCGGCCGGGGCAATTTGTCATTCCGCCGCCTCTGGCTCATTACCGGACAGTTAAATGACCGATCGATTGATGGATTGGGCAATCGCGGAAATTTGGGCATAACACCGGGCCCATAAATAACCGGTTGCGACACGAGCGCGAGCGTGCGAAGAAGAGAAAAAAGTTAAACGGATTCTCCCCTTCTGGGGCATCCACTTATCTGGATAAGTTATGTAAAGTTTGCATTATCAAGTTTTAGGCAGTTAGTTGTTGATTGCTGGCGGAGTTCGCGGCCGCCCTCTTCCTCGTGGTATGCAGCTCGAACATAGGAAATCCATTAGACGCATCCAAGAAACCACTATCGCTCACCAATATTGCATGGAATTTCCTCGCGTACTTAAATATCACACGCACGCCCTCGCGTCTACATGACCTCGGAAAAATCACATCAGCAATGATTTAAATTCCAAATTCCTTCCAGTAATACATTTACCTTATGGAACACGACGTTTCTAACATACAGTCTGTGGGAAGGATATATTCAAAGACCAACTTTACCAGATTTTTATATTCATTACATCAGAAACAAACTCCATAATTACGCAAAATCAAATTTTCTTCAACGTAGGTTTCATTATCGTACACATAAATGTTATGGTAAACCAAATTATGTTTGTGATTAATGCACACCATATAAATGAAAAAAATGAAGACGTTTCTTTTCAAGTTGTAAGGGTGCGCACAACATTCCTCCAAGAACTATTCATATATATTCAAATATATGGGTAAATTATTCTATACCAGATTATTGCATGCATTTTTCGATTCAGTATCACTCTTTAAAAGTATCTACTGCATTTCATTCGATTCTTAAAAATGTTCTTTTCTTTATATACACGCAATCTTCTATTAAGTTCATCAATTACTTCAATTTGTTTTCCTCTAGCACCATTGTTAGTTTGTCTAAAATAAAAAATTTAACCTTACGTACGTGTAGAGTTTAACATTTTGGCATCACATAGTACTTGCAAATAATCTGCATCCACAAATAGTTTGTTTTTCCGCTGCTAGGTGGCAGTAGTAATGGCGGCCATTTTAGAGTGCTACCTCTTCTGCAAGATATATACCCTATTATTCAGTTCCAGCTTACGTATAAGTGTTCTTCTACAATGTTACTCTGTGTTGATTCTTCTGAATATTTAATCCATTCTCTCCTATCAGTGTTCTGAGGATAAAATTCATTAGTAACTATAGTTTCTGGTTATTTATCAGAACTTCTAGCTTATATTAGAGTCTCTAGTCTCTAGTTGTTCATCCTCTGTAATATAACTTTAGTAAATCTTGCCTTGCTCTTTACTTTCTTAAACTTCCTATATTTAATCTGAAGCTGTTAAGCTCTTAGAAATTTTTAGTTCACCATCAATGCATTGATAACTTGAGTTTATTCAATAAAGAGAATGGTTGCGACCGTAACTACGTGGTAATCCATACTTACACTGAAATCAAGTTGATAATAATAATAATAATAATTTTTACAATAATTATTTGTGGTAAAAACATAGTGAATTTTTCAATTCAGTTGAGTTTATTTCTTTCTATAAATTTTTCAGATTGTATTCTATACCTACTGTTATTCACCATTCATAATTTTATCATTCGGTTCTCTAATTATGCATAATTTTAATTAGTTTATACTTTGAAATTGATCAGCAATGATCGAAACACGTGTCCAACTGAAAATAAAACCAATCTTATGGAACATAATAGATGTTTCCTTTATTAAATTGACAAAGAATAGATTAAGAACATTTAAAATAAATCAGTATTATAGATTTCTTTTTATAAATATATGCGCAAAGAGCGTGCAGTATAAAATAATTATAAAACGGTTAATATAAAACTATTGTTTGTGTACTATGTGTATATGTAAATACAACAGGTGAAAATTATTGATAAAAATGTGCAATTAAGGTCGTATTTAGGATTTTTGTTTTCGTAATAATAAATAATAATTTACGTAAAATACGTGCAGTTTAAGACGCCATTATATTATAAATAAGAACAGGGTTATTAATGGTCTTTGTTGATCTTTATATGTAATTATGTGAAGCGTTATGTACATTAATCACGCACGAATCTCTTGTCCTCTGCTGTTTTCTTGTTTTATGGGTGCTCGAGCAGCAATTACCTGTAATTACACTTTCAGCCATCAATTCACAATGTTCTTTAATAATTTTCATAATAAGATAATATATGAAATATGCCATGTTTTTATAAACCATTATATACATGTAGGTGATATTGCCATCATTAAACAATAATCCTCTCTTGCATAAACACCGCATTATTTGTAGTTTAAGTTACTTGTGGTTTGGTTTGAAAATGATACGTTAATGTATTGAAACTATTGGTCGCCGAATTAATGTGTTATACCAAACAAAAGAAAAAAATTGGTTTAAAGAATAATCTTTACTCATTAAACATAAAATAACAAACATTTTGGGGAAAAAATCCATTTAAAAATGTAGGTATGCAGTATTAAAAAATACAATTTTATATATCTTCCCTATAATATAGATCTACCAAAGTGATAAAAAGCTTAAAATTCTATATTTAACATGAATAAGTACAACAGTGTAAATAAAACCTTTATGTACATACATATTAAATCATTTTTCTTTAAGATTTACACTTTTTAACTTGGATGTATCAATAGTAACAATCAAACGTATTCCTTTATTAATCTTAACAACCTTAAGTTAAAGTGCAAGGACTTGATTTGTTTCAAATCATCGATAAAAAATATATTATTATTTTCAGGTGGATAGAATTAAAAAAAAAGTATAATAAGTAAAAATAATAGTTTACATTACCCGACGGTGGTGGCGCATTCGGTTGCGGCCCCGAACTAACGAGCAGCAACGTTGGTTCGGGCCAGTAGTTGGATGGGTGACCGGTACCATTCTCCATTGGGATACAACTAATAGTGCTTTAGATTGACGGGAGTGATCTTTTAAAGTAACAAGCTCATTTACACACACACACACACGCAAATAAACAAATCTCACGGTGGAAGTACCACGTGGTCAATAGCCAAACACTACTACTACTACTACTAACATTTTACATATCTTTGAAATTATATGTTTATCGGAAACATGGTTAAACAATTCAGTTCAAAATTCCGACCTATTTCCTCCAAATACGCCGGGCGTATAAAAGTTGAAGGTGTATTAATTGCACTCAGTAATGTTATTCAGTATGAAGTATTAGATACTACTTCTTTAACTAATATTGTTTCACTTTTTATGTTTTTTTAATAAAATATTAATGTATCCCTCAATACTATTGTGTAATTTACATTCCAACATGTAATAACCTGGAATTATTTTTCAATTATTAATTATTGTTCAGCCCCTAATAGTTGTAATGGATTTTAACATCCCAAATTTCAAAAAAGCCCTAGACTTATGTTACGTAAAACGAGGATATCAAGGTTTCCCACGTTGACTGCACCTGAAATATAAAGGAACATTAAAAATAAAGCATTTTATAGGAGGAAATAACTATTATATTATATCACAATGAATATAACACGCTCAGATCACTTACTTAACTATTAGGTCGTATAAAAAGTCTCCGCCGTTTTTCTTTCCTACATATTTGAACGAATATTTTTTTATTAAAAATCAATTTTAATCAAGTACATATTGACCATTATTATGTTTGATCATTTGTTATTTAACTGGTAATTTTATAATTCCATTGATTTAGAACTCCTGTGGTTTATCGGCGAGAAACTTGGCCAAGTGAGGTTCAGCGGTGCTTCGGTCGGCCAATTTCTTACCATCAAGGGAGTTTTGCACAGATCGAAACATAGGATAGTCAGACGGTGCAAGGTCCGGGCTGTACAGTGTATGCATCAAAGTTCCATCAATATGTTCCGAGTCATCAAAGATGTTTATGACCATGCATTGACATGATGAAAGACAACTCCCTTTCAGTTGGCCAATTCTTTTCTTTGATTGCTTCGTTCAAACTGTTGAGTTGTGCACAGTACATGACCTAATTAATAGTTTCGCCAGGTTGCAATAGCTTCTAATAGACAATTCCCTTCCAGTCCCCCCAAACACTCAAAAGAAGCTGTTTTCACGTCAATTCAGGCTTTGCAGTTGTTTCTGAAGCGATGTTTTGGTCGGCTAATTTCTTACTATCAAAGGAGTTTTGCAGAGATAGAAACAGATGATAGTCGGACGGTGCAAGGTCCGGGCTGTACGGTGGATGCATCAGAACTCAAACAAGTTCCGTCAATATGTTCCGACTCATCAAAGATGTTTGTGACAATGCATTAACATGATGAAAGACAACTCCCTTTCTGTTGGCCAATTCTGGTCTCTTTCCTTTGATTGCTTCGTTCAAATGATCGAATTGTACAAAGTACAGGACCTAATTGATAGTTTCGCCAGGTTGAAATAGCTTATACCAATTGATGGTAATTCGATCAATTAAATTTATCTTCGTTAATTCATGTGGTATCCAAACAGCAAGCTTCTTTTGTAGCCTGCTCTCTTAAAATGATTCCAAACTGTCATATGGTTCATGTTTAGTTCCTCTGCTATTTCGCGACAGCTTGTGTGTCGGTCTTGCTCCACCAGTTTGCAAAATTTCATTGACTTTTTCAGTAACTGGCCGGCCAGAGCGAGGTGCTTCTTTAACAACCAAATTTCCGGAACGAAACCTAGCAAACCACTCCTGGGTCCTTTGTTCACTAACAGCATTTACATGCCGTACACTTCACAAGTTTCTTGGCATATTCTTGCAGCGGTTTTGCCTTTTTTATAGTAAAAAAGTATTACATACCGTAATTTTTCAGATATTTCACTTATTTTCAAATAAATAATACTTTTTACACGAGCAACAAATTAGAGAACTATCTTGGCAAAAATTTTACATTTTAAGCATATGTTTGTTCGAGGCAATCGGGTGAGTGTTGCTCGAGATAAGGTATCCGAACCTGCTTGTGGCGAAAAACTGCGGAGACTTCTGATACGGCCTGTTATAAATATGTGACGCATATAATGAATATCTGAGAGAAATTAAAAATAGTACAAATCCAACCCCGCGAATATATGGAACTATGCGCATATTAAGCAGGGGACGAAACAAATTCCAAGCAGGCTTACTGATGAAATTCTATACCTAGTGATATCGTCAACGGATATGGAGCACTATTTTCTAAAAATTTCAAATCTTCTAACTGCACTAACCAACATTGTCAGTTTTTGTTAATAATAGGTTGCTTTTTATTAATCCCGTTGCTCAAAGCCAATTAATTCATATTATGGCGGAATTACCCAATAAGACACCGGCTGATGAACAAGGTATTGGTTTTTGCTAAACCACTCCAGATTATCATAAATCTCGTTATTGGCGCATTCACATTTCCATCACGGTAGAAATGTGCAAAAATTACTTTATAAAAAAGGCGATCAACGTATTTTCATCATCATTGTCCCATTTAATTTTTGAGCAGTTTTTCCAAAATATTTCAACATAGTTTAGTCTACCAGGTATCAACAACAACCAATGTTGTATCTTTCTCACAATATATTTCGAAAGTATTAAATAGCAGTTACTAGGTGGATGAGATATATACCGATTTTTCCCGAGCTTTTGATACCCTCGAACACTTGCCTTGCTTGTAAAACTTTCTGGCTTTAGTGCTGCTTCGAATCTTCAACTGGTTATAAAATCCTACCTATCTAACTGCAAGTTTCTGCAACTTTCCCTAACTATGACTCCTACAGAGATTCAATAGATACTAGTGTGCCGCAGGGTTCGAAGGTGGGACCGTACGTTTTTATTAATCCTATTAATTCCTTGCTGGCCTCCTAGCGCTGTCAAATTTTAGAAACTCTTTACAACTCGTTGAGTGACTGCGTATTTATGCAGCAGAATATTCACTAAACTAACAAACTTACTATGCTTTAAAAAAATATTTTGTACAGTATAAAAACAAATGCTACCGGCAGTGACAATATTAATGTAACTATACTAAAGCTATGTTGTCCTCATATTAAACCGGTCAAGCATTAATTAAGCCTCTGGTAAACATTTCTAATCCAAATATTTTAGCTGATTTTAGATCAATCAGTATACTTCCAACCGTTTCTATTATACTTGAAAACATTGCATCAAATAAAATATATTTATCACTATATAATATTTTGCCAATACAGCAATCTGGGTTTAGACGTCATCATAGTTGCGCAACAGCCAAACTTGATGTAACAGATAACATTTTAAGAGCTGGAGATTGTTGTGAAGATAGTGTGTTACTCCTTGTAGACTTCAGCAAGGCGCTTGATATTATATACCACAATATATTATTGTCAATAGTACATTATACGGGTTTATCTAATAATACTATTCATTCTTTAAGTCATACCTATCTTTTAAGTAAACACAGTTATATTTCTTAATTCACTATTTTAAATAGTGAAGTAGGAAATATAACTGAGTTTATTTAAATAAATAATAAACTTCAAAAAACTCACAAATATATATTCATCATACCTATCGAATTGCTCTTACTCAGTTGTCATAGAAAACATAAAATCTGACTCCTATGATGTCACTAGTGACGTACCCCAAAGATCTATTTTGGGGCCTCTTCCTTATGCAATATATACATGTGAATTTGGACGATATATCTCTTACTCAAAATTTCATATATATTCTTCTGAGTTATGTACGTTCAAACACTCTGATTTGGCATGTTATCTGACTGACATAAACTCTGATATTATTCTTATTATTAACCCTAATAAGTCTATAGCAATACCATTCAGTAAAAAGTTACACGAAATGGAATTAAATTATTAATTAATTAAATAGAATTCCAATACGTTTTGTTGAAGAGGCAAACAATCTTGGACTAATTATTGATAAAAAACTAAGTTTTGCATCACAAATTTCTAAATGTATTCGAAATGCATATTCTATTATAATTTAAAAAGCAATTTATTAAAATTGAAGCTTCCTTACGCCTGATTTCAAAATAAAATTATGTGAAACCTTAGTTCCTTCGCATTTCAATTTTTGTGATGTTATTTATGGGCCTTGTCTTGATGTTGTTACACAAACAAGAATACAGTTATTATAAAACTCATGTCTTAGATTGATTCATGGCATATGGAAGTATGATCAAATTTCTCATTCATTGAAACTTACTAACTGGATTAATATGAAAGATAGGAGCTATCTTCATATGGCCTGTTTATATTACAAGATTATTCACCTAAAATGCCCAACTTATCTATATAAAAAATATCATTCAGAACTGATGTACACAATATAAATATAAGAAATATTAATATTAATATTACTTTTCTAACAGAATACAAGCAGTTATAACTCAAACTAAACTAAATTAAATAAAACAATTATCAAAATGTTTCATGAAGCGAAAGTCTCCACAGTTACTTATTCAAAATAGAATTATAATATATGAGTAACAAAGGTATACCACAGGATTTCAAACTGGTCCCTATAATATTTTTAATGTAGGTTAATGATCTACGTAAATACATTGGCGAAGACACTCTCATACTATTTACAGATAATACTAGTGATAAATCAAGGAAAGTTATATGTCGAACTACCAACTAGATCTCCGAAAAAATATACAATTTAACTTAAATGGTGCTTATTAAAACCTTGATATACGAAGTAAAAATCTTAATGTTTTACCTCGATAGTAAAATTAGATTTGTCGGCTTTCTTTAGTTGTTGTTTTTGATACTCTAAAAAGGTGCTCGCACGATTTAGCAGTGATATAGGTAGTTATATAATTCGTTCACGGCGGTGTCATTTATTTATTGAGGCTATAGGAAAGCATTTTAAACACGCATAGTAGTTAAATATTTGCTACTAGTTATAACTAGTTATACTAGTTATACTAGTTATAATGAGTGTATTTGTGGGTTTTGATTTTTCAATTATTTTTTAATTGTCAAACGTAGGTTTAAAGAAGAAATCTAAAGTAGCTTACAAGTGACGAATAAAAGAAATAATAAAAATTTATTATTTTTCTAAAACTTTAACTGTTGGATTTTCATCCTTTTTTGAATTTCGTGTTAATTTTGATACAATTCTAATCGTTTCAATATTTTTTCTCAGGGCTTTATCAGTATTAAACTCACTACTTTTAAGCTCATATCTTCTTTTCCAAGAAGATACTTATTAGGTATGTTATTGTATTTGATCCAGATATTAGATGATCGACAAAATATAAGTGTATAGAATATATCATTAGAGCGGTTCAAAACTTTCAAGAGAAGTATATTATTTCTAAACGAATAGAAAATGGAAACTGAAGCAGTATATGATGGTGCATGTGCACATACGGTTTGATGGCGATCATTTCATCATTAAATTCTTCTTCTTAGATTTTTTGTAGTATAAAAAAACATGCTTTTAAATACTGGATTGATGAAGCTGTTGGTGGTTGAAACTTCATATCACTTAATAAAATACATACTGTGTCAGTATTTTCAATTTGGTTTCAAAATTGTTTTTATTTCTACGGCAAAGTTACTGTGACAGTTTTTTGTTAAGAAACATAAATATGTTTCTTGTTGCAAAGTCAACTACACGCTATCTTGGGAACGTAAGATTTGTGCATACGTTCCATAGCTCCGCTCTGTCGAACATTGTACAACATTTTCATCTCTGACATAAAAAAAAAAACTGGTTTCGGTATGAACGTTTGAACATGTTTACTAATGCGTTCTTAAAAGAAATTTCGGTTATTTTGAATTCTCCCTCGTAATCAATCAAATTTGTGAATTCCTCATTTCTGGCAATAATTTTTAATAATTCTTAAGTGAATTTATCTTTAATAATATTTCTTCTTGTAGATTCAAGAGATATGTTCTCTTAAATTCTGGAATTATCCCATTGTTAGCTAAATGCTTTATCTCACTGGAATATTTAGCATTTCAACCATTATTTTATAATAATATTGCTTTAATATTCGCAAATTAATCAGCATTTTTAAATTTTAGGAGTTCTATATTGTTCTAAAATCACATACATATTTATCCGAATTTCATGTATTATTTGTCTTATATTATTAAAATATTCTTGCAGGATTCACCTTTTTGTTTGTTTCTTAAATAATTTTTAGTATTTTAATTTAGCCTAAAATCTTACTATTAACCCTTAGCTGCATCCTTTCTTAAAAGTTCTTTTTAATTATTTATGTCTATTTATGTCTTCATTTCTGTGGCATTTATTTTTTTATTGCAAAATATGCATTTTTTACATGGAAAAATCTTTTCATATATTTGACTGTAGTTTTTTGCAAGAATATTTTTTGAAAGACGCCCTTGTACTGTATTTATTTTTTTGTAATATAGTATAAAATACACCATTACCTACAATTTCAAGCCTTCATATAACTACATATATAAGAGTTTTACGAATTTTGCATTTTAAGAATTTTTTTAACTTATTTTCTCAATCCTCAAGGGAAAATGATTAACTCTCTAGTATGGCTGATTTTTCTAGTCCATAAAGTACTAATTAACACTTTTGTACAGGTCTGTAGTCCTATATAGAGGATAGAAGATACTTTTAAGCAATTTTTCAACTTGGGGTCCTGGAAGACAGCATGTGCAGTTATCTTACAAACTTAAAGTTGTGCAGCTAAGGGTTAAGCGATTTCATTTAAAATGCAATGTTTAAGACTTTTTTAAACTCTTTTTAATGATTAGAGAGATTTTGTTAGAACCATCCTACAATTTTTGACGTATTCTAGAAATTTTTCAATCTGACTTAGCTTACAATCTAACCACTAATAAAAGAAATATGAAAACAAAATTATTATTCAGGCTTTTAATGGGATTTTAGAAATAATTATTACATTTTCGAAGAATCTATAAGTTTTATATTTTTGAAGTACTGCTCAGGCTCCCTCAATGTATTTTCGGCTCAATCTAAAGCAATTTGAATTCTTTGTACTTGAAATCTGAAATTGTCTTTATAATCCTCGGTATAGCCAAGACAATTTCATACAATTGCAATTATTTAAGACTCCCATCAATATACATAATAGAATGCCTTAGTCATAAAAAATGTCGACTATTTCTACATTAAACAAGATCTAAATTACAATACTTAAAACAAGGAATTCGGTAGCAATCCGTCCATTATACAATCGATTGAAACGTACTCAAAATAGCAGTCCATTTTTTGAAATGCGGTTATATAACTCTTTTACAATCAACATATAAATAGCTAACGCCAAGTAATTATAAGTATAACTCATAAGATGACTTTTTTGTTAAATTTAAATATTAAATGCTTTATTGTTATTTTTTATTATTGTTAAAAAAAACTTGCCAGAAATGTTGTTATTAACTATCTCACAATTATGTAAACATAACACATCAGTCAATAAGTCTCTGGTCTAACTAAGAAAAACCAATTATTTTTTTGGAAATTCCACTTTATTCATCAACATACTTCTAGAGTAAAAGATTAATTCCAACCCTCCTTTAACTTTTCGATTACCTTTATGTGAAACGAGTTGTCTTTGCTCTCAAAATAAGCCTCATTCGGCAATCATTTCTTCATTTGAGCCAAATTTCTTTCCCGGGTGCATCTTTTTCATGTCTGCAAACAGTCAGTAGTCGCTGAGAGACAAATCTAAAGAGTAAAACAACTCAAAGCATAATTCAACCAATTTAACCATTGTTTTCATTGACTTGTAACACGGAGCATTGTCCTGGTGAAACGGAATGTTTTTCTTTTGCATGTTGGGCCGTTTTTTTCTCGATTTCTGTACTCAATTGATCCAATAATGTCATGTAATATTCACTAAAGATATTTTTGCCTTCCTCAAGATAGTCTATTAACAAAATTCCATGTGCGTCCCAAAATACGATGCCATAATCTTGCCAGCCCACTTTTAAATTTTTGGTTACTTTGGATGACTATTAGTGATCACCTGCTGCTGTCTACTCAACTAACGATCTATTTAGTAATAATAAATCCAAACATTATCTATTGTCACATACTGATGTAAACAGTGCTCTGAATCTTCGACGAGTTGTTTCTGGTTCGGTATGAGCAAACGCGGCACCGCACCCACTTCGAAAAAAACTTGGTCATGCCTAAATTTTCATTTAAATTGCAAAGATACCACCTTCTGATATCTTCAAGGTGTAAGCTATCTCACAGAATCTCATGTTACGGTCTTTTAATACTCTGACATTTATTATATTGTTTGGAACAACTGCCGATTTTGGGCGACTAGAGCATTCAGCATCATCAGTGCTTGTACAACAGGGTTTAGATTCAGCAGAGTCCCCAAAATGCTCATCAAGTCACTGTTTAGCTCCAACAATATTTTTCCCTATTAAAAACAGTGTTTAATCAACACACGAAATCATCTTAAAGATCTATCGTTACAAATGCGGCATATTAAAATATTATTTGTAATAATACTGCACCGCCAACTCGAAGGAATTAACATTAAACGTACATGGCTTAATGTTAATTCCTTTGAATTGTTCTCGTCATTCCTATGTACAGATATATTATACACTTATCGAAAAATACAATTTTCTGATAAATTCTCAGCATTTCCTTATATTTTATCTTTGATGTTAACTTGATATTATACGATCAGGCATAAAGTTCTCCGTTTGCAAATATAAAAGCTATATTTGGCAAACTAAATGTTTTATATCACCACATAGAACTAAAACAGTTACGTAAAATTCTAATTTAATTTTTAGATTCAGATAGATTAATAAATATACATTGTTGTTTTCATACAAGATTTTTTACTAGTCACGAAGGTAAGAAATCATAATTGATTTATATCACATATAAAATTTTAGCTCTGGAAATTGAAAATACAATATTACTATTAGATATTTTAAAATTTTAAGCATAATTTAGTCAAGTAAAAGTTAAATATATTAACCATTAATTTAATATTGAGTAATATTAGATAATATATGAAAACGTACAGATATAAATCCTATAATAGTGAAACCATTAATTATTATAGGATCATTCAAATATACAGTATATGCAAGTTTTACTGAGGAAACGACTTCATTTACAAGAAAGATTTAACCACACAGCATACAGTTTTAATTTTAATTTATGCGACCCTAAACAAACAAAACATCTCACTAACAAAGTTGTACTGCGTGACCGTTATGTATCAGAATAACGTTCATAATATTATATTTCAATAATCATTCTAATAGTAAGTCTATATTCAATTGAAATTGTATTTCTTTTAACGTTTTCACCAATTATTGCGCCCATATATCCCTAAATTTCGATACTTATCCCAAATTGCAATTTTCGCTAAGATTTTATGGATTACAAATTTAATTTTATACTGGTTAGTTCAACTTAATCGATAAAAACTAAAACTAAGAAGACGCGCATTTGTACAAAAATTAATGCTAAAAATAATAGACTTAAAAGAGAACAAGTTAAATCTTTATCAAATAATTGGCATAAACGAGAGGTTCTCAGTTTTCAAAAGCTGAAAGAAATTTAATGCATACATACGCGTTATTTACAAGAGACGTGCTTGTATAAAAATATAAAAAGTAGTAATAGTAATCATTAAAATGAATAAAGAAACTTTACAAGTTGGTAGTCTGGTTGACCTGCATCTCTATTCACCTGAGTAGTTCTTGACTTCTTCTTTACTACAACTCTCCAATTCTATTTCTCCTTACAACGCATCCTATTTTTTATACATAACTTATCCTGTAGACATTCTTATTAAACTGCTGAATTATATAATAACGTTTTTAAATATTTTATGCTAACCAGCATATTTATTTGAGAACGCGATTCGTATTGATATATCCTCGACCTTGAAAAATATTTTTAGGGCAAATTGTTACGGGCGAGTGAAAAAAATATATTTATCGATTAATTAAACATAATTACACGCCGAATACAATTACTGAATTATTAACTAACTCTATTTATAATAATTCACAACCAAACATGTTATCTGATAATATCTTATGTCTACAAATACTGAGGTAAACACTTGCTTGCGGCGATAATTAGAGTATTTCATAATTAGTAAAGCAACATATTGTATGTACGTTTGCTACCTTACAACCTTTTCAGATCCTGACATCTTATGACATATTAAAGGGTTGATTAAGACCTGGTGTGCTTGCTTGAATATATATAAGAATGCATGTTATAATATAATTCTAAAGTTATAAGGATTTGACGAATAAAGCACTACTAACACAATTCACAATTTTATTTGACTTAAAAATGTACATTTCGGACAGAAAGTTACCATTATCAATGGATTAGCACTTAACCAATTTATTAGGTTTCATTCTAAATCTATGATAATAACGTAAGCATAATAATAATATTTATTTAAATGTTAATGTCTTTAATTAAATAACAGATTTTTTTAATAAAAAATAAAATTGAAACAATTATTCTGTTTTATAATTTTACAATATCTAAACCAAGTATAGTAGTGAAATAAGCCATTAAAAACATAACATAAGAAGTTAAAATATTAACGAAACATGTAATAAAATTTAGTAAGTTATTGATTAGAAATATAAGGTGTTTATAAATAAACATATGAGACCTGTGTATGAATAAATTATAACGAAGGAAACGTGTGTGGACGATTAATTTCAGTTTCGGGAATTGCATGTGATGTGCGTCGGAAAAAAGTACGCTCGAATTTGTTCTGCATGAAAATTTCACCTTAGATCGATGGGGGCGGTGCGTGCGTGTCCGAGGGTGAAAAATCATAATTCGGGCTGCGACCCTCGCGTCTCACTATCCGGTGATTACGTCGGAACGGTGATTTAGTGCCCTCCTCCCTGACACCCGTTTAACAGGCCATCGAATGCCATCGAGAGCAGCACGTGCTCCATGCACGTGACTTCCCTATTAGGCAAAAAGAATCTGCACTCGCTAAAACAAATCATGTAACGAAATATATAACCGTCAGATGTGTTCTCCCGGAAAGTACCTTCTATATTACGTTATCGACGTTTTATTAGGGGAATTATAGTTATAAAGTAGTCTAAGTGACAGGAAATTGTAGCAAGTTAATATTAGGTGTTTATAGCATTTATATAAATCTTATATTATTTGCTTATATTTTTAATACAAATAAATTGAATTTTAATATTGGCATAGGAAATTATCATATCGAGAAGTAAGATTTTAACAGTATTAACTTTAGAAATTTTTCATGCTATGCTATGTATAACTAATTAAATTATATTTGCAGAATATTACTAATTAAAATATTTACTGCACAAGATAGGAAATAGACAAAAAAACACTGAAGGAGTGGAACATAGAAATTATAATCCTAACAAGAGGTAATCCAGATGGATTTGATTTGCGCGCCATTTTCGATTTATGAATGTTGGAAGTTTGCTCTTTGATCTATCTATCTATTGTATTTAAACACAAGACAAAATCATCAATCGATCAGTTACGATTACGCGAAGAAAACTTCGACCACTTTTTGGACAGAATAATGTTCTGAGTGAGCGTGCAATTCGTCATTTAGATGAAAAATTGCTCATATACGTAATCTATAGACGAATTTAGAAAGAATACTTGCAATTAAAGGCATATAAAATTCATATGTATATTATTTAACTGAAAAAGCTACAAAATACAAAATTTGAAAATACACCACTTATTATTAATTAGATAAAATTAAACTGATTCAAGAACATAAACCACAGTTTATCTCCAGAAACGCCGTACATCTGTGAACTGGGTTTCACAAAGCAAAGTATTGGGTGTTGGTTTTTACAAGAAAATTATGGAGCGATGGGTCCAATTTTAATTTGAATGAATGGGTATGTGAATCACCAAAATTGTCGCATCTGGTGTAGAGAAAATTTGCATGCTATTCAATAAAAACCAATGCATCTAGAAATATGCACTATTTTGTGTGCACTGTGGGCTGAAGAAATCATTGGTCCGTACGTTTTTGAGGACAAAGGCGGTTGTGTTGTTACAGTCAAAAGTGTATGCTATAGAGAGCTGCTAAATAACTGTTTCTTTCATGAAACCAATGATTTGAGCTTAAATAACATATGGTTTCAATAAGATGGATCCATATATAACACAACACATAAAATACCCACTTTACTTTAAACCAAATTTTCTGTTTTTTTTTTTATCTCTCAAAGGGGGGACACCAATTAGCCAGCCTAATTTAACAATTTAACCCCACTAAACTTTTTCTTCTGGGGCCATTTTAAGGGAAAGATCTATGTTTACCAATCTGCTACGATTATAGAATTAAAGGAGAACACCTAGACGTTCAATTTATGAAATCGAACCGCATTTATTGAAACTTGTTTCAGAAAATATCGCTAAAAGCATTGTATCGTATCAGCAGAGTCGTGAACACTTGGACATCATATTTCATATCGTACATAATTACCAAGTCTATACCTTACAGCCTTGGTTCTCAAAGCGTGTTCCACGATGCACAAATCAAATCAAAATTGTTTGAAAATAAATATCAATTCAATGTAAAATTTACACGTACCATTCGGCTTTGTATGAATAAAAATATCTTTCGGGTTGGAAACATAAAATATTATTGCAGTTATCAAAATTCTGTTTAAGCCGATTGTAGATTAATTGTAGATTCCACAATTAAAGTCTGACGTCGTTACGGATGTCGGGCGCATGCGTGGTAAGAGTACCACGCATGCGCGGATACTCTTTCACTAGGGGGAATCCCCTTCAGTGAATTAGTTGAGAAGTGCGCCCGTAACTTCACTTTAATTGTGGAATAGCCTTTAGACAAAGATCTCTCTACATATAATGAAAGTTATCAATATATTCATGTGTTAATGTGACTCATGTGGAGATCAAATTTTAATTCTCTTAATTTGCATTTTTTTGAATTAAATAAATTTAGGTAACTTTTGCAACATCTAATTTATTGATTTATATTGCATTTTTTTAAATTTATAGTAATGGATAACTTTGTCGTAAAGAAGCCTCGTCTTGATTTTGAAAATGGCAATGCTACTGTTAGCAATAGTAGAATTGAAGAGAATGAAGGAAATAGAAAAATTGTGAAATCAACTAATCAACTCGAAATGTCAATCGTTTGTATGACGAAAAATACTTAAAATTTGGATTTACCTGGACCGGAAATACAGATTGTCCAACCCATTCTCTGCATTAAAGCCACACGCGATAGCAGAATTTCTCATTTTGCCTCCCTGCTGTAAAATAGTGACAATTATGTTTGGGAAAGAAGGAAAGAAGGAAATTTTGAAGATTTCAGTACATGATGATACAATTTGTAAAAGAATTAATGACATGTCCTGCAACAATCGCAGGTAAGCTTGTTAATATGCCTTTTGCATTACAAGTAGACTAATCAACTGTTATAAGTGGAAAGGTGCAGCTCTTAGGCTTTGTACCATTTATTTATGAACAAAAGATAATAAATCAATATTTATGCTGCAAAGAACCAGTACAACTGGTCAGGATTTGTTTGATGCAATAACATCGTATTTGAATGCTTTAAAATTTTCATGGGATCATTATGTAGGTATCTGTAGCGATGGATCAATCAAAAGATTTGTGGCTTTAGCTAAAACCATAAATTAAAATATAATATTTATAATTGCCATAAAGACAATGCTTAAGAAATTAAACGAATTATTTGACCAAGTAGTTACCATGGTTTATTTTATTAAAATGACACCGATGAAATGCCGAATATTCAAAAAACTTTGTTCATTGAAGGAAGCAGATTATGTGTCTTTGCTTCTTTATACCGAAATGAGGTGGTTGTTACGAGGAAAGGTTTTAAATCGTGTGTTGAAATTAAAAAAATGAATGACTTGTTTTTTTTAACAGAAAATCAAAAAACTTTTGTAAATTATCTAAAAAAATGATTATTGGTGCAATAATAAATAGCATATTTGTCTGATATTTTTGAATACTTTAATACTGTCAATATAAGTATGCAACGAAAAGATGCAAACATTCTTAGATCGACTGACAAATTAAGTGCAACAATAAAGAGAGTTTTACTATGGAAAAGTCACGTAAGAGGGAGAAACACAAAAATGTTCCCCTCTGTGCAAAGAAACCAACGAGGCAAACGTTTCTTTAATAATACAACATTTATCAACAATAGAAGAAAAATTTGAAAATTATTTTCCATTGTTAAACACAGAAAAATAAGATTGGATAAGAAACCCGTTTATTTCTTCCCAATGTTCTAGTTTTACTTTAACTGAAAAAAAAAAGAATTGACGCCTCTTTCTTCAGATAGTGGATTCAATTTACAGTTCCATGAAAATGTTTGGATCTGTTAAAGATGAATACCTAAGTATAAGCAAAAAATCCCTGAACATACTATTGTAAATATAAAGATAAATAATACATTTGATATTTCTTTAAAAGTATTTTAACTTTAATTGTGTCTTCAATAAATATATTTGCATCAATCAATATCGCTACATATTTTATTTATATACATATTTTTTTCTATAAGTAGCACTTGGAAGCAGGGAGTGGCCAATCACACGTTGCGACACCATTCCGTTCCTTTTTTTGCTCTATAATAATGAAGTGTCTTTGAGAACATTATTCTGTTTTTTATTGCGCCCCCCGTTTTAAAGTTTCTGCTGTATTGTAAATGTTCCGCTTAAAAATATATCAGAGTTTAGTGTTCCCCGACGTACTGGTTATCATCAGATATTTGTAATAAGACAAATAAGCAAAAAAACTAATAGATAAATAATAAAGTTACCATAAAACATGCATAGGAAAAATCGAAAACATTTAAAACAAAGAAAGGTGTAGAACAATGATGCGTGCTAAGTCCACTCTTTATACTAATATTAGACTAGAAAATTACATAAGAAAGCAAAATACCAGAGCAGTAAAAATTGGATATTGGAAAATGAATTTAGTTGCTGCTGATACGTCTACTATTTGCATATAATATGGGGATAATAGCGGAAACTAAAAGATCTATAGAAAACATTATAGAAGGATTATTACTGACTAAAAACAACGTAAAACAAATTCTAGTGAAAATTTAAAAAATACACGAAATAATCATAGGCAATATATCACAACAACTAAAACACAACAGGTATCTAGAAACAATAATTGAAAAAAAGATAAATAGAAAATAATGTAGATAATAATATAGGTAAAAACGGTAAAACCCTTTAACATGCTTTAAAATACTTCTGAAGAAATGAAATAGCAAAAAGTACGAAAGCAGAAATAGTTAAAGAAATTATTAGACCAACACTGGATTACAGTAGAAATGCATGGATAATGACAAAATAACAATCTTTAGAAAAATAGAAAATAAAACGAAAAGAGACATGAAAAGAAACGAAACCTACAGGTGAGAATAATAAATGAAAATAATGACGGAGGGGTAGATGAGACGGCAAAAAACATCAAGCGATTGCAGAAAACACATGCAATAGGCAAAACAAACCGAAGAAGAACAAGAAAGGACTGGAACAAAGACCAATAAAGAGAGATTAATGGGAAGAAGATTACTCAAGATCTAAATGAAGTGAATATTATAAAACAAACCTTACAGAAAAGTAAAATCTATATCACTTAATAAATAAATAAGTAACTTAAAATTAACGTGAATACAAGATTCAGATATTTTTATCCGTAAAAAATAGTTGTTTTCGCTACAATGTTGGGACAATCATGGTGAAGGTTTTTTTAAATGTAATATTGATTTTTTGTGTTTACTTAATCTAGTGCTAAAACTTCAGCCAGTCTGTCCACTATAAATACAGTCACAATCTCCGCACTTTATCTCGTATATGCCGCACTGGTTCAGTTTCTTCTGCTCTGATTTGTTATTCACTAAAAGCTTCTGGAGGTTAATTGAATTAGGTATTATAATATTAAACGCATACCTTTTGAAATATTTTTTTACATTTTCGGATAGGTTTTTATTTACAAATCTAACTTCTATCATTTTCTGTGTCTATAGAGGGTGGGGCATTTATCTTGGCATAGTTTTATATTTACGAAACAGGGCAGGGGCATTAATGTTTTTATTTTTTTCTATTTCTACGCATAAAAAGAAAATAAATTACCTAAATCATTTTTCTCTAAGACGTACCATTTCTAGTTTAAATTGGGAAAATGTTGTTCTAGACCAAAGACTAATGATGTGGTATTAGCATGATGATTATCCTGCACATTATTCCCAAGTTGCTAGAAATGTACACTGGCCTGCGAGATCTTCGGATTTGACAACACTAGATTTTTTCCTTTAGGGCTATATCAAAAACAAAGTTTATCACGACGTTTTCACAACCACTGAAAACGTGCAAGAGCGCATACGTAGTATATGTCAGTCCATTTCAGTACCCTTATGCGTACACAAAATTCCTTTACAAAAAGATTTGAAAAATGTATTGAAATGGAAGTACATCACTTTAAACATTTATAACATTAATTAGAATAAGCAGAATAAAGTATTCTGTGTTGCTGTTTTAAGATTGTGTTTTGTTTAATTTAAGTTAAAGCCATCAGCTATGATAAGCTTGATCAATATCAACCGCAATTTAACCTAGAAATAGTACATCTTAGAGAAAGATGATTTAGATAATTTAAGTTTCTTTTTACACATAGAAATAGAAAAAAAAAATTAACCGTATATGTTTCTTTTTAAAAAAGGAAAAAATGATTTAGATAATTTAACTTTCTTTTTACACATAGAAATAGAAAAAAAAACCAAACAATATATGTTTCTTTTTAAAAAAACAAAGTTGGCCTTCAAATGACCTTGAAGGAAATAAGTTGCAAAACCATGCGTGGTGACATTAAATTTGCGCCCTCATATCAAAAAATATTTATTTGAAACATTTTTTCGTATTTTGCTCTATTTCAGAAATATTCCACTTTGCCAAGATAAATGCCCCACCCTGTATACATCAGTGCACAGAAATAATTTTGTAATTGTTTGACGTTTTTCTTTTCAACTAAATTATCTATTATATTTGTACTGTCACCGTTATTGACTGCTATTGCTTTTATTGTTTCTAATTCTTTATTAAAGTTATTTTCTGAGAGTGGAATATGGATTAGTCTGTGTATAAGAGAATGTGTGTTATATGAATTTAGAATGATTGTATCACTAAAGCTATCTTTTCTATATATTTTAAATTCAAATTTCGCGTTTATTCTTGTTATGGTTAAGTCCAAAAAAATTAAACTGATTATTTTTGCTTATATACGATAATTAATACATTGTGTAAATGAATTTAATTGACGTATTGTTCCTGTCCAAATACAAAAAAAAATAGCGTCCACGTACCTTGTCTAATAAAATATATTATATTTAAGGTAATAGGTTGTTTAAACAGATATTTTTCAAAGTTATTCATGAATATTTCTGTTAGAAAAGGTGACAATGGGAAGCCCATTGGTAAACCATCTGATTGACTATAATTTACGTTATTGAATTAAAAATAATTTTTACCTATACATATTTTGACTATTTTTTAATATCTATTTTATGTGATTCGGCGTGGTATAAATTATTAATTAAGGATTATTATCAACTATTTTGTTGTGATTGATGTAAACAGGCTTTTAATTTAACTTTATCGATTAAACGAGGAAAAACCACGTTTAATAGTTTGGAAGAAATTTTGAACTCGCCCATCTCGACGGACGTAAAAATTTTGTACATATCTTCTTGAAAATGACATATACTCAAAAGTAGTCGGAGTAAAATAAAAAAAAAAAGTGAATTAATACTAAGTATTTTAATTAACAATCGTTTTAATACCAAAATGTTAGACGTAGAAATTTTGTACATATCTCCTTAAAAATGACATATAGTCAAAAGTAGTCGGAGTAAAATAAAAATAAAACAAGTGAATTAACACCAAGTATTTTAATCAACAATCGTATTAATACCAAAATGTTTCACAAAGGGTTAAGTGAGAAATTAATTTATCGCAACGAATTACAAACCCTACCTGCTTCATCTCACTGGAAGCCAAGTTTAGTCATTTCAGAAATGTACATAAGTCCGTCATCAATATTTAAATATTTGCCATAATCTCGACAAAGTCGATATACGATAATGCGGCAAAATACATACACAAGACTAATAAAGCTATTTTTATCTAATTGGAATTATGTATCATATACTTGTTTCTCATTAATCACTTGGTGAAATGTTATATTAATGTAGGTTTTACGTTAAATTAAATTCACTAATTTGTGAAACAAGCCAAGTGAATTTAAGTTAACCTAAAACCTACAGGAATTATGTATTTATATCACGTCTAGATAGAAGTAGACGTCAGCCTATTTATTTACAATTAAATATTATAGAATATATATGCCTTTTTAATTGATTAATGGTTGAGGCGTTAACTTCGTGATACATTTTAGAAAATTAAACAAAAACGTTTACTTTGTTAATATCACACTTTATTTTTAAGTGACTCGAGTTTCGATCATTAACTGATCATTATCAAACTTAAAGTAAATTAATCTACGACAAGATTTAGATTAATTTACTTTAAGTTTGATAATGATCAGTTAATGATCGAAACTCAAGTCACTTAAAAATAAAGTGTGATATTAACAAAGTAAACGTTTTTGTTTAATATGCCTTTTTATTTATAAAATATAATCATATTTAAAAGTTCGCAAACATTGATGATAATGCAGGATTTGTCATATTTTTTAGATAGAATTGATTGAAATTGAAATTGATCTTCAAATAGCCAAAAATCATTGCACTTAAAAACAGCTTAATAATTTCGGCAGCAAGCATTAACTACAATATTCTTCTATTATCTCTCTTTTAATATTTAGAGCACTTCATTGTTTTGACTTTTGTCTTTGGTTATGATTTTGTTTTTGTTTGGTTGTTGTAAATTCTCTGATTTATTGTATGCTTTAGATGCAACTTAAATAGACATAATGAAATATCATAAAATGTGCGGAATTATTCATCAGGTCACTAATATATATATTTTGCTGCAAATAGCACTAAACTCATCACAGTGGTGTACAAACTTGGATAAGGAGGACCTCTTTGTGGTGCATAAAAATTTTAACATATTTACAAGTTGTTTGCAATCAACTCTCGCATTAATCAATGAAACACAAATCACTAAAAATTCTTCTGTTCTCTAAGGTCTCTAGATGTAAAATGTTAACATGATTTCTAGTACTTCCTAGCCTTTGTGGAGCAAGAAGCAACAATCCTGCACTATTTCTAGTTCAGTCGTAAGTAAACGTCTATAAGGTGACTAAATACAGAACGCATACTCTAGTGAGACTTAGCTAAAGCTAGTACAACAACAAATTAAGCATTACTCCCAAATCAATCATAGGTCACAAAGTAGTTTTCTATGCTATATTCATACACTATTTTTCCGTCGCGATGGAAAGATATACAAAAACATTATTTTAAGTTGATTATTCGTGTACCATTCTGTTAATTTATGTGATGTTATTATGTAAGAAATGAAACTTTAAGTTTGTATATTGACGCTTCCAATACTATAAATGTATATTATGTACACTATATGGTCTACGGAATAAATATTATATTTTATTATTAATCTTTTCATCGTTATTTGTTTTTTTTTTTCGAATAAATATTTTATATCATCATAAAATATATCATATCATCAGTGTAAAAGATTTACTTTGTTCTAAAGCTTGCCAAATATTATTAATTAACAATAAAAATGAAATTAGACTACAGTATGAGCCCTGAGTAACCCTACATGTATCTTAAATCTATGACGAACCAACTTTTCCAAATTTAACTCTTTGAGATATAGCTACCTATCTCTTCAATATCTTCCCAGTCCAATGGATTTTAATTTTGTCAATAAAATATGATAATTAACTCTTGGTAAACAATATACATTTCATTTTCCGAGAACGTCGACAATTATGAATCAGATTGATGCTGATAGACTTTTCTTTTAAAAAGCTATGTTGCTCATCGGCAGGGAAATTTTCACAGCCGCACATTAACCACCCTCATAAGTTTCATTTGAAAAAGTATAGAACAACAGAGAATATACAATTGTATTTATTAAAATTATGACAAAGACATGTCGTAAAAAAAGACTTATATATGTATTTTTAAATACAAGTAGATCCAGTTATATCATTTTTCTATGCTTATATATAACTGTTCGACCACATCTGAACTAACTTGGAATAGGTTTGCTTCGTTTCTGTTCCTAATAAAATAATATACTGATTAAAAGGTAGTATTTCATTTCTTTTTATTTTGCGCCAGCGTAGTATTAGCCATCTTAATAAGTTATGCATTAACTCTACGTTCTCTTGAACTAGACTTATAAATAAATCAATTTTTAGCGTACTCTTGACTTAACCCAATATATTATTTATTGGCTTTGCATACTCTTAACCTATATCGATATATTAATCATTGCCTTAATGTACTCTTGACCTAGGCTGTTTCTCTTCCATTATCCTGGCATACTATTGACCTATTCCAATAAATTAATCATTGTTCTAGCGAATTTTTTACCTAGATTGGTCCAGTAGTCATTGCTCTATCATACTTTTGGACCTTGGTCAATACTATATTCATTAATAAATCATTAATATTTATATTAATGATTTATTTACATACAACAACAATTCCAAATTTAAAATTATTAACTATGCGGACGACACAAATATTGTAAGTAAAGGCAGTGACATGACGAACCTATGCCAAAACGGACCAGATGCGGTTAAATTAATATTTAAATGGTTCAGCTATAATGGCCTCGTTATAAACAAAAATAAGACGAACTGTATTTTATTTAAAAAGAATGAAGCTCTTACCACACCATCAAATTTGAAGTTTGGTGACTGTGTAACAAATTCAGAAAAATTTTAGGGAATCTATATTGATGACAAATTAAAATGGAATGAACATATTGCTCACGTGTCGAAAAAGTTAAGCAAATCAAGGTTTATGATCCGGTCCTTAAAATGGAGTGTTGATTTTGAAATCCTCAAAATGACATACCACGCAAACTTCGAAAGCCATGTTAGATACGGGATAATTCATTGGGGTAGCTCAACACAGCTTAATAAAATATTTGTTATTCAAAAGCGTAACCTTAGAGCGATGTTAGGGCTCAAAACAACAGATTCATGCAGAACATTATTTTCAAGGAATGGTATACTTACAGTAACTGCAGTATATATACTCGAAAGTTTGCTATTCATTTGGAAACAACCACATTTATTTTCGAAAAACAAAATGTCGCATGAGCACGATACCCGACATAAACAAAATTTCGTATACCCTATACATAAGTATTCTTTTACTGAAAAGAGTCCCGAATACAGGTGTATGAAATTTTATAATTGTTTGCCGTCTAACCTCAAAATGGAGAACAGGTTTGAAAGTTTAAAAAAAAATATATATAATATCATGATATTAATGGAACCATACAATTTGGAAGAATTCTTTAATTATAAGTATATTTAAGTTATTGTAATATTTACTTCTTTTCTTGACGCAAATTCCTATACTAAATATATGTTTTTTTCTCTATGTATATTTTTCAAGGAATAAAGACTTATTATTATTGCTTTAGCCTAAAGAACATATGCAAGTTCACAAAATTAATTGTTTTTTGTGAATAGTATTTGTATAAATTTCACGTCAAAAAACAATTTTTTCTTCTTATTTATAAAATTTTTAAAATCAACATTTTAATTGAATATTTTTTTGTTAATAATTTTTACATTTAGAATTTAAAAAATCAGAATATTGTTTAATTAATTCACTATACTATTAATTAATAATTTATTGCACTACTTGTTTCTTTGTGTAAGGAATTTTAATAATTACACTTATCAACAAAAATTACAATAGATATTAAAATATGACTTTAATATTTAATAAATTGCAGTTGTTCTTTATTCTCTGAAATTTAAGGTATTAATCACAAATACTATTTAGAGCATCCCCGTAGCAACCCTGTTTGAAAATAAATAATGCCTTCATTTGATCAATGGTATCCCCGGGCTAGTACAACAGAGGAGTCTTCCGTGTGCTAAAAGGTTTCCACGTCCAGTGTACGGAAAAGAATAACTTTCCGTCGGTGTTGCAAACACGGAGGGCATATGTTTCAGAAAAGTATAATGAAATAGAATATTTCATTATGAAACTAGAAAGCCGGCATTGTATGACTTTTAGTGCTATACCGGCGCATCGCTATGTCATTCACACACACCAAAAAAAAGCATTTTACCTATAGTAATATATCGACAATTTCATACTAAAAATGTATTAATGTTGTTTCTACGTTGTAGAAAATTAACTAAAAATTAGAAAATTACAAAAACATTTCGTTTTTGAGTTTTTGAGATACAAAAGTAATTTGCGTGTTACAAATGCACAGCTATTGTACATATTCATAAATAATTTTTTTAAGTACTGTAGGCCTACTAAATAAATTACGATACTGAAGATAAACTTAGAAACAATCACAAACAACTAGACCACATTTCCAAATGTATAACTAATAACGTACTTTATTTTGTCTAGGAAGAAGGAAATATTTATATTAGTGCATGCTAATTATTCTATAATTTAAATAACTATTGACTTATATAATAGATTAAGCTGTTTGTATAATTAAATAATTGATTTTCGACCTAATGCTAGTGTACCGTTCTACCTCGCCATAACATCGTGAATAGTGTAGCGATTCCTTTCTCTTCCCTTTTTGTATCCATGAAAAATCACCGCTTCTCCCTGTTTGCCTGTCAGGTAATCATTTCCTTCATAATCCTGAGTGCCGACTTAGAAGATACGCGAAATATCGCAATGTGCCCTCTCCGTGATAAATCATCGACACACACATTTTCATCCCCCATCGATCCGTCCCTCCTGCACCTTCGCCTTTTATTTGTTTACCACTTTTACATGAGCACCGTGGCAACAGCTCACTAGGGGCGCATTAATCTTGCATAAAATCTAGTCATCAAAATTTAAAATGGCGCTCCTTAAAATAACTACACACTCGATGTGGGCACAAGTGGGATAATCCGTGTCGTAACGTGCAACAGCTTATGCTTTTTCTTTCGCGCTTTAATCAAATTTATTATACTAAAAGCTGTAGTTTTATAGAGACAACCAAGACTTATTACTATGTTGTACACATAATAGTACGTTATCGTGATTTAACCGTACAACGCGGAATTACCCTATTACATAAAACCCTACACAAGTAAAAATTGTGTGCGTGAAAGTTCAATGAAATGACAAGAACGATCCGAATGGGTGAAATATGATTTCTCTTCATGATCACCATTCATCACCGACATACCTAATGATCGATGCACTCGATACTCGTAACGAACGTAATAATAAACTCTGATAAGGCATTCATCAAATTAGAGTAGGAAATGCACAATCAATTAATTTTAGTCAATACTACACCAGGAAACGATCGTTGCAGAATAAAATTATGTGATTAATACCAATATAATAACAATTATTTTAATATGGAAAGAATCAGAATGTAGCCATCATTACCATCAATTTGATTATATTAAGAATTTCGATTTTTGCAATTAACACCATGCTATTTGGCTAAAACTGCCCTTGGCACGCAATCATAAAGGCTGTCCTATAAGGTAAAGGTCAGATAATAAACTTTAAAAAGGTTATGTGGACACAGAGAAATATGTGTGAGGATTTTTCCGATGACCCATATTTAATCAAATAATAAATATCAGGCAAAATATTTTTAAATTAAAATATCGTTTCTACATTAGAAAACATTTATGTATAAGATTGTGGCAATAATTCTTAATTCACTCTTTTTGATTTATAGCGACTTTTACTTATAACTAAAGGTCCGAGATGGGACTAAATTCCCAAAATTCCCGAGGCGAGAACAGGGGGAAGAAGAAGCAACGCACATACACTGTAAATTATGGTACATATTTATAGTATACGAATAAAGATATTTCTTTAGAAAATACTGCAAATTGATTTTCCTATTTTTTAAATCAAGTTAATTAAAATTCTGTACTGATCAGATCTAAAACAAGTGACTCAATATGTACAAGACATTGTATGATTAAGGGATGGAAATAAGCACTCACATTTTAGCATTAAGTTGAAACTTATTGTGAAGAAAGTATTACAAGTATGAAATAAACTTACTGAATTTATTACAAATCATTCAATATTGAAATTTGTATGTAAAAAAAATATTTTCTTATTGATAATAATAATATAAAATTATTGTAAATATATGAAAATTATATGTACTTTCATAATTTATTGCAAAGTGATTAGGTTATCTAATTTCCTTGCAAGTATGCATAATTCAATTAATGTGACTGCGTATTTAACAAGCGACATTCAGTTTTAATTAATTTATCAAGATGCGGTGGATTGGAATATCACACTTTGTTTGTTTGTGAATCTAAATTGACGCATTCAATGTTATCTCTTCGAGCAATTCGGGCTACAGTTATCTAATTAATAAATACTTAATTAGTTTAAAGCATTCTGAAACAAATATTACAAGCTTCCGTTATCTATCCCATGGTTTGTAATGGTACATTTAATTAAAATCGATGAATTTAAATATTTACTTAAGATAATAATTCAATTAATATCTAACTAAATTGATAAATTATTGTATATCAACAGGCACTTTCTTTGTATATCTTTAGCGGGTATGCGTAATAACAGTCAATACAAATGTTGATATGAATAATACTGATAATTATCGTCCAATATCTCAGGAAGATCCACTGTGGAGCAATCAGTGCCCTCAAACAGGCAATTTATAAATTTTTCAAATCAGGAAACTATGCTGTGACCTTCATATATTCATCAAAGGCATTTGATTCTGTATCTTACGGTAATCGCGAAAGTAATACTGTTAGACTACTCCATACAACTGTTGCGTGATAAATTCTAATTTAACTAGTAGATGGAAAAGAAAAGTTAGCCTTTAATTAGGCAAAAGATTCCGTAAGTGTCAATTCCAAGACCTCGTCAGAGTTAAATATGGTTTTACTATCCAATTTTCTGATATTACGATACTTCTAAGCTCATCGTATCTTAAATATGGCGGCAGTATTCACAATAACCATGCATCTGAAACTAAATGTTATTGATAATTTATAATGACTCGGCAGGTAGATTCAGTAATGGCTGCCATTTCTAATGAGTATTTTTGTTCAAATGAGCCAGAGAAGTTGGTCTATTGGCTTAAACTTTATATTTACAGACCATAGGGGCTATATCAAGACTACATGGAGGCGAATTTATGTTCCTAGAGATCAATTTGCCAGAGAAAATTTCACAAACTCATGGCAAAGACTTATTAGATGAATGACTTAACCTGAATGGCAATCTGACAAACAGATAAATCCAATTTAACTATGGACCGGTACGCTACTGTCTTGCAAAATAAATTGAACGAATTATTCAGGTTTGACTCACCACAGTAACTATTTTTTGTTGGTCTACAAATTATAGTATATATAGCTTAAAAAATTTCTTCAGCGATAAAATCTGGTTCTCCCCCGAATTTAACAATGACTGTCCCTCTAGACTCTCCTCCTTTCGCCGTCACTGTCGGCCTCCTTCACTTTACTTCTTCGATTGTCTCTCCTCAACTGAATACTGCCTATGCCTACGAAACTCCACTTGAGTTCTCACCTCTCTACGATTACTGCTCTTTTTGAGTAACCTAACCTCTAGGCCCTCCTAACTTTATGGAATCCCTATTTTGAGAATTTAATTCCCGTTCACAAAATTATCGATCCAAAACCCTCGATCACTTACAAAAATGTCCCCTGGCCTCGTGCACGATATGCGTAGATCCGTCTTTCGACGCTCAGTTGTCGGTCCCTGACTTCTTCTTCGCTCCGAGTAAGTCCACCACCGAACAACTAATTTAGAAGCAAATAGGAAATCCGATTACACTCGTTTGCACACTATCAGTGCAATATATTAGCTTCCTGACGGAAATAAAAAAATAAACGGTACCGGAAATTATTGCGTCAATTTAAATTTTGCCCCAATCAAATGCATGAAGTCGCGCGCTCATTTCTTAACACAATTGGCAGCATCTGCTCTTTGACGACTTTTCACGGTTGGCATCACTGCTTCAACCAGAAACGTCAACAAGTGTCAAAAAATGTGAAACTTGACGAGTGACGATTAACCTTTCCACACATGCAGCTGATTATCTCTAACGAATAAATCAAGACATAAGAACCCCTCGGTTTACAAGAAGATTGTGAATAGTAATTTGGTACATTGTGTTGAATTTAACCCGTTACAATTTTCTTAACCCTTTGGGAACATTTTACGAGTGAGACTCGTCATCTACTTACTTGGACGAAGTTACGGCTGACGAGTCTGACTCGTCATCTGAATTGAAGAGGCAGGCATTGATCGCAAACAATTGCCTGACGTTTGTTTATGATACCTTACAGTTGTAAATAAAGCAAATTCCAATTATCTTTATTATTACCCCTGTTTTTTGTGGCTTTCAGTACCTGAGGCTCAAATGAAAGAATTATGTATTATTATGTCTCAAGTAAAAAAAAATCTAAATTGAGATCATATTGGTCAAAAAGAAGTATTATAAATTAATTTTGCAGCCACTTGTCACGGGATAGGTTTTTTTATATCTTAAGATTCCTTCACTTTAGAGACAACAAAAAGTTGGATAAAAATGATAGAATTACGAAGATCAGAAATAGCGACAAATAAAAAACTAAATAGTTTGAATATCTATTTTCACAATGTGGGTGGTTTAACAAAAATTAAGGAATTTTCTCCTAATGTACTTTCAAGCACCTACGTCATACTTATTATTAAGAAAACATTTGTTACGGAAAATATTGTTAATAGCGAACTCTTCTTAATACTATATGTTCAGATGCGATTGCTCTACTCTATTCACACAAAAATTCGAGAGGGTGGGGTGTTAATAGGAATAAAAAATAATCATTAAATGCATGTATGTTTCGCCACACTGTAGCTTCTTTAGGCGAAGAAAATATTTTTCATATTTTTTCACCTGAAGAAGCCACAATGTGGCGAAATATATGTTCTGTTTACAATAAAACCATTTGAAAATCAAGAGTTGTGTTATCTAAATAGTAAGCTATTATTTGTCCCATATTAAAAAAAAAACGTGATCCAGGATGTTTAGATAATTATAGACCAATCGCTCTTTTATCAATTTTTTCTAAAATTTTGGAGCAAATACTCTTTACCTGCATCTATAATCACGTTATTAACTACTTATCACCTTGCCAATATGCTTTTTTGTCCTGTAGCTCTACGGTTACGAACTTAGCTACTATCACACAATATTTATCTGAGTGTCTTGACAGTCATGGCCAAGTCGATGTTATATACACTGATATCTATCGTGCTTTTGACATATTAGATCATAACATATTATTGAGAAATTAAGTACATTCGGTTTCTCAAGTAACTTACTAAAACTCCATGCATCATATTTGAGCCGTAGACCGAATTATGTATGCTATAATGGATTCAAATCTCTGCAATTTATTTCAAGTTCAGGTGTCCCACAAGGTTCTAACTTAGGGCCTCTGTTGTTTGTCCTCTATATAGATGACCTACTCACGTCTCTTTCCTGTCCTCTGTTGGCGTATGCGGACGATCTCGAACTCTATGCAAAAACTAATGACTTAAATGACACAGAAGTTCTTCAACGAAATATTAATGCAATAGTTAGCTGGTGTAATTTAAACAAGCTTAAACTAAATGCTTCTAAATGTTGTGTTGTTGTCTATACTCGCACAAAAAAAAAACAATTAACCACAACTAATACGTACAAGGATCAATACTTGAAAGAAAAAGTGAGATTTCGGATCTGGGAGTACTGTTCGATGACCAACTCAGCTTCTCGAACCATATAATCAACATAACTTCTTCTGCCATAAGGATGCTGGGATTTATAATGATTTATAATATTTCACTGATCTAAAGGTTTTTATCTCACTTTATTTTGCATTTTTTCGATCGAAACTTTAATACGCCTCAGTCAGTGGAACGCGTACAAAGACGATTTTTGAAATATTTAGTTTTCAAGCGTAGTGGCACATATCCCTATCGGATGGTGGACTATAATAGCTTGTTGAATCAATATAATATTACATGACTTGCTGAACGCAGAAATCTTGCCAGTGCATCTTTCATGCAGAAAGTGGTCAACAATACTGTAGATTGTGAGTATATTCTTTCTAAGATTAACTTCTTAGTTCCTCGCGTAGCTTCCCGTCATTCATGCACGTTCTGGGTTCCCACTTGTATAACGAATGTACTATTTAAAGCACCAATGAATCACCTATTCCGCAATGGAAACAAATATTATGATGATAAATAAGATGTTGTTGAGTTTTTTTATGTGTTTTAAATGCAACTTGAATATCATGTTTTTCTAAAATTCTTTTTATTCTGTGACTCGGTTTTCCAAAGAAAGTTAATGTGACAAACGTTTTTTTTTCTCTCTAGCGGATACCCCGTGATAAAGGATTGATTTGTTGAAACTATAGTCACGTAATAAATATCAACGAAGTGTATTTTCATTTAAAGTTCCTCATTCAAGATGTATCACAAAGTGATGGCTTCAAGCATTAAACATAAATTTATTGGAATACTATTCTTAAGGATTCGGACATAAATGTATCATTGAAACGATTTTATTACTTTCCCTATACACGTAGTATATAGGGGGAGTATTGTTTTCGTGATTTTTTTTTTGAAATTTTTTTTTTGCGAAATATCCGTTTTGGAGTCCCCTGAACCCAAAAAACTAATTTCTGGAAAAAAAATTCTGTGTCTGTGTGTGTGTGTGTGTGTGTGTGTGTGTGTGTCTGTCTGTCTGTCTGTCGGTGGGCGCTGTATCTCAAAAACGAATGATCCAATTGAGATGAAACTTTAAACTTAAGGTTTTATCGTTAAAAACTGGAGCTGAAAAGCTTTTGGTAGAGATTTATACACCGGAAGTGGATGTTTACTCGAGGCGTTTTTTTGTTTTTTACCAATATTTTTCTAAATATACAAAATCTTATGAAACTTCTCAAACAAAAGTTAAAGGGCGTAAAAAACTGAACAACTTTTATAAAAACATGTTTTTTATAAAATTCTTAACTTTCGAGAAAAAAATTAAAAATTGAAAATTTTGGCATTTTTTGGCAATTGCTAATAAACTATTGAAGCTACATGAAATTGATATAACAAATAGTTGTAGATAAATTAAGACTGAACAAATTATAAAGAATAGATTTTTTGCCTAAACCTCATAGTTTTCGAGTAAAATATAGGGAAAGTACTATGATGGCCACATCACCATTTTGAAGTTATGCATATGGGCTTCGAATTATTTATTCCATTGAAACGAATGAAAACGTCTACTTTTCCTAAATGGTTTAGTAGTGAACTTATACATCTAATTAGGCATAAAAAGAAAGCACACGTGGAATATAAAGCGAATTCTACTTTAGATAATTATGAAAAATTTAGAACTCTTAGAGCTCAGAGCGCTAATTTAAGTACAGTTCTTTATGATGAATTTGTTTAAACAGATGAAGTAAATATAGCATATAACCCAAAAGCGTTTTGGAATTTTGTCAGTGACTGCAACAAAGTTCATGGTTTTCCAAGAAATATGTTCTATGAAGAAGAAAATAGTAACAATGGAGTTGATTGTGTAAACTTGTTTGAAAGCTTCTTTTTTAAAGTACATAGCAATAATAACTCTCCTATACCTAGGTTAAGTAATTTTGAAAATACTGTTACTTTGAATTCTGTATCTGTTAGCACATCTGAGGTTTTTAATTGTTTGAATGGTTTGTCTGATTCTCTTCCGGCTTGACACGATGAATTGCCACCATATTTGTTGAAAATATGTGTTTATACCTTTTCCCAGCCCCTTCAATTTCTATATTCTCAAGGGTTGAGTTGTTGTATTTTCTCTGATTTATAGAAACATTAATTATTCATTCTTGCATTAATCCCTTACATAAAGATGGCGCAAGGAAGAACGTTACTAATTACAGAGGTATTACCCTGCAATCAGCCATACCTAAAATACTAGATCAATTAGTGGCTAAGCAGATAATGTGGGATTGCAAAATGTTATTTGTGAGGATCAACATGGTTTCTTAAAGGGCATATCTACATTGACCAATTTATTAACCATACCAACATTTTCTACTAAATGCTTTAGAGGAAGGACATCAGTTGGTTTAAAAGTTTTCTGTCTTCTCGGTTGAAATACGTAAAAATTGATAATTATATTTCGAATGTTATTCATGTTACATCAAGTGTCCCTCAAGGTTTCCACTGTGCCCCTATTCTATCCTTGCTCTTCATAAATGATATTGGTAAAAGCTTCAAATATTCTCACTTCCTTTTATTTACTGATGACTTAAAATTGTTTTGCAATGTAAAAAGTTTGGATCAATGCATTGAAATTCAAAATGACCTAAATAGTCTTTCTATTAACAATATATTAACGTCGTTCTTGTTTAAATTAATTCATGGGTTCATTCAATGCAGTAATTTGCTCCAAAAACTATCTTTTAATATCCCGCGTGGTTCCCAATCGAGATACAAACCATTATTTCGACTGGCATTCCATCCAACTAATTATGGGTTGTATAGCCCCGTCAGCAGAATTATGCGCACGGCAAATGCTATTAATAAAAACAGAAATTTTCATTTATTTTCTCCCTCTTTTTCTCTATTCAAAAGACATTTACGACATATTGATTTAACCAATTTCATTGAATTATTTTAATCATTTTTATTATTTATTTATTTATTTATCTATTATTTTTTTTAATCTGTCTATTTATTAATGTAGTTAAGTTTTATTGTTGATGTTTTAATTAATTTATTTTTATTTGTTTATTTTCATTTTTTGTTTGTTAAAAATTTTAATATGTTTTGTTGCGTTTTTACATTTAACATTATAATGATTCTATCTGTGATATGTTGCTTTTGCACTAATTTCATCTGTGATAAAATTTGTGATACAACGCATTACATACATTTTATTATTTTTACATTTTATTTCTATTATTCACTTTACCAGTTTTAATTTATTTGTTTTAATATTTTAATTTATTTTAATGATTTTATTTATATTATTATATTTATTTTGACCATTTTACTTATATTATTTATATTATGATTTTAGCTGCTTTATCTATAGATGTATATAATTTGTTAAAGTTTTATTGTTTTTAACTTTTTTATTTATACTATCTATGTTATTTATTGTATTTTATTTATATTATATTATTTATTTATTTATTTTACATCTTCTTAATAGTTTATATTATTTATTTAAATTAAGGGTAACACTGAGAAATAATAATTATTTTGATTTTGTTGAATCTATGGGGTCTAGACACTTAGATTTAACCACCTTTGTGCACTTTTTTTTATTATTTTTAATATTTTGTTTATTATTATTTTTTTTAATATTATACAAATTATATTGTACTATAGGAGATTCCGTAAATAAATTATTATTAAATATTATTTCCAGTTCTCTTCGATCACTCGATGCCATAAGTAGATTTTCTTCTCAGTTTAATATTAATACAATCATATATTATATTTTTCATTAGTGCGTTCCACATTCGAATATGGATCTGATATTTGGAGCCCATCTTATGCTACCTGTTCAAACAAAATTGAAATGGTAAAGAGTAAATTTTTATGTCTCATATCTTTCAAACTTGGAAACTCTCGCTATGATTTTAGTAAATCAAAAATGCTGATTCTCTTAAACCTAAAATCTCTAAAACATAGAAGATGTCTGTTGGATTTATGTTTCGGTTTTAGATTGGTGAATGAACTTCTTCTTTTTTTGGACAAATAGACGTCATAAATTATTATTTCGTCTATATCCACATTCAACAAATTATGGTCTCAACAACCTTCTCACGCGGTTTATTAAACTTTGTAACATATTGAACTTCTCATTGTAGCTATAATATATTTGATAGTTCATTCTTGAAATTTAAACGTAGCTTGCGTCATTTTGATTTGGATATATACATGATTTTATTATTAATATATCTATTGGATTTAATTTTACTTTATTATACTAATATCTTCACTATTTGTCTAACTCTTAGGTTTAAGGTATATTTTTATTTTCTACATTAATAGTTGTTTTGTAAAAAAATTGATTTACGTTTAAATAAAATAAAATAAAAAGTAGTAATTACCTAACATGGTTTGGTTTTTGTGAGTTACGTTAAGATAAATTTGATTAAATTAATAAGCACTAAAAACCTTTCTTCACAAATTTTATTTAAATTTACAGATATATATTTTGTACACAAAGTGACCATTATCAATATTTTAATACTTCACCCAACATGGTTTAACAGAGAGCTAATTAATTAAGTCTCCCAAAAGAAAATTGCACATAATAAATATAAATTAACTTCTGAATTCTCTGATTACTTAATATTTCAGAATTTGAGAACTCAAGGCAAGGAATTTTCATTCCTGGCCATACATAAAAGAGAAAAGGAAAATAAATGGAATTCCCATTTCTATGACATTTAATGGTAGCTCTAGTAATGATATCCAGGACACTCTAGACTTATGCTATATTTTGCTGCAGAATTTACAAATGATATTGATAAAGTACCGATATTTGCTTCTGACAAGCTGGTAAACTTTTATTTCATATTTACAATACATTCTTTTAAGGTATTTGAAGCTATTAACAATTTAAACAGTAGTTCTACTTGTGGCCCAGATGAAATTCTGACCATATTTAAGTAAAATGCATAAATTCTTCAATACATATATTTTTAACTTGTCCATTAAAAGGCAATATTTCTATTTTTTGGAAACTAAGCTACTTAGTTCCAATTCCAATTTTTAAGTCTTAGACTTTTTAAATAACGTATTATAGGAAAGTTTGCATACAATTGGTGATTCCTAAAATACTCTATTGTTTTCTATTACAACAACTTCAATAGTTAGGTATTAATATTATCAAACAGCTGCAACATAAGTTTCAGAGAGGAAAGTCTACATCTGATTCTATTAGATTTTTTATATTGGAAGCTTTGGAGAACCAAGTTGATGTAAATAATATCGATTTCGCCAAAGCTTTCGATAGAGTGAGTTATAAGATTTTGAAAAAAGCTTCGTCTTCTTGGTGGTGTGAACTGGATAGATTGTGCAATTTCAGATACGAAACATTGTGTGAGATTTAATGGAGTGTTATCTAGAGAATTCAACACTGGCGATAAGGAAAGTATTTATAGGATACAGCAAAACGTAAAAAGTGGTTAACAGTTAAGCCCGTTTTACATCTTAAAACTAAGCTTTTTTCTGTTTGGTGAAGAATTCGTTGGATCATATATTTTGAAGAATTGACAAGATGTCAATGAAGTAAAATTTTCGGTTTGTTGAATAATTTTAATAATTAATTAATTCTTCCTTGCTTTAAACAAGTAGGTATTTAATTTGACATAATTTTCAAAGTTTGAATTATCAATCTAAAACAAGATGCCTTTCTGGGGTTTAAAATTGTTGAAGAAGTGACATACACATCATAAGTATACATGCCAATAATCTGCTGCCAACTGTGTAACGCGATGAAGTATTATATATGCAACTCACATTAGAAATGGGGTGTTTCTGTTAGTATTGGAAAATATATTAGGAGTTAAATGTATGCTGCTTACGTATTCGCAGAAAAATACTTTGTATAAATTGTAGTTATTGTTATCGATTTTGATCTTTTACGGTTATTACAAAAGAGGGCAGTTTTCTGATGTTGTGTATGAGCGGTGGAGAAAATTGGCCCATTCAGGCGTCAAGATTTAAGGGAGACGCGTGTTTTCCGGGCAGTTATAGATATGAGGGCGGCCGATAAATTTAATTGGAATTGGATGGGAGCACCTTGTTCCCCATTATATGGGCAAACAAAGGTGGCGAATGAGTGTGTATGTGTGCGAGCATCGGAATTACACGAGGGCCCCAATCAAGGAAGTGCCGTGGGACGCACGAGTGACCGCACACCGACGCCCTAATTACAAAATTGATTCGAGAGGTGAAGCGGCTCACGGCTGAGATGCTCCCTTTTGCTTTATTAGATCATTGCTTTACTGCACAATCCCATTACTACCGCGCGCCCGCGGTGTTTGTCTTCCCTCGACGGTTGTGTTATAAATCAATGGCGCTAAATTAAAAATTTATACCTAGAGGAAGCGGCCTTTCACATCGATCCGCCGTTCCTCTTGTTCTTCCGTTCCTGCGGGCGCGCTACAAGTTTTCTAATGCAGTTTGCATGCATTCCTTCATATCAATCTACATCTCCATCACAATCGCATCCACCTTAAGGCAATATAAAACAAACTCAAAACAGTGGTAAATCTTGCCCTGTCCACGCCGGAGGATCGCTATCGGACTTTATAAGAGTGGAGATGCCTTTAGATAGTGCCTTGCCTCCTTCGGTCCTTAGCTCCTGTTAACTGAGATAACAGGATAACGTCCTGTCGCTACCAACCACTTGAGTCGCAGCCCGCAAATCCCTGCCGTAAGTTACGCCCTGGATGGGACGGCCGGCGATAATCCCCCCAGTTCAATAACAAATGCTCTTATGTCTCATAATCTTATTACAGACGAGTCGCCTCGTATGTTTGCCTTCTCTGGACGTTTCAATTGAATTATGAACTCCGACGACCCCCGCACTCTACCCTTCATACCTATGGGCCAAAACTCACGGGACCGCATTAGCGCCTCAAAAAAAAAGAAAAACCGATCGGTTCACGTTCAGGACTTCAGGGCTTAAAATTTGCAATGCAAATTCTTCCATTACAACCAAACACTATTTCTAACATGGCTGAAAATATCAACACGTGCCCAAGCTCGGTATTAACGAGTCTTCAATAATTTTCAACGTTACAGTCGATGCAATCTCATAAATAAAACATTTTATTTTAAACTTTATGCAAACAGAATATATAAAAACAAAACAGTTTTTAATATACATTATATTTACTTAGGCATTAGTTTTACATACCCATTGAAATGTAAATAGTCATCCTTCACATTAATACCATACATATCTATCAAATACATTGTGCGCCTAGATATATTATTAAAATGAACCTTAACAGTATTGGTTATATTAATAATCTTTTAAAAACCTTCAATGGGAATTAAATCAAAAAAAAATACTGCTTTAACAGGTGTACTAGTAGTGACATGCAAATTTGTTCAAATTCAATTCAATACAGGATAATTATTTCTGTGGTCAAATTAGACATTTGTCACGGAAGGAAACATATTTTAAGTTATAATTTTAAATTATACTATTGATTTTGTTTCAGGAAATGTTCCCTTACATTACAAACATAATACACTGAAATTTTCTTTTGATATAGCTTTAATACAACAAAATGTGGGTTTCGTGTTAACCAAATTTTGTGAATAATATTTCTCTTTATATTAGAAATAATAATAGATAAGTAATGTTTATCTATTATCTAAAATCTAGTGTCGGCTTGTTGAAGTATTATAATGATAAATTAATTAAAAACTCTCGCTTGCTTTATATGCCTAAGTTTTGAAATAAAATTGTAGCCTTACAAATTGAGCTAAAATTTAACATTTTAGCTTCCTCCAGGAATTACCAAGGCGGTACCTAGAGTACAATTCTTTCATATCTATGTTTATTTCTACGTATATGATATGCAAAATTGACATTTAAATTTGTTCTTTTTATTTCATATCCATTTTTCCGAAGAAGGATAGGGATTAATTTAATAATAATAATAATAATTTTATTATCTTAATAACAGAATACGAATTTCCATTTATAAATCAGTGCAAACAATTACATAAATGTAAGGCACATTCTGTTACAGAAAATTTAGTTGAATCTTTAGAAATATCAAATTAAAAGATAATCCAAACATTCCTCTAATTAATGAACCAAATGACCCAAGTAATTTACGCATTGTAAGTAAATTATGTCGAAATGGTCAAATCAAATACAGTTTGACAAGGGCGAGCATAGTTACCAATAAAAATAAAAGTGTGTTACTGACAAAGTTACTTGAATATTTGTTTTATGCAAATATGTAACACGAAACTAAATCCTCGGCAATCATAATTTTTGTATAATAATATGCCAATAGGTGATTTTTGTAAGGGGACTTAAAATGTATACTATAAATATATATTGTACATGTTTCCAATCGATTTAAAAAACACAGCCATTATTTTTTATGAGGCCCGGCCGTAATTTATTCGCAACGATGAGAGGTTGTAATTATGATAATCGAAAGATTACATGTGGCGGAGTAGCCGCCCTCGGTCGTCAGATAAATAACCTAAGACTCCGGATGAATGATGTGCGTGCCGCCGCCCGAACGCTGCAGAAATCCAAAGTCTGAGGGCCCATGAAAGAAATTACATTAAATTGTGTCCAATCCCCTATACTCTGCACCCACCCCCCCAGCACACAATGCTTTATTGTAATTGCGTTTCCTACCCCTTAACGGCTTTAACTTCCAAGTCCCCGAGAGCCCGGCGAGGAACACTATTAGGGGGAAGCCTCATCTCATCCGTTATTTATTCACCTCGGCACTGATTTATGATATCTGGACTGATATCTGTTCTTCGGATGGTGGCCATCGAGCTCTTGTCGTATTTCGTGTGGGCGGACGACGCCTCGAGGGGTTCCCATTCTCACTGCAAGTTTCTGCGACGTTAACTGCAGCTGCATCCTCTTCAACGGCTTGCAAAAAAAAATCCAAAACGCAAAAACAAAACATATTTCATACCAATTATTTATTACCTCGACGCAATATCTTATCTTCCTGTAATATCAATAAAAATTTGAAAGGGATAAAAATTAATATTATTATATGTAAAATTTAGTACGGTAAATAATAAAGAATTTATTCATTTCATTATAATAACTACAATTATAACAACTACGAAAACGATAGTACAATTATTATCATTTAATTTTTTTCTATTGTCAGTTTATAAGTAGTATATTAGTATAAGAAATGCTAAAAATGCGAAGACATCGTTGATAAGAAGAAAAATCATTCGTGTAGATCATACCATAATTGATGAACTTATGGATTTGTTTCGATATTATCAAGGGTTATTATTATTCGAGAGGTTTGTGATAGGATTTTTTGATGGAATTGATATGGCGCAGGTTTTTTTTTTATTGTTTTTATTGGGCGATTAGATTTGTCTTTTTTTTAAGCAAGTCTGATTTTTTAGTTGTAATAGAATTTCGGATAATATGCAAGAACTTACCATAGACCATCTTATATTATCTAAATGAATAACTTAGTATTACTTTTGAATAGAATTTTTGTTTCAAAGAATTTATTTTAATTCTTTAATTTAATCCTGTTTCATCATCATATTATCAGATGTCTTGGAGTTTTTATGAAACTTAAAATATTCAGATTTAAATATAATATAGATGGTCTGATCCAATTTAAGATTATGTCTATATGTAATATCAGCTGAAATAGGTAACTAGAAGTTGTGTAACAGTTACATTTTAGTTTTAAAACAGTTTTATGACTGCTTCTTTATCTTTATATATGTGATTACTATATTGTGAAGGATAAGCCTGAGCTGCAAATAATATTACATGTTTACTTATTAATCTTTCTCATTAAAATTATCAAGAAAACAGGGTCAAATGCAAATTAAGATACAGTCAATAATAAAGTTATGCAAAAAAGCCCTAATTAATTACTGGCAATTGTATTGTAGAACGTATAACTGTAAATAACTAAGCCGACACTGTTCTTCTGACTGGATCTAGTAATCTGTATGATACACGTACTCACTATTTTTATTTACAAATTATATACAATTTAAGACATAATTGTTTAGCATTTAAAGATAAATGTAGTATCGACATGTGTAGTACAATATCTTTATAGTTATGTATCATAAGTTACTAAGAGAGAGGTAATTTGAAATGTTTTTTTTTATCTGGATTTCTATGTTACGTTTAAAACAATACAATTCTAGAGACTTAGTGCTAGAGAATAATGAAATTTTTGTTGCTTATACGAACATCAATAGAGGATAGATGGCCTTCTCTATTAGAGTAATTTATTAATAAATTAAAAGGTGGTCTTTTTGCCACAATAATATTTTATTGAGTGGTCTTGCTAGTCCAGCAAGCGTCCACATATTGCCTTCTATATTTTAGTTGCTGTATCTACTGAAATATTTTGAGGTTTAAAAGAGAACTCCTAGATAATTGCAGACTGAGGGCCAAGAAATAGGGATTATGTTTACTGTAAATATGTTAGACATATTAGGAGATGTTTAGATCAAATGGTATTAGGAATTGCGGATTCGTAGAATCTGTAATACCTATACCATGAGACTTATAAAAGAGCTGCTGATAATATATGCCGTGACATCATACTGTAGAGAATAAACTGAAAATATGTGTTAAAATAGTTGGGGTTAGAACAGTATATCTTCTTTCATATGCCTTGTCTGGTCCTCCTGGCATTGGCGATTACCTTAGATTCCTTGTGATACAACAGTTCACTTTTAGATATTTTGCCATTTCAATCACCGATGTTCCTCATATATGATTGTTGTTTCCAACTTTTTCTTTGCGTCCTTCAATTTTATCCTTATCATTATTTGTTGGAATCGCTGGTATATTTCGCCCCTTAATACATGTCCTAAGTAGGCTATTTTACGATATTTGGTACCATTAGTACTTGTCTTTAAATTTTGGCTCTTCGTTTATTTCAGTATTTGTTACGTGATCTATCCTACCTATACCTTCGTAGCATCCTTCTATGTAACCACGATGCGGTTTATGCTACTCAATTTCAACATCCTTGACTCTATACCGAATAAAGGTGCTGACCAAATATAGCACTTAGCTAACCTTTGTTAACTAACTTTAAATTTATATTACCATCACAGAAAGGACTTCTTTTTTATTAAATGACGCATGTGCTAGCTCTGTGCGTCTCTTGTTCTCTCTGTCTGCATCTAGATTTTGTGTAATTATACTCCGAAGTTAGTTGACTATCCTTTCAATCAATATGGAGTTTAGGTAAAGATTAACATTATGTGTTATTTATCTTTAGACCGTACTTTTCGTCACCTGCATCGAATCTATTGAGCAGTAGCTGAAGCTCTCCTTTACTGTCAGCCAGAATAACCATATCATCTGCATATATTATAGATTATATGGACAGGCCGTTCACTTATACTCCGATTGGATATATCCCTTCAAGTTCAACTTTAAGAACTCAATCGGAATATATATTAAATAAAAGCAGAAAGAGCATACAACCTTGTCGGACTCCATTCTGTTTTGTGATTGCCTAAGCGAATGTTATCCTTCTGTCCTCAATACATTTTTTTAAGTTATAGTATATTTTCCATCCAGTTCAGTATCCTTTCTCGTAGTCTAAAAATAATTCATATGCGAATTTATTTTGATCTAAGAATTTTTCAATAGAACAATGTTACTAAACAGGGCTTCACGTGCTCTAAATACGTTGCGGAGGCCAAATTATGATGAGTCTAGGTTGACCACTGGTCTTTTGGCCCAGCCTACAATATGAATCGCTCTTTTATTTAATTGTCAATTGTTTCTAACGTGTATTATGCGTAAGAAATTCTTTAATAAATGAGACATTAAACTACTTATCTGTTATTCCGTACAGTTTTTCGGGTGTTATAAACGGTACTTTAAGCCAGACTGTTGGAATTATAACTCGCTCGTATATCTAATTCAATAACTTCACAATCCTTACTATCAGATCAACGCTTCTTTCATTTATTAGCTTTAGTACCTCCATTGGTAGTCCGTCCAGACCGCTCTCTTTCTTATTTTTGGAAACTGAGAATATGTGTGTGTATAAATTCAGATTTTATTAATAAATACTATATAAAAAGGCAAATTTTTTCGGATAAGAATTTTGAAAAGTTTAAAAAAAGCAACATAGATCAGTGGTAAAACATGTATAACAGCAAAAATGTTGATTCTCAATTCATTTTTTTATGGAGAATTTCTTGAAGCACTTCAACAACTGTTTTCCTTTTACATTTGTCAAGAAAAGTTAAAAACGTTGTGTGTTTCCTTTGTTTAATAAAACGAAAGAAGCTAAAGCCTTGGTCAATTTTTATGTTATGTTAGTTATTTTTCAATACTCAGCCGACCATAAACCAATTTTGCGACATTTTAAACAACAGTATAATATTAATTTAAAGGAAGATCGGCGTAGTTATTATAATACAAGTCTTGCAACCTCGTCCAATAAATGCCAAGCAGCTTGGCATACAATTAAAGATATAATTACGGCAATTGATAATTCAAATTCGCTTGGGCCAGATATAGATATTAAAGTATTTAATGTCCATTTTGTAAATTATACAGCAAATATATTAAACACTTTATCAGCAGAGGACAATATAAATACATGTGATAAAATTGACAGCACAATTTATTTACACCCAATAAAAATAACATGATGGTAGTAACTGTCGTGAAAAAATGCCAACAAAAAGAGCGCTGGTATTGATGTTATATATTCAAATATAGTTAAAAAATCGATAGATTATATTGCAGTACACTTGTGGTTTTTAATTAATGAATCATTGCAAAATAGTGTTTTTCAAAGCAATTAAAATTAATAAAAGTAATTCCACTATTTTAAGCCGGAGATCCAGAAGATATTAGTAACTACAGACCCATAAGTCTTATTTGTACGTTTCCAAATTTTTTGAGTATATAGTAATTAAACAAATTCAATCATTTATAAATAAACATAATATTATGTCAAAATACCAACATAGGTTTACTAAATAAAATTTGTAGTATAGTTGTATACGAATTAAAAAATTATGTTTATTAAGCAATGGAGGAAGAACAATTGTAATGTGGTATACTACTTGACCTGTCCAAGGCCTTTGACTGCATTGACCATAACATCTTGCTATCTAAATTATACGAAACTGGAGTTAGAGGAAATGCCTTTAAATGGATAAAATCGTATCTAACTGGTAGGCAACAAATTATTGAAATAATAACCGCGGTCCTTCAGTCAAAGGTTTTGAATATAGTCAGTGGCGTTCCATAAGGAAGTATTTTAGGTCCATTACTATTTAATATATTCATAAATGATTTATTTAGACTTAACGATAATGTTTACTTTAAAATAATAAACTATGCCTATGATACAAATATTTGTGTTAAAGGTCAAATATTGTGTCAAAATGCCTCACTTGCAGTGGATCTAGTATTTAATTGGTTTAAAGTAACAGGTTAATTGCTAATCGCAATAAAATGAATTGCATATTATTCAAGAAAAGTGAGTTTATTAAAACACAACTTGTATGAACATATAAATTACATTTCAAAAATATTGAGTAACACACACTTTCTGCTTCGCTCTTTAAGGGATTATGTCTCTTTTGACATTTTAAAAATGGTATATCATGCCAATTTTGAAAGCATACTAAGATATGGAATTGTTCATTGGGGTAGCTCTTCTCAAATGAGTAAAATTTTCATTATACAGAAGCAGGTGCTTAAATCAATGATGGAACTAAAGCCAAACGCCTCTTGTAGAATGCTATTCACAAAAAATCAACTACTTACAATTTATGCTATATTTATTTTGGAAAGTTTGTTACTCATATTGAAACACAGACAATTATTTGCGAAAAATTTAAATACTCATTCTTATCATACGAGGCACAAAAATAACTTTGTATATTCTAGACATAAATATACCTTTACCGCAAAAAAAGTCCCGAAAATTTATAATATTTTACCAAATGAACTAAAGCTTGTTAAAGATGTACATTTATTTAAAAGGAGGATTGCTGGGGTGCTTCTAGAAATTGAGCCTTATTCTATAGAAGAATTTGTTAATTAGGATTAAGTATTACGTGTAGAATACTATTTTTATATAAACGCCCATTCATATACTAAGTATATATATTTGAATTTTGTATTTTTACAGGAAAAAGGATATTTATTTATTTATTTATTATTCCAATACTGTGATATCTGCTCTAAACTGTGCAAGGGTTTTTGTGATATAAGTTTCCTATGATTTCTGCTTCATTTATTATTTTTATTTACTAGTGTTATGGGCACTCTTTTTTGTTGATATATTTTTTTTTAAATTTCCTGAACTTCCTTGCATTTTTCTGTTATCCATGCTAATTTCGGTAGTTTGATTACTTTCCTTATAATTGTATGCATTTATTCTTCTTCTTCGTCACATTTGTTATTTCCCTCCTACGTTGTTCCATTAAGTATAAAATGTGCTCCGTCATCCAATTTTCTTTACAGTTTCATGCCGTCCTGTGAGTTTTAAGATATTGCGTACACGTTTCACTAATACTACTTTTGATATTGTTCCATATAAATTCTACGTTGTCTTCATTGTTGTTTGCTAGACGTGTGAGTTTATTGTTTATCTCTTCTGATACTAATTAATTATTATATTTATATTTGTCATGAATTACCACCTAGTAACGGTCGCCACCATTCTTATGACTGATACTAATTGTTTGATATTACTATTTTGAAGTGTAGTTATATCAAGATTTCTTGTTAAGGGCCTTTTTTATAATTTGGAAATTCAGTTTCATATTAGTTGATTATGGTCTAAAGTTGGCAACATTTTTTGGCTGCAGGTCAAAATCTACCACAATGTGAATATTAAAGTGACGTTTGGGTCAGTGATATTTTCATTTTTAAAACAGTATTTTAATGAATAATAAAATAAAGAAAATAATTTCAATACTCACTCTTTTAAGTTATAATTATTATTATAAAAACTAATAAAATTCTAATTATTATAAAAACAAACATAGTTAAGTGAACTTTATTTAGAAACGTTCTTTTTGAAATTAATGGGTCCCCTGATGTTGAACTTGTGACGTCAATTTAGTCAAGTATGGTGTATAGTCAGTCGTTTTAAGACGAATACAAACAACTGAATTTTCGGTAGTTAACCTGCTCCTGTTATTGCTTAAAAAAATTCATTTGTGAAAATACTTGCTCACATTTATAAGTTGAAGCGAATGTGGACAAAATGGCAAAGCCAAATTTTTCAAAGATGAAAACTTTGTAGGAAGTTATGCCCAGCACGTCGATATCATAAGGAAATGATTATCTTCTGTGTTTTCCAAAATCTTTCCGCAAATTCTTGAATTTATCCGTCCACAACGTTGAATTTTTAAAATCAATAATTTCTAAACTAAAATTTTTAATTTTTAGATATTGAAAATACTGCATCTTTAAAATATTTTCTTCCATTTTGTCCGGCTTTATTATAAATGTAAATAATTCGCCATGCTTCTTAAAACTTTGAAATCGACTTTTATATTCACTTCTAATGACGATAATCTAATTTTTAAACATATTTAGATTTCTTTCATTAATATTTTCTTTTTCATGTTCTCTTTTTACAAAGAAAAGACACGTTTTTTTTGTCAGTTTCAACTAATATTAATTTCTATGTAAAACCTTCCATTCCTCATTCACATTTAAAATTCATTATAATGATTCATTATATCTGTTAAGAACAAAAGTCTTAAAAGCCATTGTTTATTATTGAGTTCGAGATTATTTTCATCGATTTCGTGAAGAATTATTTGTATATCATCAAAATACACTACAAATATATTAAGAACTTTGCCTCGACTTAACCATCGTATTGTTGCATAGATGCCTTTGAAAATAAATTTTCTTTATGTATGATAGAATGAAACGATAAAATATTTTCCATTCGTTTTACAAATACAACATTTTTTCCTCTCATATTTGGAGCACCATAAGTTGTTATTGAAAAAAATTTACTTTTCAAATCCAATACTTGCTTATTTTTGAAATTTGTAAACTCTTGTATTAGATCAAAAATATCAGTGCCTGGTCAAGTGATTTATTGAAACAAGACCACGCAGTTCTTCATTGACATTCGAATTATTTATTGATGCAAATATAATAATAATTGCAAGCTTACTCATACTATTTATATCAGTACTTTCACCAAGTGCAATGCTAATTAGATCACTAGGTAACAAATCAGTTTTGACTTGTTCGTTAATATTTTTGGCCATATCTGCTAAACTGTTCTAGCTAACAATGTTATTTCTTTGATTCTCTCAATTATTTTTCGTTAAATCTGAACAACTTATGAATGCGTTTTTCAAAAACTCGCCGTCTGTAAATAGTTTTCCGTTGGTACCAATGCTAATAATTGCAACAAAGCTGGCATATGTAGCGGGATTGTTGCGGGTAAAAAAAACTCTTTAAGAATTGATTTTGTTTTCCAAAATTTAATACGTGATTAATACGTAATGTATTCAGATTTATCTTCATTTGTCATTTTAGGTTTTGAAGAAAAGTGTCACGCAATATTGTCCTGGCGATAATTATATCTGTACATAAAGTACATATAAATTTGTCATCATTTTCGATACATCTATACTTTTCTTTCCACACATCTTGAAATAACCTCTTTTTTGCTTTTTGTTTGTTTCATTTCGTTTCATGTTTATGTTTTATAATTTATTTTTATATATTATACTTTTTTCGGAACTAAATTGGGTCACTCGACTACCCACGGGTCATAGGTTGCCGACCCCTGATCTAAGCCAATATTATCACCTGTGTAGGTTTTAATAGCAAATAGTATATCTAGCTCTCGATTAGTTGTTTATTATTCTGGTCATTATGCGGATTTAATCTACGGATGGGTAGTTTAAACCAATCGCCTCTTTGGTGTGATTCGCCTAAGCTAAAATTTCCAACTAGATCATTTCTTCTGCCGTGAACTATTCTGGCATTCAGGTCTCCCATGATCGTAATCTGGTTATTTTCAATGACTTCAGCATTTTCAAAAAATCTAAAAAATTTTGACTTCTTCGTCATATTTTTTATCTGCCGTTGTATCATAGATTTGAAGTATGTTTAGATCTAAGAGGTGCTCTTACATCTGTATGAACAAAATTCTATATGATATCAGTATGCAGTAGGTAACATTTTTGTTGTAATCGTTAGCTACTATAATTCCTATATTGCTCTGAATGGTGTTAGTGAGTACTGTTTTCGTTGGCAATTTCCTAATCCTGGCATTTCTTGGTACAGGTTGTTTAGTTTACCAGATTGGTACAGACTAAAGGGCGAGGGGCCATCATTTGGTTTCTCTTCGTTGTAATTTCCTGGAAAAAAACTGCAATTAAGGTGGTTTTCCATTACCTTCCCTTAGACGATAGGATTGGCCCACCCCGAGTATTTCTGTACAACAAATCTGAGAAGCATCATCCTATCTGCCACCTGAAGAGGCGAAAAGGTAGAATAACCTCTAGTCGATAGCCTTGAACTAACTCACTAAAACATAATTCATTATTTATTATTCAAAGGTAAATATGTATAAAGTTTGTCAATAAAAATGTGTATTATATAATAGAGGAGATGGTGAAATCCTTGGCGAACTGATAGTTGAAGCTATGCACGTTAAATAACTTGAGATTCTACATTTTCGATAAAATTTGTATAGAAAAGAAAAACGCCCAAAAACAAAAACAAAAAATATTGTCAGAACATTGAAATATACTTCAGATTATATGTACTTATTTAAAATGATCTTTCGGGAAGAAACCAAAACATGTCAAATGGTTCAGATGTATAAAGTATTTAATAGAAAGCATTTTATATTTTTTTGTATTTAAAATAGTTCCATTTAAGTGAACAATGAAAAACTCTTCTTCCATGATTCGGCAATATTTAATTAACCTAGACAATATAAAAAGAGATCGCCTAAATTATTAAGAATATAAAGAAAGAGAACACCTAAACTGATTAATTTTATTTCATTTTTTAAATCTAATAAATATTGGATAATGCAAATAACCCAAATAAGGGAAAAAAGATGAAGCCACTTTGAATAAATATAATATATGCCAGAAGTTATTCTATCAGAAAAGCTATAAGCCTTAAAATTGAATACAGACCCACCATATTTAATCTAATATAACTGGCGCAGTTGATAGGATCAAAGTTATTATATAAAATTTAAGTCATCATCTACACAACTACTCTATGAGAGAAGAGTAAATCAAATAAAATTTCTGGATATATAAAAAAGCTGATTCAATCTTCATGATATTATTTATTTATATTATTATAAAATATAACCCACCTAAAATGAAATTAAACGCTCCAAATTTTAAGCTACAAAGTTTCATTAATTTTTATAATTATTATATTTTAAAGCGTTACTAACTTAATAAATTTTGGCTTAAAAATACAAAAGTTAATTACTGTTATTTACTTAATTACCTATCATTAAATTTCCTAATCCCATCAGTGTTGTGTAAATTTAGCTTGAGCTTAATTTCAAATTTTAATTAAATTAAGTACTTTATAAACAAACAAGAGCGTAGACATACTTATGTAAGCAGAATTATTTGCCCACGTTATTAAATCTAAAGTTCTTTAAAATGATTGGCACTTTTAAAGTATATTTTCTGTGTAAAATTAACATCTCAATTTGGAAATTAACCATTTAATGATGCAGAAGATTATACGTCTTCCCCGAGTATTACGCGCTCGCCGCCATTCCCCGGCGGAGGGAGGCGGCGTTATAATTTTCGGTTGAAAATTAAATGAGCAATTAAGCCAACTTTCCGGCTTTTCCGGGCGCGTTTCCTCCGGATGGGAGCCGAGACCTCCACGTTCTCGTTCGCACATTTTCCAAACTCTTAATAACCGGATTAAAACATCAAATTGTAATTGATAATTAAATCGGTAAAGAGACACCGCGAAATTCCAGTTAACAACCAAACACGCGAATCGGGGAATTAATCAGGGGTTCATTGTCGAGGGTGGGCATGAAATTTAATTGAAGGGAATATATTTGGAAGGAATGCTGCGGAAAATAACGAATTTCAAAATTGATTAACTAATACTTTCCATTAAAATGAAAATACGCGATAGCTCATTTAATAATATTTATTAATTATGTTAGATCATTTATTTCATATTTATTATATTTATGATTTTATTTTAATACATCCTTACTCGGTAATTTTTATATATAGTTATAAACATAATTGTGTATAATTAATACTTTCTTCGTGAATATGAAACACTAATCTTAATTAATGACTTATTTGACTTAAACATAAATTTTAAAAGAGTATTTGTTACCGGCGTTCAGTTTACCTGAACGTGGTAACAAATGCGTAATTATGTTTTAATCCATTTTACGAGCTACACATTGCTCCTAATAATAATTTGCATAAATTCCGCATTATTGAAATAATCCAAACGAGATAATTTTCCAAAATGTGCAGCTGCCAGTGTGGAACAATAAGACGGGCCCTTTTTCGGCGAAGAGGATCATTACCTGTTCCCGGAATTGCGGGGCCTACGTAACCGAAACAAAGCCGCGTCACCGAAGACCACCATATAAAACCAGGCCCGACCATCGCTCTTTACCAGTCGTCTGCCATCAGCAGCGGTGGTCAGCCTGGTCGGCTCCGCCGATTCAAGCATCTTGCCCTACTTGTATATATTGTATATTTTTCTATGTCTATTTCCTGTCTATTCTGTTGTAATATATTTTCTTCTTCTCCGGCCCCATGTTTTAATTTACACACACTTTCTCTTGTTCTTTACTCTGTTTCACAGCTAGCCGGTGCCCCTACGTTGACGTGGCGTGGAAGCCCAAGCAAGTATCACCAACGGGAAACTGTTTAATCGAAGCCTGCGGCTGCTAATCGATGGTGAGCCTCGCCAGGGACCCCTGGGCCACCTCCAGTGCGTGTTGGTTCCAGAAAGTACCGTCGGTGCTACTTCCTTGCCAGTCCGTCGCGAGGACGTCTTCCGCGTCCCCCGTTAACATATTGTTGCTTTTATATATCGTCTATAATTTAGTTCAAGGGCTCATTTTGTATGTCAGTTTTATTCATAAAAATGTTTGTCATCGTTACTACGTGGTTTTAAAACTAAAACACTTACTATATGTTTACATAACATAGTTAGTCTTTTAGTTCAGAGTTTAACATTATTAAAAGTAACGTCATTTATTTTCAGTTTAATTTTATAATAAAATATTAACATTTTATTATTTCTAATTAAATAATTTTCGGCTGTATAATATCCTAAAATGACATTGGACCTGAACGAAAATCAAAACGTATTCATCTCGACCGGTAAAAGCCTGTAATAAATCATATTGCGGACACATAATACTCTCCTTAATATATTTGTCCACCCCTATAATAGCTGGGCCCTAAATAAGTTATCATCCTTAGGAGCTGAAGAAGGGCGGCGGCGCCTCCATCCTCGCTCACCCTCAACGGCGGTGGCTGATTCATGCCCCGCAATATCTCCACAATACCGCCCCGCAACGTTTATTATAATTTATCGCACCTCTCCTATGAAAATCGTATTTATGTCACTCAACGGTGCCCCCGGCGGCCCCCGCTCGGCAAAAATCATAATTTACAATTTCAATATTTCAAACGGCGAAAAGGGAAACAATCCTCTTTGGGCGAGTTCCCCGCGAATGGGCTTTTGGTTTCAGTGAGGGGAATGACTTTGGGGTTAATTTATCTCACTGGGAAGTATTACCGTGATGAAGTGAAAGACGGCTGAAACCTAAATTATCTTATTACTCAAAGAAATATAATTACATGATCATAAATTTTAAAATACGATAATTTAAGGGTGGCATCGATTAATATTATTAATTGAAATATTGGACTTCTATTATTATATTTATTTAATATAAACTAACAATATAATATAATATATATAAATCTAATCTCTAGTATATAAATTTTATAAAATTTATTTATGTAAACGTTTGCATAAATATTATTTACATAGATTTAGGTACATTGATTTCAATATGTTAATATTAAAGGCTGGCCTGCAAATGCTGTTCGTTTTTACTGTCCGGCATTGGTCCGATTATTTGTGGTTTTATTGAAATTTGGCTTTTGGAATTTATTGAATCACACTTGTGTAGTGGGCGTAAAATAATTCGTGATATCGGAATGTATAAACTGCAAACCTTCCGCATTAAATAGGTTGATTTTTAGAAATTGTTTAGCATTTCATGTTATTGCATTTATTTGATTTACGGAATCTCATTCACATATTAAATACGGATTACACAGTAACTGTATACAATATTTTCATAAATTAATATAACAGCATATTTGGAGTATATATTGAATATTTTAAATTATTTGTATTTACGGCCTTCACTTTTACAACGTGAGCATTTATTAATTAAGAAGGAAACATTAAATATTTGTATAATTTAAAGGATATTATTTTATTAAATACGAGGTTTTATTCTGGAGAGTAGATAAGTGCACATCGCTTAGAGTTTTGCAAACCCTAAGAGATAAAGCTAGTCATTCGGGGGTTGTAATGATTAAGTGTTGTTCCTCTCCATTTCCGCTAGAAAATGAGGGAATGGCGCACATTAGCATAAAAATGTAGAATAATATTCTCTATGTACTTTGAATGAGCCAAAGTCCAGTAAACTTTATTTATTGATAGAAGTTGCATTGCTACTGCATCTTGAAGCATCAATCAATACAGGATATTTGTATTACTCACCATTCGATTATAAATATGATAACCTTATGTATTAAATAGGATGTATTGAATGATCGGTCCTTAAGAGATACCTCATAACAAGTCTGCCTAAAACGCTGAGCAAGTAAAAGATTTATCTAATTTAAGGATGCTGATCTTCAACTAGCTTTCATGTAGAAAGCACCTCAAATAAATTGCAGTATAGGCATTGTTCATGTTCAGAATAGAGCATTTAATTTTGAGAGAGTCGGTTCACTGACATTATGGAAATGCTATCAATATCTGAGGTTTTTCGATCTGCTTAATTTGTCAATTAAGCTCCTTAAAACTGGGCGAACAACAGAAACACCTTTGATAGTTATTAAAAGCCTTCTCGACATCAAAATTGAAGAAGAAATCAGTAAACGCCTTTCAATCTGTTGATCTCGAAATAGTCTATTCACGCCTTGAATCATCTGGTTATGGTGGTAAGATGGTTTAAGTGTCAAACAAACTTTGAGTATTTATTCATAGATTCAAAAATATGTTTCCAATGATTATAACTCCTTCATAAAAGGAGCGATAAAATATTCTGACTTCCACAGCTACAGAACTTAAACAGCAGGATATTATAAATCATGGTTTAAAAATTGTTAAATGGTTACAAATAACATCTAAACTCATCGTTTAAGGTGTCTGTGATTAATCCCAATATTTGGCCAAAATATGTGTGTATTTCTCCTTTTTTATACCGCATCGCCAACAAACAAAAAGGAAAATAAATAGTGAAAATAATTCTAAGATCATACATATATTAATGAGTTTAAAAGATTTTTATTCTAAATAGAAGCCAAATTCAAAATTATATTAATTCTTGTATGATGGCGGCTTTCACTTGATGGTGCATTTTGATACGATCTATTTCTACAAAAATAAGATGTTAAATTATAACCATCGAGATTATAACATTTGCATTCATTATATTTCAGCCAGTGTTCTTTTAAACATATAATTTGGATTAAAAGTTTAAATAAAACACTTCATAACTTTGTTTTACCACTATATTTTGGATAACTGTGACTAGTTTCAATCATAAGCTGATCATTATCAAAAGGTCAGGAATATATTAATTAACATGCGGGTCTTGTAAAGGAACTTACAATGGTCAGTCTGGTCGGAATTTTGAAATGCGTCTCAAAGATCTTGAACGAGCTTACCGCTTAAAATATAAGAAGTAGACTTTTGCAAACCATTTATTAGAAGACAATCATAATTTCGGAAAGGATGTACTTTCAATAATCCACTTTACCGATAAAGGTCGTAAAATGGATTTACTGGAAGCACTCGAAATTCATAAAGCCAAAATTAATCCGAGTTTTTCCATTCTTAATGACCAGACTGACGTAATGTATTCTCCTCTTTTCGATAGTATATAAGCAACGTTTGTAATACATTTAGGTACTTTACGTTTGATGATGATCAGCTTATGATCGAAACTAGTCACAGTTATTCAAAATATAGTGGTAAAACAAAGTTATAAAGTGTTTTATTAAAACTTTTAATCCAAATTATATGTTTAAGTGAACACTGGCTGAAATACGATGAATGAAAATGTTATAATTTCGATGGTTATAATTTAACATCTTATTTTTGTAGAAATAGTTCATATGATGGTTGTCTAATTTTAACTAACCATAATCTAAATTTTTTAGATTGTCCGGATATACTAAATTTTTCAGGTCCTAACATTTATAAAGTATCTGCAATAACAAACAATTTACATAAAATCTCAGTTGTTTGTATATATCGTCCACCAAGTAATAACATAGAATGTTTTTGCAGCTATTCAATGACATACTTAATAAGCTAAACCGATAATATAAAAAATTTCTGAGGACTGAAAACATAAAATTAGGAACTGACGATGCACTTACAATTAAATTTAATGATTTTATCAGAACACATTGTCTAAACCTTAAAATTTCTAAACAAACACGCAATAAAAACTTCCTTAATAATATAATTATAAATGATGTAATAGATGTCAACTCGATAAGCACCACACTTTATACAACTCACTTGTCAGACAATTTAGGATAATCAGTTGGTATAAATATTAATAAACAATTGTCATCTAAAGAAATTGTAAGAACTAACAGAAATTGGTCTCTTTAAACTTTATAACTTCCTAGAGGACATTGACTAAAAAATTTCTAAACGATATCAACGACTTCAATCTATGTTTTGAAAAATGTATTTTCATTATTGCTAAAGCTATAGATAATATATTTTATTGGAAAGATATTAATACCAATCGGTCTAAAAATAACTGGTTCAATAACGACTTAAAAAGTATGCGTAAAAACATTAACATGGTAAGCGATTTTAATAAGCAGTTTCTAAATTTAAATCTGTCAACAACATTAGCAAATATGAAAAATATGTATAAAAGTGAGATTGCAAGATGTATAAGGCAAATGAAAACTATTTAGAATAAATCTAAAACCATTATAAACAAAAATCGTAAGAAATCGACCTCAAATAAATGCACAATTAGTCCCGAAAAATGCAATAATCATTTTGTCAAAAGCGCCAATAAAACTTTACAAACTTTGAGTTAAGTGGCAACAAAGTTTTAGAGCTTTCTGTCCTATAACTCAGCGAAATACAATAAATTTATTTTAAATGAAGTATCCTATAATGATATCAGAACAATAGTTGCCAACATAAAACTGAGTAATACTACTGATGCTTACGGTATGAACAGTCGTATATTGAAGAGCATTATAAACATAATCATATATCCATTAACAAAACTGATTAATAGAACAATAGCCTCAAATACTTTTCCAGAAAATTGTATCGGGTAGTTCCTATACTCAAAAAAGGTGACTCAACCAAAAAAGATAATTATCGCCCGATTAGTATTATACCAATTTTGTGGGGTAAATAATTGAAATTCATGCTTAAAACAAATTAATCTATATTTCGAAAATAATAATCTCCTTGCCGAATATCAATACGGTTTTAATAGGTAAATATGTAGGGATTCTGCTGTGTTTTATGCTTTAGTTAGATCGCACAGCAGAATCCCTACATATTTACCTATTGAAACCGTATTGATATTCGGCAAAGAGATTATTATTTTCGAAATATTGATTTATTAATTTGTTTTAAGCATGAATTTCAATTATTTACCCCACAAAATTGGTATAATACTAATCGGGTGATAATTATATTCTTTGGTTGGGTCACCTTTTTTGAGTATAGGAACTACCCGATACAATTTTCTGGAAAAGTATTTGAGGCTATTGTTCTATTAATCAGTTTTGTTAATGGATATATGATTATGTTTATAATGCTCTTCAATATACGACTGTTCATACCGTAAGCATCAGTAGTATTACTCAGTTTTATGTTGGCAACTATTGTTCTGATATCATTATAGGATACTTCATTTAAAACAAATTCATTGTATTTCGCTGAGTTATAGGACAGAAAGCTCTAAAACTTTGTTGCCACTTAACTCAAAGTTTGTAAAGTTTTATTGGCGCTTTTGACAAAATGATTATTGCATTTTTCGGGACTAATTGTGCATTTATTTGAGGTCGATTTCTTACGATTTTTGTTTATAATGGTTTTAGATTTATTCTAAATAGTTTTCATTTGCCTTATACATCATACATAATCAGTAGCAACACAATTGACTCCTTTAGATTTTACTTTTAAAACAGAAAACAGTTTGTTGACTTAAATAATATCCAATCGTCGATGACAATAATTAAAAACGGGGCGATACAGGGGTCAGAGCTATGTGCAATTCCTTTCCTAATCTACATTAATGACTTAAGTAACTGTTCTCATAACTTAAGTCTTATCTTATTTGTCGATGACACAACGGCCTTAAATTCGAAGACACGTTATACTTCTATCTAATTGTAAACATTACTTAACAAAATGGTTTCATGCTAATCATATAACTCTAAATGAAAATAAAACTCAGTAATTAATAATAACAACTAGACCATTTGAATAACAACATAAGCAACCCTCGGTTAAACTACTTGGGATTTATCTTGACTCAGCATTAACTTGGACCGACCATTAAGGTTACGTAGCTAATAAATTATCTTCGCTTACATTTTTATTTCGATCACGTTTTAATAATATTTCTGTTAATTTTTATTTTTCCTATAATGTCATATGGCATAACAATTTGGGGATATGCTTCTGCAGCACAAAGAATTTTCTCTCTTCAAAGAGCAGCAATTCGAATTATTTGTGGAGCCTGTTTCAGGCAAAACTCAGTTCCTCTATTTAAAAAATATATTATATTAACATTTCTAGCAATTTACAGCTTGCAGTGCCTAATCTACATAAAACAAAACATACATTGTTATGTCACAAGACAAGAAAGGCATAACTGCAATATCCGTAACAAGGAAAATTTGCACACTCTTTATAAAAGTATAAATAAAAAGAAATTCAGCGCAAACATTCATTCGCCAGCGCTCCGCACTGTGTAAACGGATACTGTTTTCCAGATACCCTTAGTAACTTATATTCTAAATATAAATCAATATACTATGCACTGAATATTTAAGAAGATTTGAATTAAATGTCTTCGTAAACTCTACTGAAACATCTAAACATGTAAATTGGTCGGTAATATCGTTCAAAAAATGCATACGGTTGAACCTGATGTAGTACTAAATCATCCATATTATTTACCAAATTCCTTAATTATGGATATTTCTGCACACTGTTTAAAACAAATTAATGGATAGATTTCTATAAACTATTGGGGTTTTTCATTTCAATCATCAATTCCCAAATTATTTAGTTAGTAACTTAGTTAGTTATTATTTAGCATTCATTACTCGGCCAGTTATCAATCTTCCGGAGTTTAAACAACTTATTTGCAATAATACTGATATCTACACTGATTTTTCCATGGCATTTGATATAATGGATCATTCGATCCTACTTCACAAATTAAAACTACTTGGAACGAATATCACAAGTGTGTCATGGTTTGACAAGAGGTTGATTAAAATCTCCAATTATATTAAGTTACGACAGTTGCATATTAAGGTAAAATTGTCTAAGAAAACCTGGTAATCATCATGGGTACATGTACAGAATATGTCATAACTACCTATTCTACATCTTACTGGATCAATTTTTTCGACAGGGAAAATTCTTTCAATAATATCTGTTATATAACACTGACTTTATTTAGTGACTATAGATTCGACCATTTTAATTTGTCATTATCAAACTAGACTGTTATATACACTGAATTGAAAATTTCACTATGTTTTAACCACAAATAAATATTTGTGGTTAAAACATAGTGAATTTTTCTATTCAGTGTAAGTATGGATTACCACGTAGTAACGGTCGCAACCATTCTCTTTAGACTGTTATATATTTAGAATTTATGGCGATTAAACTGCCATACATTTTCACTTCAACCTTCCCATCGCTTCCTTCCAAATTGCTTTATTCGTTGTCTCTAATATCAAAAGTTAACCAGGTTTTAGTTAACGTAATTTAATCATATATACAAGACTACAGTGCATTAAAAAATAATCGATTTTGATTTGAGGTTTGCAATATCTCTGGTGGGAATATACTAGATTTACTCACATTTTCTCATAAATTTCGATATTGTCATATTTTATTCTAACGTTTGCAACCATCATCATAAAAAATATTAATATAATCTATTATCTTTTGTAAGGCAGCTTTGAAGCTTTGTAAATAAATCTTTATTTTGTGTCGTCAGATTTAATGATCAGATCGCTTCCTAGTTTTTAGTATAGTTTTAGCATCATCGGCAGAGCTCGTGATGGATTTTGGAAGCAATATATGGGTTTCTTTATTTAAATGTTTGCTATTATTCAGCCTTTCTTCAATTTGTGTCGAATTAATGTTATTATTTATGTTCCTAGACTCTGGTAAGTTAAATAATTATGTTTATTTCTCTTTATTAATTTTATTTATAATATACATCACTTGTAGAATAAATTACAGATTTGTTATCTTCAAGTCTAGCTACTAGATTATTCATAGAAGTTACTGCTTCTTTTAATGTGCTGTTTCTTTGCGCCATAATAATTTTAATTCATTCGAGATTAGATATATCGAGTCTTGAAGATCTTCTAATAATAAATTTAAATTGTCTATTGTTAGTTTTGCCTTTCAGTATATTTCACATGTAGGCCTTTTGCACGTATCACAAGTTGTAAGTTTTTTTACTTTGTTTCCGGAACAACCGGAATAAGCTGCTTCAGACTCATTTGCTATTTTATATAGGAAAACAAATGGGGAAAAGATAAAACTTGACCAGTACAAACACGGGATAGTAGCAGTTCACCAAAAATGAATATATTTGAAAATATATTTCCCACATAAATACATAAATAAACACTAATTAGAAACACAGTATAAACACAGTCACAGTTGACTTGCAAATTTTATGTCCTATATTAGTTACTTCAGTGTACCTCAAAACACTCACTTCGGTCTTATTCTAAATATATATTAACGATCTTATAAACTTTAATTGATTACTCACTTAACGGACGGAGAGCAAAAGGGCAGAGTGGGTGAGATAGGATGGTGTTGGTCAAAAAGGGCATTGGAGTCTTACAAACACAAGATATCCACAGTAAATTTTAAGGGGGTGGAAACAATGGGCCAACTGATGAAAGTAATTACTAGCGCAATGTCAAAAAAAAACGGAATGGGACTAAATATGAGGCGGCCAATTGGTGCGACGAAGAGTGTAGGAGGATAAAGAGTAATGTGAGGAAGGCTTTACTTGAATGGAGAATGGGAAGAGGGTCAATGAATAAGATAAAAGAAGCAGAAACCGAATACAAGGTGCAAGGTTAAGAAGGAGTTATGGACAAATGAAGAGATAGGTAAAGTGAAGAAACTACAAAGGGAAAAGGAACTCTGGGACTATATAAAACAAAGGTCTGTACACACGAAAAATACCGGAGGGGGGATTGAGATGGCCAAGTGAAAGGAGTATTTCGAAGGGCTGCTGAGTTCAACAAGTGGTGAAGCGGAAGAAATGAGTACAAGACGTGTAAGCAGTGCTGAGGAAAATTTCACGTTAGGAGAGTTGGAGAGGGCATTACGGTGCATGAAGAGATGTAGAGCAGCTGGTCCGGACGGTATTAAGGTGAAGGCATGGCAGGAATGTGGCTATGAAGGTCAACAAAAAACACTGGATATTATAAACAAAATATGGAAGGGAGAAGAACCATTTCCGGATGATTGGAGGGAGGGTAGTATAGTGCCTATATACAAAGAAGGGGAATCTAACAAGCCAGATAGTTACAGGGGCATAATATGCATGGACTGTACAAGGTAGTAATGTGCATGGCGAAGCAGAGATTGGAAGAGGAAACGGAGGAAAAGTCCTGGCTTCCTGAGGTTTAAGCTGGCTTTAGAAAAGGGAGGTCGACTACAGAGCAAATAGCTACACTGAACTGGGCGATTGAAAGAGCACTGAGTAAGAAAGAGAGAGTGTATGCTTTGTTTGTGGACCTTAATGCGGCGTATGACTCAGTAGATAGAAGAATGCTTGTAGAATGCTTGAGAAAAAAGGGTGTGTCGGAATGTCACGATTTAGAGTAAGGCAAGGACTAAGACAAGGTCCCCTATTATTCAATTTATATGTGGCAGATATGGAGAGAGTTTTAGAACTGGGACAAGCAGGGGGAGTAGTAATAGATACATCCAAAATTTGGAGCCTGGCCTACGCAGATGACGTGGTAGTGTTGGCTAAATCGTTCAGTGAACTGCAAGAGATGAGTAAAACGCTTGAAAGGTATTTTGACAAAAGAAAATTAGTTATGAATGTGAAGAAAACAAAATGGATAATATATCGGAATGTGGGAAGAAAAGGGAAAGTTGAAGAATTGATATGGAAGCGAGAGCGTGTGGAATGAGTGAAAGAGTTCAAATACCTAGGCTTTATATTCTCGGAAACGGGTAGTAAGGCAGGGCATATTAAATATGTTTGTAAGAAAGCGAGAGTGGCGATGGAGCGGTTGAGGAGAACGTGGGAAGATGCGCTAGGAAATAATGTGAGAATGCAAATGATTTGGTGGGATGCATGCATTAGGACAATATTATTGTATGGATTGAAAATATGGGGTATAAGTGTGGAGGAAAAGTTGGACAGGTTGCAACTGCAGTACCTCAAAAGGTGCATAGGGTTGGAGAGGATCACACCCGGATACGTGGTGCTGCAGGAATGCAATAGAGTGTCTGTGGCGTGTATGGCAGCAAAGAGAGTGGTGAAGTTTGAAAGGAGACTGAGTGAAATGGAGAATGGAAGATTAGTGCAAGAAATTTGGAAAGTATGCTATAGGGAATGGGAACAAAAGCATGAGAGTATGAAATGGATGCAAAAGAGAGCAAAGCTGTATGAAAGAGCTGGAATGTCTGTGATGTATATAGAGGAAACGTTAGGGCGGGGTCAGAAGTTAGAAGAAGAGGTAGTAGAAAAACTGAGGGCAGAAGAACTACAAAGTTGGCAAAACCAAATAGCACAGAGTCGGACCTGCCCGAACTACAAAAACCTGCAAGTTTTCGGAACAACCCCGCGCTACTTTGGCCTACAGAATAGAGAGGATGTTCAAATGCTAGCTAGGCTAAGGTGTGGAAATGAAGAAAGAGGAAGAAAGGTATGGATGGGAAAGGAGTATATGATGTGTGGATTTTGTACTAGGGGAATAGACGTATGGGAGCATTGGTTGTATGCGTGTATTGAGGGACCTAATTTTAAGAGTAATAGTTTGAATGAGGAGTTTTGTGAGAGTGGAAAAGGGATTGAAGAATGCAGATAATTGATGAGAATGAAATCAGGGAGGTGTATCTAGAAGCGAAAGTAAATGGTTACTTCAAGAATTGTAATAGTTTTATGTATTTTTGTATTTATGTTTAGTTTTACTATTATTTCATTGTTTATTGTACAAATGTATAAGTTTATAGGCTGGAATGGTATGCGAAATAAAGGTTATATATATACTCACTTAACGCGTTGTGAAATCGGTATGTTTATTAGAACTAAATACATTTGGTTTTAGTTTCCTTTTAGTTTTAATCAAAAAAAGTTTTATAGACGTTTTGGTAATGGAAAAAATATATGTAGATAAGCTTAAGTTTTAGCAAGTGATTCTTTCTTTAAAGGACTGTAAAACATTGTAAAAGATATAGATAATATAATTAGATGGTGTTACTTTAAACAACCTAATTTAAATACTGCCAAATGTAGTGTTTTTTTTACATAAAACAAGATTTAATTGTAGTATATATTGAACTCGATTACTTTGACAAGAATAGAAACTATCAGAGATTTGTATATTATATTTGAATGTAATCTTACAATTAGCAATTAGTGTATTTTTCATTATTCTATATTATTATCTTTGCTTCTCCTGCTTACAAAATTACAAAAAGAATATATAATATACATACATTCAATATAAAATAAACAAATAATTTAGGACACGGGAATCACGGGCGGAGTTCACTGTTTACCAATGTTCTTCCACTCAAACCCACATTCTTCCGCAGACAGGTGGCACACTTTCACCATTTCTGAAGTTCTCTTTAATTATCTTTAAGCAAATATGCTCCATTTTGACCCTTTTGTGGGATATTTTAGACAAAGTCTATTATGTCATTTTGACAGCATTATTATTATTTGTGATAAAGCTAAAAAAATACGGGCCTTCGTCAAGGAATGTACCAATATTTTATATTGTTCTCTTCTAAAATATCAACGTGAGAATGCATTTCCAATCTAATTGTAAATTTTGAAAAACTAGAGATCACCCAGAAAATGTTTGATGATAGATCGAATTTAAGCATATTAGAAATTTTTAAGATCTTTTTAAAGATATAAAGAGCGCCGGATTTAATTTTAAGGAAAAACACATTAATTTTTTTAATTGAACAAACATTTTTATTTCAACATAATGAAAATAAGTTCGGATCGAACGTGAAATACATCAGGCAAATGGCCACCATGAAACCTCTGGCACAGGGTTATTTATTTGTTGAAATTTTGAATAAGGTTTTCGCATAAATGTGGCTGTATTTCACCAATAACGCGCCGTATTTTCTCTTTAAGATGTTCAACTATATCAGGCTTATTCGCATACACCGTTTCCTTCACATAGCCCTAAAGTAAAAGGCCATTGGTGTTAGATCGCTCGCTCTTGGTAGCGAAATCAAGAAATGATTCGGCCTGGAAACTTGATCTGCAGTAACATCATTGTTTCACGTGCAATGTGGCAGGTCGCACCTTCTTGTTGGAAAAACATTACACACAACGTTGTTTTTTGGAATTGATGTGGAGTGATTTGTTTTCGCGATACCGCATAAATAAACACGTCCCAATCACTCCAAAATGCGCACCAAACAGTTACGTTACTCGTGGTGGATGCATTGGTTTTTCGAGTATCACATGAGGATTTTCAGCATCCCAAATCCGACAGTTTTACTTATTTACCTATCTGTCGAGTTGAAAATGTAGCTCACGTGAAAAAATGATTTTCTTTGAAAAATCCGCATCATTTGATGATGTTCCAACACCCAATCAGCAAATCCACGGCGCTGCCCATGGTCCCTTGGCTTGATTTCTTGTACCAGTTGAACCTTGTACGCGTGCAAATGCAGATCTTTTACCAAAATTCGTTGCATAGTGCTTCTGGAAATGTTTAATCCTTGACCATGATGCCGAATGAAAGTTCTTGGATTCACGGCCACAAATTCCCTTACCGTTTCTATATTTTTAAGTGACCGACAAGGACGACGACGAACAATGGTCTTCTGATGCATCAGCGTAAATTTGGTCTCAAATTTTTCAATTAAACGCCTCACTGACGTTAGAACTTAACGTAATTTGTGAAATTTTCACCACTTTTGTAATGTGTTTTTTTACAAAAATTAAACGTTGTTTGTTTGAATACTTCTTAAAACGTGAGGTCTCTACGCGAGAGCTTTCAGAAAAAAATCACCGTACAACTCGTACTGACAAAATGGCGGCAAATTTAAATCCGGCGCTCTTGTTGGGACACCCTTTAGATGCGTACCAGAACTTTATTATATAATATTTGTAATCGCTTAAATGTTATCTACAAATAAGTTTTATTTATATGATAAATAACAAAATTTTATTTGTGTGTTATATTATTTTGTAGGAATTTCTACCACAGTCTAGAACATACGATAATAGCGTCTTGAATACTTGAACCGTTTTAGAATTCAGCTCGAACTCGATTAGTTCAAACTACTACGAACAAAAACAGAGGAAAGAGAACGATAACTTGTAAAGCTAATCATAGAAATAAACAGGAAACTGGATTTAAGGAACAAATTAAAGCGAGTTCCCACGCGACTCCCATTTTATTATCGCGATTTGCATATTAGCGTCGTGAAATTTTATAGGGCGATTAGGTCGTCTAGTCGGCGCACAACCCGAGAACAACAATTTCCCGAAAACCGAAATCTGGCAGTTTCGGTGTGGCTTAGCGCGATGTTTTTTTAAGTGCGGAAAATCCGCAGACGATTCTACAGAGAAGCTGGAAAAATTTATGTTATCGCCCCCGATAAGTCCGCAGAACTGTAAACGATCGCGCCGATTTTCCCCTCAGCGGAAAAGCGGGGAAAAGCAGATAAAACGTCAGACCTAACGAGTTTAATTAGAACGTAGGACATGTCATTATCTATATTCTACGGACCGTTCGGCAGCTCTTCCGATGTCTCGACGTGTGACTTCATTCCCTCCTCCGGAAGACATGAGCCATGAAAATGACTTCTAAAACCACCCCTCCAGCCATGCCTCTAAGATGCTGTCTAATTTTAAACGTGAATTCACTAAAGGCTCGTTAGTTCGATTTGGATGGATAACTTTCTATGCATACTTAAAAAAACCCAACTTTTTCACTGTCTAGCATTCGAACACCGATAGTTCCTAGCTGGCATATTAAAATAATTTACTGCCACTTTATCGTATATTAAGTGGCGATTGTTACGTTCCAATTACCAGAATTACAATTTCGACTGGATATTAATCTTGCGCCGCAGCAGTGATCCCCATGAAAAATTTGAGAATTATTAATGAACTCGAAAAGTTCGTTATTAATGTGGACTTTATTGCGACCCGCTACGGTCTATGAATAAACATTTCTTATATTATATGATTAATTATCAAATTCGGGTATCATCTTGTAAGTTTGTCTTTATTGTGTCCCCCGCAGTGATCGATGATGTTATAATATTCTTTTAAAAAACCATTATGATATTTTTTACCAAATCCCATTATCATTAATATTTAACTGAAAATGTATTCGGAAAATCTTTGGAATAAAATTGATTGTTAATTATGTAATAAGGACCATTAATTTTAATCTTTTGTTTACGATTTAAATTCCGAAGATTGTAATCACAGACACCAAAGCGGTATAGCGGAAACTAACGTAACACAATTACTTACTTGAACTAATAAACTAATAGAAGGGTGATCTTATTGGCATATCGTTAATATGGTAGAATACAACAAACTATGTTTTTACATGATTATGGTAATAGGTATAATTCATTGTACTCATTATTTGAATGCAGCAATTCACTTATAATGCAGTGGCATCATATGTGCTTGGTATTTGTGTTGTTATTTAAGATAGTAGTAATGAGTATAATAATTGCGGATTGTTGATGGGGGTAGAATTGTGCAGACGTAAATGTATGCGACGCGGGCGGACTGCGGTCTGCGTCAGGCCGGTGGATGCGAGTCCGAGGTCAAAGCACTGCAGACCTTTGACCGCCCCGAGATGATTTCATCATTCAAGCTGTCCACCCCCTGTGGTTACAGTCCCCCAACCGCATTCCTCCCAAACCAGTAGCTGCTTAACTGTAATCGCTTACTCTGAGTATTTTAAACTTTTTGTATAAAAAAACCTACTTCTAAAATGTACTCGTCTGCATATATGTGAAGAAATATATATATTCATTATTGCATCGTCTTAAAAAGTAATTTAGAGTTTTTACAGCAATCATCCACTTCATAATTTAATTTTTTGCTAGTGCATGATGAACTTGGACCCAAATAAGAGTTAATTCTCGCTCGAAAACGTAAGGGAGGAAAACAAACCCGTTCTTTTATAAGAGATTTTCAGGGGAGCGGTTAAGAGCCTGAGAGCCGGGACGACTGCTGGCCCATTCTCACAATCCTCAACATTAATTCCTGCTTAGCGAATAGAACCCTACTGCTAATGCGAAAATCTGCGAATCGTACATATCGGCGTCTAACGAAACAGAAAATAATAAAATAGCCACTCGATGATTTACTGGCGAGTTATAGAGCTGAACGAATTGTAGGGGATGAGTACCGCACTGATTGAAGTGTATCAGGACAGATAAATTACGTTTGATGCACATTTCTTTGAAAGAAATTTTGTATTTACATATACCTTAAAGGAACCGTACAAATAAACGACTATTTTAAGGTAATAAATGTTTAATCAATCTATGCTGTTATTCAGTAAAAATTGATTATATATGTAGTAAATATTTTTTTTTACAATTTTCAATGTTTGAATGTTATAATTGTTTACAATTATAGCAGCTCAATTGGATATTTGGTTAATTATATAAACGTTTTTCTTTTGCTTTTTCGTAATATGAACTTCAGATTATTTGCACCTATTGGAAGTATAGAGATTTGAATAATAATTATGTGATTGATACTTGAGGTCATTACTTTGGGATACATTTTGAATCAGTGTATTTTATTAATCTTCCTGACTATTAATAATATTCTTACTTCTTTAAATATAAGTGAGTACGCAAGGCTAAAATTTCTAAAAAACTTCAGAGCTTCAAAAAGTAAGCGAAAACTTAACGGTTACTTTTTGAAGCTCTGAAGTTTTTCTAACATGAGGTTTTAACAGTAGAATTGCAATTGAAGTAACTTTACTTATATTTTAATAAATCATATTATCATAATATAGTATTAAAATATAATAATTTTTGTAGAAATTAAGGTAATAATTTTATATATCGTTACGAACATAAAACTTTCCAACAACTCTCTTCTAGTTTCCTTTCTCTTTCCCGTCCCAATCTAGTCAGTATCTTTACTCTGGTCCCATCTTCTCTCATCCATCCTTTCATACTTCTACATGAAGCTACCCATCTCTTCTTTACTCCCTTGCATTTCTTTCTCAAATGACTTTCTCACACAGTACGCATTCCCTGTATCCCTCACTCATCAAGGCCATTCTTTCCTCTCTTCTGAATTAATAATTTAAAATCAAATCTTATTAACGTATTTTAAGCTCCATCTAGAGACCAAAGTTTTCTACGCAATTTATAATAAAAATCTATATTAATTTGGACAGAAGCTAAAAAATAATATTTTTTAAATATTTAGAAGAAACTTAATTGTTATTCGATATTTACCGATTATTAATCTTAGATAGTATGTGCATTTTTTATAAATTATGTATGTCTGTATTTCCTATATTTTAAAAAGCATCGTTAAATCGTGCTCCGAATAATAACATCTCGTTAATCTATTAATCTATTAGAAACTATAAAGTAAGAATTGGCAATCAATAATTCAATCAGTTTAATGTGATATATCAAACAAATCTCTTTTCTGTTAAAAATACCATAAAATTTCAACTTCAAAAGATATTACAACTTGCATTTGATTTGATTGATTTGAAATATATATAAATAAGTATATTACCTGCTAAACTTGTTCTGCTATTGCAGTAAGGATATTATATGAAAATTTATTACGAGTAGAAGATTTTGTTTAAATTTTGACGTTCAATTTTTCAACATTAATAAAATATCACCAAACACGTTATTATCAATATATAATCGCAAATATAAAGACTGAAAATGATACAAATCTAGCTCTTACTGCTAAGGTCAAAGTATTATAATTTTAATTTACATTAAATTGTGAGAGAAATAATTAATAGCAACAACGGTATAAACGTATTAAATGCCCTCACGTATCTAAAGCTAAAGCTTTATGAGTATAATAACTTGCATAAAACGACTAGTGCCATATAAATAATCCGTGTGCAATCAATTATATTTATCTATTCACAGAATATTCTGTGAAACAAACCAAGTGTTTTTAATTTCTAATCAAGATTTTTCAAATATGTTTCACCACGGGTTAAGTGAGCAATTAATTAAATAAATTATATTTATAATTATTCATTATATTATTTAATAAAACCTATATTTTGAAGGTCCCCTTTTGTATATTCAGCATATCTCAATAGGGAAAATATCAAAACTTTTAGTAATAGTAGTGTTTTTCTATCGATCAAGTTTCTTTCGTGTCGTATTATTTATGTATTTGTATGTGTAAATAAGCTTGGTACTTTAAACAATTACCTTTGTCACTCTAAAACACCATTAATTGTATTCCAACGGCGAATGGTACCGGTAACCCATCTAACTAACGATGCTCCACACTCGGGATTTGCGAAAATATAAAGAAGTCATTGTGTGCTAAATCAAGTCTGTACAGCGGATGATGATGATCCATCAAAAAGTTTTTGATTTGAGACGATGTATGAGAGCTCGTATTGTCCTGATGAAGAATAATGGGGTCATCGGGGATTGGTTTCCCTTATTATGCCAAAGACTAGTCAATCAATCAATATACCAAATATCTTTAACAATATCATCATTCAGTACTTATCCTTGCCTCCCCTCTCTTGCCGCCACTTTTTACGCCCAAATGGTTGCTGCATATCTTGATTTTCAAAAACAACCAATGATTTTCTTTGAAGTGCTTCGTATGTGAACCACTTTTTTTTTGGATTTGGGCATATTGAAAGACGCATACAGTCGATTGTTTTTTACGCATATACCCATGATTCACCTCTCACGATATCATAGACGTGTTTTGAAACACCACAATCGAAATTCTTAAGCATTTCTTTCAGCTAATCGACACGAGCCATTTTTGAGCTTTTGTTAAAAGATGTGGGATCCAAAGCAAACAAATTTTTTGAAAGACTAATGTTCACGCAATATTAATTCTATGTTGGTCCCACTAAATGCCCAAAAATACCTTAATCTCAGGATAAGTTATATAACGATATCAGGATAAGTTACAAAACAATATATAGCAAAAGCTTATAGTGACTTGTCTACTTCAAGAAAATAATGTTTATCTAAAAAGCTATTTGATTTTCTGATTTTCGATATTACCAGACATAGAAAATTTAATATTTCTTTTATACCACTGTGAACAGTTTGAAAATGATTACCGTGTAATTGAAACTAGTTACAGAAAAATAAAATATAAGTCGTATAAAAAAGTTACGGTTTTTTTGTTTTAAAAATTTAAAAATGTATCACAAAGTGAACGTCTCCAAAATTAAAAAAATAATGTATAACTTTAATTAAGTCATTGTTTTTTAATTTTTTAATTTTCGTAATTGACCGTTAAGTTGCGTGAGTGTTGCTGAATTTAATTATATCTTATTGCCGATATGGCACCGAAAAAACTCCGCACTCCAACCAAAAAGGTTAGTGTTTCTGAAGACTGCGAGGAAAGTGAAGGCATTTCTTCTGAAAATTTGAAGAAAACTTTCCTAAAATGTTTACAAAGCGAGGCCTTTTTGGAGGTTATGAAGTCATGCATTTCAAACTCTATTAAGTAAGAACTGGAGGCTTTGAAAAAGGAGGTTAGTGAATATAAAGACATCATTATGTCTCAATGTAACATTATTAAACAGCTTGAAGCCAAAATATGTAATGAAAACAATGAGTTAATTAATGAAAAGGTTAACTGTAATATTGCTACAGCCGCTAAAATGACAGAAAACTGTAATGAATATATCATTGCTACACCTGTTATTAATGATGCAGATAACTGTAATTTTCGGAGTACAAACCTAGCTCCGCAAAATTTAAAAAGTAGAAATCTACAACGCAATGACAATAAAGATGAAAATGGACATAATAAACATAAAAATAATTCCGGAAATACGATTAGAAACGCAGAAAAAAGTACCAAAGTCGTGGGGACGGCACAAATCCCAAATTGCCCTATCAGTGCAGCGGAAAAACATGCATGGCTCTACGTTGGTAATCTACGGAAGAACACAACTGAAGAAAACATCATTTCATATTTAAATCAATCTCATCCTAATCGCAACATTATTGTAAATAAAATATCGCACCACGAACATGCCAATGTTTCATTTAAAATAGGATTTGATTTTGAACTTCTGAATCAGCTAAATAACTGTGAATTCTGGCCCAAAGGAATAAAAATTAAAAGATTTCGCTTTTTTCGAGGAGCGCCCCATAAAACCCAATAAATTTAATAACTCATTTAATCTAATTCATATCAATATTCAATCCATAAGAAATAAACTTAGTTTACTCGAAATATTTCTCAAAAAGTACGATAAAATTGATTTTCTCTGTGTTAATGAACATTTTATAAATACATACGATGAAATAAATCATGTAAAATTAGATAATATGTGTATTTCTAGTTTATTTTGTAGAACCACTTATATGCATGGAGGAGTAGGCATTTGGGTTAATCCTAAACTAAAAATTTCACCTTTAAATAAAATTTCAAATTTATCTGTAGAAAAAGTATGCGAATTAGCAGCAGTTAAATTTAAAAATATTATTATACTTACTGTATACAGATCACCCAATGGTAATTTTAATATGTATCTTCAAATTTTATGTCAAGCATTGGATATCATTTGTTCAATTACTAATGATCTCATAATTACAGGTGATTTTAATGTTTCTTTTAATAAATGTAATCAAAACGCACTAACTTTAATTAATGTATTTTCCTCTTATGGTTTATATCCGGTAGTTAATGATAGTACTAGGCTCGGAAATTGCATTGACAATATATTTACAAATTTCAATATATGCAGATATGCAGTATTGGTAATCAGGGATAACATAAAAATACCGGATCATGATGGTATTAGTTTTGATTTCGTGAATGGTCTTGATAGTGTTTCTCACAGAATTAATTACAGACCAATTACTCAAAAAAAGGTCTTCACTTATTTCATAATTACGTAGATGAAATTTGTTGGGATTTTATTTATTATAATAATGTAGATGTTAATAATAAATGTAATATGTTCATGCATGCACTAATAACCGCAATGGAGAAATCATTCCCGATTAAAACTAAATTGTCAAATGAAGCCAGACCACTTCATATTAATTGGTTTGATGATGAATTAAAAGATATGCGCAGCACTTTACTATTTCTGCAAGATTTTTATAAGAAATATCAATCAACAGGTATTTGTAATGAAATAAAACATTACAAAATAAAATACAGATATGCAATTGAGAAAAAAAGAAAGGAGTATCATGATAAATATATAAATGCTTCACAGAATCAACAGCGTGCAATGTGGAACATCATTACAGATAACACCAAACTAACTGAAAAAGCAGTATTTCACCTGAAAAATTTAACAATTACTTCACTAGCATTGCTGCAAATATTGATGCCAACTTACCTAATTCTGTCATCGATCCATTAAACTTTCTATCTCATTTATATTGTCCGCCAAATTTCTACTTTCGGGAAATATCTTATAATGAGTGCAGAGATATTATTAATAATTTGAAAAAATCAAAAACAACTGATGCTTATAATTTCAATACCGCTATACTTTTTTCCATCAAGCAAATAATAGTGATCCCTTTGACAAATCTTATTAATATAGCAATAAAAAACAATCTCTTTCCCGACATATTTAAACTGTCCAAGGTGGTTCCAATATTTAAGAAGGGTGATATACATGCCCCTGAGAATCATATACCTATTTCTATTATATCATTATTTGGTAAAATATTTGAATATGCATTAACAATTCAACTGTCAACATATTTTGAATCTAATAACTTACTCTGTGCGCAACAATTTGGATTTAGAAAAGGCCTATCTACAATCCATGCGATAAATGAGTTAATAAGTTCTGTAACAGAAAATTTCGATAATGGTAAATAGGCATACTGTCAATTTTTAGACTTGACTAAAGCTTTTGATTGTGTTTCCCACGAGATTCTGCTTAATAAATTAAAGATATATGTCTGCAATGCTGATAGTATTGGCTTGCTAGAATCGTACTTAAAGGAACGAACTCAAGTTGTATCATATAATGATGTAATATCTCAACCTAAAAAAATATTATATGGTGTTCCTCAAGGCTCTGTTCTAGGCCCGCTTCTATTCCTCATCTATATAAATGACATTCCAAATTGTTTACCAAATAATAAATTAGTTCTATATGCAGATGATACTACTATAATTAATACCAATAATAACCTTCTTGATTTGAAAATAAATGCCGAAAGAGCCATGTCAACAATATCTCAATGGTTTAATGCCAACAGACTATGTATTAATTCTACTAAATGTGAATGTATGCTTTTTACACTGTGTGATAACCAAAGTAAACAAAATTTAAAGTTTCTCGGGATTCATCTAGATCCGAAGTTAACATGGGAACAGTACTCAATATATATATGTTCAAAAGTGAGCAAACAAATTTTCCTCTTACGTTCGTTATCACAAAAAGTTAGTCAACGAACACTGCTGTCTGCATATCATGGGTACATACACTCTGTATTGTCTTATGCAATAATTTTTTGGGGCCATGCAAGTTCAGCTTCAAACGTGTTTGCTTTTCAACGTCGAGCAATAAGAGTTATAGCGGGTATAGGCTATAGAGAGGAATGTAAACCTTATTTTAACACGTTAAAAATTTTAACGTTACCCTCAATTTTTATTCTAGAATGTTTGCTATATATTAAGAATAACATACATAAATTTGAAACTTTTGCTGATTCTCATACTTATTTTACTCGAAACAGAGATAATGTTCGACCAGACTTCCACAGGATACACAAATCCAAATATGGTTGTAACTATTACTGTGTTCCGTTCTTTAATAAATTACCTCTTAATGTAAGAAATTTGCCAATTAATGTTTTTAAAAATAGATTGAAAACTTTTTTGTTAAAACACGCCTTTTATGATTTTAAAGAGTTTTTAACAATGAACTTAACTTCCTTATGATGTGTTATCAAAATTTATTGTATTTATGTTTTAACTATAAGATATTTTAATATATAACTTTTCTTACTTTTTATATACATACATACTTTTATGACCTGTGTAAGTACTTTGTATTTTAGCACAAATAAATATTATTATTATTATTATTATTATTATTAATTTCATTAATTTTAAGAAAAAAAGAAAATTATTACAAATGTTACTTAAATTCCAAAGAACTAAAGAGCTTTGTGTAAAATCTTGTTTACATAAGATATGTTTTTTTCCAAAACTCTTTTTAAAAATCTTGTTTTGTACAAAACCGTTTTATACGAGTTAACAATTATTGCAACGTAATCTAAGATAAATAATTTAAAGTAAAAATAAAATTAAGACATTATTAGAATTACATGAAATATATTAAAATTGGCATAAAAGAATTATAAAGTGGACAATATTTAGAAAGTAGAATTTATTAAATTGTGATCCTGAAAACTTTTTGAATTTTATTGAGCAATAAAATTTGGTATTATGTTCATGTTTATGTTATGGGTTCGGTGGGTCGCATGGCCTCTGAGCCTTCCGTAATTATCGCTGACCTCTCCCTCAAGTCCCTCAATGTCTAGACTTTTTACGTAGTCTACGATAGTTTGAGGGTTAATGTGTACCAATTCATCATGCTTTGAAAATACCGATGTCAGATAGTTCCCTCTTTGAAGGGAGTGGCCAGAGCATTCACACAGTAGTTGTTCTGCTGTTTCTTGTGCCTCGTGTCCTTGCTTAATCTGAGAAACCGTCCGGACCTTACGGCAGAGAAGGCGATAAACCATTGCGCCTGCCGCAAGTTAGGCGTGCTCCTCAGTTGAGCACTTTTAGCAGTATTTTTCCATTTCTGGATCATTCCCTTAATGTAGACTTTAGTTATTCCGTAGTACAGTTCTTGTCCAACAAATGGAGTTTTGGAGCCTTGATTGCCTTTGCTCTCAGAGCAATTTAACTTTGTTATTCCTGGCCAGCTGCTTTAGGGATAGTTTGCACTCCTAGACAGATTTAGACTTGCATGTAGGTGATTTTATTGCCTTTAAAGCAGGCTGACTCTCCGAGCATATGCATATCCTCCTTTCTTTTGTAGCCCCTTTCTAAACATGCGTGGGCGCATGTGTGCTACGATTTCTGCCTGAAATATCGATGGGGATCAGCCCAAAACCCTCGATAAGCCGAATGGAGGGCTAGTAATGCCAATTCCGACTTTATTATCAGATTTAGATCCGTCAGTGAACTAAACTATTGAGTAGCATAGTAACTGTTCATATTTTGGAGTATCTCCTTTGATTATTCTTAACCCTTAGCTGCACCTGGGGGTCCTGAAGGACCCCATCCTTTCTTAAAACTACTTTTAAATTATTTATGTTTATTTATGTCTTTTTTGCTGTGGAATTTAATTTTTTTATTAAAAAATGTGCATTTTTCACATGAAGAAATCTTTTTTTGTAAGAATATTGAAAGAAGCCCTTATACTGTATTTATTTTTTTGAAATATAGTATAAAATACACCATTACTTACAATTTCAAGTCTTAATATAACTAAATCCTCGAGGGAAAAGAGTTAACTCTCTTGAATGGTTGATTTTTCTAGTCCATAATGTACCAATTAACACTTTTGTACAATTCTGTAGTCCTATCATATATAGAGGATAGAATAATATTTTAAGCAATTTTTCAACTTAGGATCCTGGAAGACCCCATGTGCAGTTATGTTACAAATTTGAAGTGGTGCAGCTAAGTCGTCTAATGCAGCTTCCCTTTTCACGTGCAGGTGCGGAGGTTTAGCATGGCCTCCATTACTCCAGTAGGGCACGTGCTCATAGCCCCTGTAATACCCAAACATGCCAGCCGTTTAACCTTGCTGAGCATTGTTTGATATGTGATCTCCGTTGTCTTTGTCCACCAGACCACGAATCCATACGTGAGTATTGTTCTTATCACCGTTATGAAAAGTCAATACATCATCTTGGGGTGTCAACCCCAACTTCTGCCATTTAGTCTACGGCAGGACCATATTGCCGTTACTGCTTTGGCGATGATGTTGTCTACATGGGTTTTCCAGTTAAGCCTCTGATCAAAAATGAGGCCGAGATATATAACTGTATGGAAAAGCCCAATGTGTGTCTGATTGGTTGTTGCTGCCTGAAGGCAAGGCCTTATAAATGGAACAATTGCAGTCTTATTGGGGTTAATGATGAGCCCTTTCTGATGGCATCATATACTTACTTTTCAAAGGGCATGCGATTAGACACAGTGTCGTTATGCTTTCCCCTTATTTTAATGGCGATGTCGTCAGCATAGCCTTTTAGGTTAAAACCGTCATTTTATAACATTGACAGTTCATCGTGACTACAGCAGAGGCCTGCCTGCGATATTTGAGCATAGTTTGGATCCATGTCGATGTGGAGGTATTAATTCTCTTGCCCTTGTGGCCGTATCTATAGATTCGTAGAAGGAAATGCACCTTCAATGTCCAAGAAAGCACATAGAGCCACTTCTTTATTTGCGATGCTCTTCTCTATTACACCTATTAGTGTGTGAAGGGCATTTGTTGTTGATTTGCTTGCCTTATAGGCAAATTTATGTTTGTGAAGTGGAAAGCACTGGAGCACTATTCCCCTAATATTTCTATCAATTATTTTCACCATCGATTTTAGGAGAAAACAGGTGAGTCTTATGGTGCGATATGACTTAGGCTCGTCATTTTGTCGTTTGCCAACCTATGGTATAACACCACCAACACTTCTCTTCATTGCTTGGGGATATAACCAAGAGAGTAGCTAGCTTTAATATTTGGGTGATATGCGGAAGTAAATCCTTCCCTCCTTTTTGAAAGAGAGCTGGAAAGATACCATCTGCACTCGCGGATTTGAACGGCTTAAAGCAATTGATCGCCCATGTGATTTTGTTTGGAGTAAATATTTTTTGTCAGTTTTCTTGCTTTCTCTGGTAGGGCGTTCGTCTACTTCAAAGCCGATGGCAGATGGGTCTTCACTGTTAATTTCGTTGGACCCAGGAAAGTGAGCTCCTAAGAGTACTCTTAGACTTTCTTCTATGGTTCCAGTGTATTCGCCGTTGGACTTTTTTAATAGTCCAATACCATTCGTGTGATCCCAGACAAGGACTTTTTGTGGGCGCTGTGCGGGTGGAAGATCTTCTATCGCCTCGCAGAAAGTCCTCCAAGTTATTTTTTTGAATGTTCTAATCCATTTATTGTACTCTGTGAGGGAATTTCTATACTCCTCCCACTGTCCGGAATCTTTGGCCCTATTGAAAGTAAGCCTTATTCTGGCCTTTAGGCTTGTAAGTTATTCCACTAGGGCAATTCCGTTTGATTACATCTTCCATGTGAGTCGATGCTACTTCAAGCTGTTCGACAGTTTCGATAGGATTCAGTTTCGATATAAGGCCTCCCAATTGGTATTTTTGGGATTTTTGGAGCTATTGATGTGATTGTTACAACCATCGATATTTGGTTTAGATCTCAAGCACTATGTTTAAAATTCACCTCCTATCTTCGTAGCACTACCTACCGTAAAGATATCACTTTTACAATTTTTGGAATAGTTTTTGTCGCTATATGTATGCACGTGTATTTCCTCGGGTGCTCTGCTTAAAAAGCATCTAAAAATGTTTGAAGTCATTTTTCAAATGTAAGTGTTTACTCATTTGCATTGTATGTTAAGCTAGTTGTAAAATCTTTTATGCTTAAATTGTGATGTGTATCTGTGGATTTAATTGTATTTTTATTACATCAAATTTAACATATTATAGTTTTCAATAAATGTGTAAAATAAAAAAAAATATTTGAATATATTTCGAAAATTATACTTGTTCTGTAAAAATGATACAAAAAATAATTATAGAAAATAACAAGGTGACTTATTTACAAAATTTGATAATGTTGTTGGAAAAATAACTGACATTTCTATATAATATATCGTAAATGTGTCTATGAAAATATTTTAATTGTGGAGACATTCCTGAAGGAGTATTGGTTAATTTCTCTTTGATTTATGAAATGTCTACAGTATTGAAGAGTTAGAATTCTGGATTAAATTTATATACTCGGCTGAAAGTTCAGCTCCACATTTTCTTTACGCAAATTTGTGTAGTATATATTTTACAATTCTGCGGTATTTTAAGAAGTTTTAAATAAACCTTTAAATTTATATTTTCCTTTAAATTCGAGAAACTAAAAGCCTTTACCGAAATCTCGTTCAGAAAATACTGTTTTTTTTCTATTCTACATGTATAACGAAGTAGAAGCCTTCAACATCAACAACTGTTTTTTTTTTGTGTTGTTTCTTAATATGGAAGTAATATTTTAAAAACTAAATAACTTTGATTTTTACAAATTATTCCCAATCAGAATAATGTTTCAGTTTGTAAATAATTTATATACACAAATGAAACAAATATGTCCTTTAAATTTGAAGGTTAGAGGAAATACCATGCCGATAGTAATTATGTTCAATGGAGTAGAGGTTAATGGGGTAACAAGCGCTTAATTCGAAATAAACTCCTCTGCAAAATGCAATTGGCCATCAATGTAGACGTTTAATACTGTTCCGACCTACCGACGGAAATAACCCAGTTCATGTGAACTGCCGCATTAATGACAGTTAAACACGCGGACAATTTATAGCAAGATTATTGATGTCAGTTTTTTAAGAGATATATGATTTTTTACAAGGACATAATTATACAAGTGAAACGACAGGGTTAGTGAGTACCTTCCTACTAATACTTAATTTGACAAAAAATGAAATCTTTATTGATGTAATGATAATGGCAATTTTAGAGTAAAATAAGATTATTTTAAGGGATAGGTCGATAATAATTAAATAATGCCGAAGCCAATTTATTTTACTATGATATATTAAATAATACATTTTAGATGATATAATTGTATTGAGTTCTACAACAGTTTGATCGGAAGTATTTTTGTATATTTACAATGCACCTTATAATCTAGAGATAGTAATTTATATTTATATAATTATAGTTAAAGAACTAAAAATTCTAAACTTACCATGGAAACTTATGCTGGAGATTTAAAATTTTTATGTTTTGTAGATAACCTATAAAAGTTATTGATATTGATTTTAAATATAATCTAAATTGGCAAGCTTAAATAATAATGTGAACCATTATAATTCTATGGTTTAAATTAAATATAAATCAATTACCAAAATATATGTAGTAATCCAGGTTTAATCATCGCGATTTTATTTTGGATTTTTCACATATATTTACACTGCAAAAGTCATTGAATAACTACAAGTCGGGATACGATTTATTAGTTACATATATGGGAATGATCAAATTACCTTCAAATTTTCATCGAATTTATAATTCAGAATATAATGAATGAAACTTTGAAGTTAAGTAATTTGAGCGTCCTCATATATGTAACTAATAATTCGTATCCCAACTTGTTTGTTCAATGACTTTTGAAGTATAAATATATGTTAACGTTAGATGTTTATAAATAAATACTTCGATTTTAATGTAATTACTTCTTGGTTGTGAATAGAATCTAAAATGATTACCAAAGCACATATTTAACAATTAATCAGTAGGTATACTTTCTCCGGTTGTGCACGTGCATTTACATCCATGAGTATGTGTAACGGAACGCAATTTTTGAAAATGTCTAGCAGTGCGCGCCCGGTGTCAACCAGCTCTCGGAGAAACAGGTTTCAGTTCGACCTTCGTACACTCCCCGCCAAGAGCATCGTTGTTTTCATTTTAGCATTTGCCAACAGCACAATCCGCTTTTGTCTCCAGCGCAATTCAATTCGACTGTTCGGGGCCAACGTCTCCGAGAATTCCGCGCCAATAATTCAAGATCACAAAAATCCTGCGGACGGTAATCACAAAAACGGCCACTTTATCTGCCGATTGGACGGCCGAACGGGCCCCCTCGATAATTCCACTTAAAGACTTAATTGACGCCCTGGAAATTACGTCACGCACTTAAACGCAAAACATTAATATCCCGAAGATTAACATTCCGTTACGAATCGATAAAATACTTCGACGATATTAAAATAACTCCACTAATGTCATAACAGTAACCTAGCGATCCTCAGATGAAATCGAAGTTTGTCGGAGTTGTTTAATGAAAGGAATAAGTAATTTGTACAAGTGTGTAATAATAGAAAATGAAGTATTATTCAGAATATTGTATATTGGCGAATATAGTACGATACGTGTAGTATCAAGTTTGTAATAATGTAAAAATGGGTATTTTTTTCAATTTCCTTTATTAGCCTACAAAAAACATGAGTGTTAACAACTTAAAATATCCAATACGAAGAAACGATAATATTGCGACACTTAAAACTTACACTAATAACTTGACATAAAATCCTATAATTTGGATTCTTTACTGTGTATCACTGATTACTATTGTGAGTACAAATTAGATATGCCCACTTTTAAAAACTGCTTATAAAACTGTTATGACTAGTTCATAATAATGGCGGTGGTTATAGAAAAAATAGTTATTTGCGTTTGGGGGATGTTTCAGTTTTTGCTTTAATTGGAAGCACATTTAATACTTGTGAAAGCTTATGGAACCTTATGAATACTTGTGAAAGTTAAAGTAATTTACGCCGAAGACAAACCTTTTCTAGAAAGCAAAAATTAAAACAATCATCTTGTGGCATTACTAGATAAAAATCCAATCAATTGCAAAAAATCTTTCACAAACATTGAAAGTTACTCAACAAGATCTAGCATGACAAAAATGCATGGGAATGCTTCTAAAGCAGTGGCGTACGTAAGGGGTGCGGTGGGTGCGGTCCGCACCGGGCGGCAGATACTTTGGGGCGGCATTTTTTATATTTAGTTTTAGTTGTAAAAAACAATTTGTTAACTTCATAAGTTTACTGTTCGATTTCTACGAATTATGAATTCCTATCTGATTTCAAATCTTTTTCCTCATTATCAAGTCAATGTAGTGTTGAAAATATCTCTAAAAATTTTGCTCGGATAGAAACATGGTGCCGACGAAAGCACACCGTTACCTTGGAGATGACACGGCTAATCACATTCACGAGGCACGGGTAGTATTTTGCTCTATGTTGGTGAATACTATAGATATACAGGCACTGATATTAGTCGCGATATCCGATATACTTTTATAAGTTAAGCGGTTAACTTTATACACTCTTTACTGCGTTTATAATTTATACTACTACTGTTTCATTTTTGAGAAAAGTTGTTAAACATTTTTGGTTTGTTTCTTTTGCATTAAGGTTCAAGCATTGATAATTCGTAACTAGCACAACGCGTCACGAATGGACAAGAAGAAGCAAAATCACGAAAATGCAATGTTGTCAAGAATCAAATTTTAATTTTTGCTGAAAATTGCAGAAATGCCAAGTGAGATTTTTTATTAATAGAACTTTGATTAAAACACTTGGTTTGTTTCACTGATTTTTTAATTTTACTTCCACTTCTTTCGACCTTAGGTCAATCTCCATGAGAATAGGTTGAAACGAATAAAAGAAAGCGGGGCGTCATTTAGAATAAAAAAGAAGGCAAGGGAGGAAATACAGAATAAAAATACTGGAGCAAATACATCTCCCGTGAATCAACTTGTAGTTCTTTTAATTTTGTTGCGTCAACCTTGGCGAAGAAGCAGCACTCGAATGCGAAAATATTCTTCCACTGTTGTTGAAGAGGAAAGAGCTGCCTCTCATACTGACGAAGAAGTAGAAAGTTCAAGTTCTGATGAAGAGTTTGCTACTCAAATTAGTCCGTCCATTTCTATGATTGATGTTGGATTATGGCCTAACAAAATTGACGACAATACAAAAGTATTCCTGGTATTCCAAGGTCCGATTTTAATTCAAAATTTAGACCCAGATTTTAGTGAAGGAGTAAAACGTCCTGGTAATACAATCAAAACCAAAGGTGAAACAAGAAAGCTTAATCGCGACTGTTTTTTTTTCCAAATCTTGCCTAATAGCGAAAAGCGAAGAAAAATATATATTGTTTTTGCTGCAAACTTTTTGATTTTCATTGTCAATCAAGTTTTAACAAGGAAAATGGTTTTAACAAATGGTGGAAACTTAATCCCAAAATAAGTCAACACGAGTTGAGCCCACTGCACATTCGATCATTTTCCCAATGGAAGGAATTAGAAATAAGACTTGGACATAGCGCAACTTTTAATAAACTACAACAATAGAATACTGATAAGGAAATCAAAAAATGAAAGGAAATTTTTACAAGAATACTTGATATAAATAAATTCTTAGCAAAACAAAATTTGGGGTTTTGAGGTCATCGTGAAAACATCAATTTAATGGAAAATAGAGGAATTTTTTTAGAGCTTGTTGGCTAAGTATGACCCAGTATTAAGTGAGCATGTAGTAACAATTAAGATGGGTAATAAATATAGTATCTCCTATTTGTCGCTGAAAATTCAGAATGAATTTATAGAGCTATTGGGAGGCGCAGTGAGAAAAACAATTATGGATCAAATAAAGCAAGCTAACTTTTTTATGATGTTTGACAGCACTCCAGATATTTCTCACAGAGATCAAACTAGTTAAATTATAAGATATGTAGTTATTGATGGCAGCGAAGTTCAAGTTGTAGAATCGTTTATTGACTTTGTAGAAACTAAAGGAAAAATGCTGAGGAAATCACAAATATGATTTTAACAAATTTGTACCATGTACAAATCATTCTTTAAACCTGGCATGTTTGCACGCTGCTTCTACTGCTATCGATTCCATAACATTTTGTGGAACTATCGAGCAGTTGTTTTTACTGTTTTCTCTACTCATCGATGGGATGTTTTGCTTTCTGTCACTGGTCAAGGTATTAAACGTACGGTAGAAACTTGCAGAAGCGCTAGAGCAGAAGCAGTAATTATAGTAAAAAAATATTTTTTTTTACATTTTAAGCGCCTTGGAAAATTTGACATCTGAAGAAGAAAATAATAAAACAAGATCAGATCAAATGCTCAGCGAAAACAATTTATGAAGAGTTGGAGATAACGACTGAACGTCGAGTTAGAAAGAGAAAAAATATGAGTGGGGAATATTCACGAGACGTGGGGCTATCTTTAGAACAAGAAGTACGAAGAGAAATGTTTTTATCTATGGATAGGATTATAAAGGAAATAAAAGAACGCTTTGATCTGTTGCATGTCCTTTCAAGAAAATATTCCTGTATAATACCATGTAACCTACTAAATGAAGAATTTGAATGTCAAATAAATGAGTTTATAGATATTGATAAAGAACAGTTCCATATTGAAAGGAAAAGGATATGGGTTTTTATGGCTGTACCTGCACTACAAGAAGAGGCAAAACGTTGGAAAGACGAAGACGAAGGCCCCCTTGATCTACTCAAATTTACTCAACACTATAGATTGGAAAATTCTTTAGCCAATATTGTAATTTTGCTAAGATTTTTTTTTAACAATTGCTATTAGCGTCGCTAGTTGTGGTGGGAGCTTCTCCAAATTAACGTTAATAAAAAAATATCTTCGTTCCACAATGAGTGATTTGAGACTGCAAAATCTTGCAATATTGTCTTTAGAACAAGAAATTATAAATACCATAAATTTTGAGAGGAATTCACACGATTTTTCTACTATGAAAGTTAGAAAATTAAATATATAAATATGTTTACATACGCATATGTGTACAATTTGTTTATTAATCCTGTTCATTTATAAATATAAAATAAATATTTAATGGTGATTTTTTTTACCTGCGACCTCCTTAAGTTTCTTGTGGCCTGTAAAAGATATCTTGTATTTTTATAAAAGTTGCATTTAAAGGTATATTAAGTTATGCGGCCTCATTTATTACTGCCTAATTTAAATATGGTATCCAATCGTAAAAAAGTCACCTATAGTTTGTCTCAATTACAATTATTTATTTAAGAACTATAAACTATTAATTAAAACTTGGTATTGTTTCACTGGTTTAAAAAAAATCAGTGAAACAATAAGAAGTGTTTTAATTCATAGTCTATAGATCAAAATGTTTCACTGCGGGAGAAATTAATTTAATATATTTATTTATGTTTACTTAGAAAGGGCGGCAATTTGGAGACCGCCCCGGGCGGCAATAGTTCTAGGTACGCCACTGTTCTAAAGCAAGATTATTTGATTATTTAACAACTGAAACTGAGAGGTGTTAAAAGAAGATTATTCACTTATTATAATTGTAACGGAGGATGCGAAATGGATATTCTACGATAATCACAGAAAAATAAAAAGTAATACGTTATGCGTATTACCAATGACCTCAACATCAACAATTCTTGGCCTCATGTCGGAAAAGTCGTACAAAATATATTTATTTATTTTATATAACCTTGTATTCGATGAAAATTGCTAATTCTGATTATTGTTTGGTCCGGCAGATGCACCATGATTTGGTAGATCACAGTTTTACTTCTTTTGCAGAAATCGAAATTTGACTAATTGGATCACTTTATTATCCAACAACAATTCGGATATTTAATAACTTTTAACGATTCCTCAAGGTCACTCAATTTCACCATAATTAATAAACAATATTTAAAGAAATCATTTATTTATTTATTTATATAATACACGGAAAACTCCTCATTTTACAGATTAATATATTATAATTGAATATTATCGACAATTAGAACTTATAATAGTTATTTCCAGGTTGATTCTAAGCAACTGCCTGTGAAACAAAGAAGTGTTAATGTTGAATAAATCAATATTACTATTTAAGTAAATAGCATTTGCTAAACGCATAAACCTAGAAATTTGATGGTTTAGACAATAATTGGTGCGATGCATGTTGGCTGGTATGAATGCCTTTAGTTTGATTCCAGAAATTGAAAAGTGATAAAAGCTAAGGGCAGACAAGTGTCCATTTGTGACTTTGTGAACAGTACTGCTAATATTAAGGTGACATTGCAAATAATCATAATTTATGTTTAAGACAGAAGCGATATGCGACAATCCTAAAAAAATGTTTTGAACCATTTCCAAAGCATTTACTAAGTATTGTTGGTAAGGACTCCACGTTACTGATGCATACTCAATAGTTGAGAATATGGAGAAATCTTTCCCAATATACAATACAAAACTTAGTAGTTTCATTGCTTTCTTTACAATTTGATTAATATGAACGGCGGAAGACAAGATTACACCAAGATTTCATCGACGTGCTCTACTATTGTGTATATTTTTGGTGTACTCCGGATAAATGATATTATTTTACATTTACTAGTATTTAAAAACAATTGATTCGTAAGACACTAATCTGCCAATTTATCCAATCAACTTTCAGAATCAACCTTTCAGAATCATCTGGAGAGTTGATCTCAGTAAATATTTTTATATCATTGGCGAATAATAAGAACTCACAACCTTCTTGACACGCGTTTATGTCATTGATGAATAAATTAAATAGGATTGATCCAATATGTGACCCTTGAGAAGCCCCAGAAAGAACCTCTATTGGTATAGATTTGTAAGAGTCAATCTTAACAATTTGGTGCCTACTTGATAAAAAACTACGAATCCAACCAACTACTTGATTACTAAGTTCTATTAACGATAGCTTATGAAGCAAAATATTATCATTGACATAATCAAAGGCCTTGGAGAAGTCAGTGTAGACTGCGTCTACTTGAACTTCCTTCTCGGAGGCATCGGCTATATAATTCTGATAATGCAACAAATTTGTTACAGTTGATCTACTAGATACAAAACCATGCTGTTTTTCAACTATAACATTGTTAGCCGCCCATGATAATTGTTTAGACAATATTTGTTGTTCCCCTTATTAAGTAACTTGTTTTTCAAACATTTGGAAAACATTCTTCTCTGATCAATCTCTCAAATAATACAGCAAGGAGCAAAGTGCAAATGCATTGTTTTAAGAAACTAGTTGGAATATCATCAGAGCCACAGGTGGGAGAATATGTTAACTCGTCAATGCAATGTACACTGACAAAGAGCAAATATTAAATGAGAATGTTGAATTAAGAACATTAAAACTATAAATGACATTAAGATCTTGACACTTATTATCATGTAATCATGGTAATATAAAGTTATTAATGTTAAAGATTATCCAAAATTCATCATGAAGATCCATTAACGAACATTCTAGCTTAAACAACAATAATAAGGTCATTTGAAATTATCCAAAGATATTTCAGGTGTAAATGAAGATTAGTTAGTCACAGATTTGAATTTAATTAATGTAATTTAAGTCTATCCAAAGAGCAATTAAGATGTTTCAGGCTTATCATTTAATCATCCAACGATCATTCAAGATTATATAATAATCTTTAAAAATTATCTTTCATCATTCAAGAAGATTTAAGGTGATCCAATAATCATCCAAGATTCTATAATGATCTTTAAAAATTTTCTTTGTCCATTAAAAAAGACGCTGATCTTTAATAATTATCTAATGCTATTTAAGACACTAAAATGAAAATTTTTATTTTTTCCAAACAATTATGATAGAAAATGGTAAATTCAGTGTAATCATAGTTATATCAATATAAACAGCACAAGATTCGAATTTAGACGTTGATTCACATCGTCAACTCAATTTTCAGAATACTTTCATGCATTTGATATCGATCAAGGGTTCAGTTCATTTTTAAATCATTGTTTCGACTGTAAACATCAATATTTCTTGAATTACTTTCTCATTTATCACTTGATGAAACATTTTGAACTATTACTAATTAAAGTTTAAATTAAATTACACTTATTTATTTATTTATTTATTCATATATGCGAGAAACCATACATGAGTAAAATAATAAATAATATTAACAACAATACTAGCAATAATTTAGACTTAAATAATATACAATAATATATATAACTACAGATAGACTAAACATAGGTTAAAACAAATTAAATATAAAGACTAAATATTGTTCTTTAAAATTAACTTAAAATTCCGATATGATTAATCAAATGAGTTAAAACCAAGGTTCACTATTTGAATCATTCGCTTGTCTTATCATCCTAGAAATAGCTGAAAGTTTATAATATCGGTCTCCTTCTCATCTGACGAAAGCAACTTTTTGAGTTAAAGTTTATATGGACTAACAACTCTTCACACTCGATCCACACATTATTGGTAATAAGGTATTTTAAGATCAGGTAATCCTAAACCTCCTCGTTGTCGAAAAGTAGTCGAGTAAATAGAGAAACATTGTGAAACAAACGAAAAAAAATCAAAATGTTGCTTAATTAAAAAATTACTAAGGTTAATCCCCTGAAGTCATTAAAAATTTTCACACAGAGATGTAATCCATCAGTAAATCTTCTTAACACGCAAACCGAATCAAGTTTTTCGGTTTGTTTTAATCTGCTCCAGTTCTTCAGGACTAATCTGCAAACAACTAGCGACAGGTATACTCCCTCACTCCAAAATATTTATCAATTTTTAATTCACTTGATAGTTACGATATATCATCAAAACTTGAGTTTTATTATAGTTTACATATTATATAATATTTTAGAATAATTATTCGTGGTTCAATTCTGTAACGCCATCTTACTTTATTTTTATGAATGACTTGTGCTAGTGGTGTGCCTTGCTCGATATCATTCCATAAAAGTCACATTAGCGTTTTTTTAGAAGCACCCTTTGCTACGTGATTATATTATTGTTATTAGTTGTAAAACATTTCTAAAATGGAACAAACATTTTTGGCACATTTTACTTTCTTATTTTTGCAAACGAAAGAAAACTGCTCAAGCTCACAACTCTGGAGATTTTTCTCTTGAAGTTGAGCAACATTTTGGTGACCCAGCGAACTTGATGACGACGAAATTAAAACAATAGTCGAAATAATCGCCAAATAACTGTTCTTTAGATAGCAGAGAGGTTAAGTGTATCGCATACTATAATAAAAAAAACTTTTAAAACGAATTGAGCTTGTTAAAAAGCTCGATGTTTGGGTATTGCATCAATTGAAAGAGGTTCACTTAACACAGCATCTTAAACGTAATGAAACTGATCCCTTTTTGAAAATAATCATCACAGGTGACGAAAAATAAGTAATGTAATGTAATAGCAACATTATCCGAAAACGATCATAGTGTAAGAAAAACGAACCAGCTCAAAGCACACCGAAAGCTCAAAATCAGAAAAAATCATGTTATCAGTCTGGTAGGATCACAAAAGCATTTTATATTTTGAGCTGCTTACAAAGAACCAGCAACTCACAAAACTGCATGAAGCATTGAAAGAAAAAACGGCTAGAATTAATCGCAAAGGGGTAGTGTTTCACCATGTTTACGCGAGGCCTCACATATCTTTGATCACTCGTAGGAAATTACTGGAGTTTGGTTCGGAAGAGACATTCCATCCCCCATATAGCCCGAATCTGGAACTATCGAATTATTATTCATCTCGCAATTTGCAATTTTTTAAATTACAAAACTGTTACAAATGACGAGCTTAAATCTCACTTGGTTCAGTTGTATGCTAAAAAGGACCAGAAATTCTACAATGGCAAAAAAGAAAATAGAAAAACTGAAATAACTTAGTGGCCAAGCCAATAATTTAAGATTATTTAATGACTACAAAGAATACTTGAAGTTATCTAATGATCAGTAAAAATAATCTAAGAGCAATCAAAATCATTTAAGGTTTGAAGTCAGTTAATTCAATATCGTTAAAGTTTATCCAATCATTTAAAGTCAATCAACGGTCATAAATATTATGATATAATTCAAGATTATTTAACCATTTAACCCTGTATAATGTCTTTTAAAATTAATTAATTAAGTCTTTTTCAAGGGCAATTAATGCTGAACGAAAATCCATTCAAGGACATATATACTAAAAAACAATTATTTTCGTTATATCACAGCAATCAAGATCAATTGGGGTTATGTAAGGATTTCTAACATAAATGATCATATATTCTAGGTCAATACAGTTATTTTTAAATAAATATTTAAGTTATTTTAATTCATGCCTAAGTCTAGGGAATAATAACTTAACTATTAGCTGTCGACCTCAATCATGTTTAGTACAAAGAAACGTATTTTGCGCTGTTTTTTTTTTCTTAATACGTTACGAAATTATTACGTAAGGCAATTTCCAGACACGTGTTTCGCTGTATCACAGCTCATGAGTGTATCTATGCCCTTATTACGTGGGTCCTTAAAAGTAATAATGCCCGCACGAGAATAATCGAAATATTATCGTTGGGATTTTATTTTCGGGGCGCATCTAAAAAAATATCAGCACTAAGTTAAAAGCCTGCTATCGGAATTTTAATGTGTAAATAGAATAAAACATTAATTTACGTGTGTAGTTAAGTAAAAGCATTACTTATTCTTCTTATACAAGATTATATCGTTTTTGGTCGAGGCACCCCAATTTCCAATTTGGGTTTGGATGGTTACATAAACTAGAAGGAATGAATAATGAAATAAAACACGATTTTCTTTGGTTATTACTACTGTATATATAGAAAATAGTGTTTTATTTCATTCTAGATTTGAAAATGTAGTAACGGTCCATCCTGTTCCTTAAAACAGAAGGGTTTACTGCAGCAAAGTTGATAAATGAATGAATCTACTAAAACTGTAAGTTTTTTTTAGTAAAATAACCGCGCCTTTAATAATATTATATACGATATGATTCATTGTGTTCTTCGACAACATCACGATGTTCAGTTGATAGTAAAATAACATTTCTTTCGCTTCTTATTTCTTTCGAACATGTAATACTATAATGACTTCTAGTTGGTATAGAAACATAAAGGAAAGTATTGAACTTTCTAATAAAAAGTGTAGTAGCTTTAAACTCATATGTGTTTCATGAATTAAAAGTTTGGATCTTGTAATACTTCAGCTAACTTTAAAGAGGTAAAATATTGTAGTGTAGTGGGACTCAAACAGGACTCAAACAATAACTCTCTATAGTTCGAATTAACAAAAACTAACATATAACATTCAAAGGAAAGGTCTACCACGGAATCGAACCACTTGTTCGTCTACTGTCAAGTTTGGTTCCAAGAAGAAGTATATTTGACTCATTTTTTTAATATCTAGTATAGCTACTAATTTATCACAAGGCTAGGAGTGCCTTGTTTATTAAATGTTATCCAATTGGAAATTTCTGCTCTCTTTAAGTATATCTAAAATTCACTTAACATATTGTTAAGGATAAGGTTTTATGGTTGTGGGAAATAAATTAATAATTTTAAAAATATAACTCTACAACATTAGTTACGACTATGACTAAACAACTTGTCTTTGTAGCTTAGGAAAATGAATGACCATTTACTAATTTTAAAATTATTAGGTTGTTAATATTATAATACTATAATACAAAATCATACAACGCCATTTGGGCCATAATTAGAATTCATAAGTACAAATTTTACATAAATGCAGTGATCGCATTAACAAATTATATTAAATTAAGAGTTACCAAAAACTATATGTTAAATATGCACTACAGAATGACATAATAAAATGTACCTTGGAATAATTTCATCGCGATTTACATAAACAAACTCACCTGTAATAAAACTAGAAGAAGTAAGCCGCCTGCTAAAATCACCGATTTTACGACATCGAGAATTGGTTCGAACAGAAAACAGACACAGCAGACGAGATGTTGCGAAAAATCGATTAGATAACGCTCATGAAATATTTATCTACGGTTAAATATTACGATCCATTTGAAGTCATTATCATTTCAATTAATTTACAACGATGTGCACAATTAAAAAATAATTATTCATAAACATGGGTTTAATTATTCACGTAATGTGCAAAAAAGGACTGTGGTTGTGGCCCTTCGTAATTATTCAAAAGGGGTATATTGCGAGGGCGGCGGAGGGTAGGGCGAATAAATGCGGCACGCGTAAATCACGTACGGACGTGTAATGTGTAATTTTCGAATAGAATGTTAAGTATTTTTTTCCCCTCGGTGTACATCGGTTTAAATAAAATACGTTTGTGTTACAGTTTGATCAATGGCGGGCATATTCACACAACTCAACAACCGCGTTTATATAACGATTCATTAATTAAATATAATATAATAATATTGAATATTATATTTTATTTGTCCATACCAAATATTCACAATTTGCCATTTATTGAATTTTAAAATCATATTAATTATTTATTAAAAATGGCGTTTAATATTTGAACTAATAAAAATGCGTTTAATATTCATACTGATAATAATGGCATCAAACATAAATAATAATTTAAATTTTAAATTGTAACATTTTGCTGAATTTAATTTCAGACATGTAATGACAACAACAACAGTTTTAATAATAATAATAATAATAATAATAATGAATTTATTGCCCAGCAGATTAGAAAATAATCTTATTATAGGGAATATTTACAAAACTACTTAATTAACCTAATTAACATATAAAAAAATTCAGGTATAAAAAATTAATAAAGATTCAATTATATACGAGGTAATTACAGTATGTTACAAAAATATGTTCAAAATAAATAACATTTTACAATAACTTTCGGAGTGATTTTAAAAACACTGCTAAACTGTCACCAAAAATATCAATTATATAATGTAATGGATTATACAATGTTATAAACCTATTGAGTGGTGAATTTGAATGTGTGACTGTATTATACTTATTTCGTCTAAATATAAATACATTTCGAGATGTTATTCTTGGAACGTGCAGGTTTATATTATTCAGCAATAATGGATCATCAACAATATAATTAATTATTTTATACAAACATACAACACTAGCAATATTTCGCCTTACCACCAGAGATTGCAAATCAAAAAATGCTAATAAATCGGCATATCTAACAGTATAGTCTGGATAAACAAACATTACTTTGTGATACAGGAGTCTAACAAATTTCTTCTGAATTTTTTCAATCATTTGAATGTTGATTTGGTATGTTGGTGACCAAATCATACTTCCATACTCTAACTTAGAGCGAACATAAGAAAAATATACTGTTTTCATTACATTTGCATTATTGAAATCTTTACATGATCTTTGTAAAAATCCCAACATTCTTAGACTTTCCGAAGTAATTTCTTTAATATGTGGAGTGAATGATAATTGTATATCAAAAACTATACCGAGATTTCTATAAATCTTGCAATTCTCAAGAGTTTCACCATTAATATTATAATTGGTGTGTATATTAACACGTTTGCGACTAAAGCTCATGCATTTACATTTAGATACATTTAATTCTAGCTTGTTAATAACACACCAATTTTCAATGATCGATATTTCATTTTGAAGATGTACACCGTCAAGAGAAGAATTTATAGTTCTATAAATTTTCATATCATCTCCATACAAAAGAACTTCTGATGATATATTATCCACTATATCATTAATAGCAGAGGACCCAGGTTTGAACCTTGAGGTACTACACTTGACGGTATATATCTCTTAGAGCTGCAACCATTATATTGGACATAGTTATTGCGATCTTTCAGGTACGATTCAATCAAATTCACAGTTGAGTCAAGAACACCAAAATTTCGTAATTTTGCGATTATTAAGTTGTGATCGATGGTATCAAAAGCTTTACGAAAGTCAGTATAAATGACATCAACTTGCAGCTTTTTATCAAGTTTATTAGAAATGTATTCAGTAAAGTTCAATAGGTTTGTTACCGTTGATCGTTTCTTTACAAAACCGTGTTGTTTAAATGTAATATGATTATGTACATGTGCGTATATTTTTGTAGCCATTATTATTTCAAATAATTTAGCAAAATTGTTAATAATTGAAATTGGCCGATAATTTTTTATATCGCTTTTATTTCCCGATTTATAAACAGATGTAACTCTGCATTCCTTCCAGATTATGGGAAATACTGATGATTGTACAGACATATTAAATATATGTAGAAGGGGCAACATAAAACATGACACACAATCTTTTACTATAAACGCAGGAATATTATCGGATCCTGAGGTGAAATTCCCTTTTAGTTTTTTACAAGAATTCATTATATCATCTTCTGAAATGTCACCTAAGTTAAAACTGTTAACATATTGAAACGGGTATCTAATATCTCCTGCAGTATACTGTTTATATACGCCTGAAAAATAATCCGCAAATCCATTTACAATCTCAGGTGGCTTATTATATGCATGAGCATTCCAATACATAACACCCGGAATACGTGAGCAATTTTTCTTTTTGTTGAGAAATGACCATAGTTTTTGCGGATCATTGATAATAAAATCCTCTGCCGATTTTATAAACGCATTGTAATCTTCGTTAACGGATTTTCGTATCTGTTTACGCAAAAAATTAATTTTAGATTTGTAATAGTTCAGCTTATGTGTGCGAAACAATTTACGATAATGATGTTTAGTCTTAATCAGTTTTATTAGTGTATTACTAAACCATGTAGGATACTTTGCACTATTGCGAATTTGTTTTTTCGGTACACATTCATCCACATATTTATATATAATATTATGTAATTCAGTACCTGATTGTACTTTAGTATCAGGAGTAGTTGTTAATAATGTAGAACTACGGTGCAGAAATGCTCAAAATAATTAAGTCTAATTATTACTTTTATAAATAGTAATATTCGTTATTTCAAGATATATAATAAAATTAATATAATAATTATTAAATCACAAATATTTGAAAGTAAGTAGCAGATCTTCAATTTTTACTAATGCAAAGATTAATGTTTAAAAATGCAATACCTCCTTATAATTTTTCGTAACTTCTATTGCTAATTCTAAGCCAAACTTCTCTTCATCGTTGTCTGTTCTACTATAATACAGCTTAGTCTTTAGGGCTTTCTCAAAAACGAATCACAAAAGTTTATATCTGGCGAAATTTGGGAGCATTTTATTGAAGCGTTGTTTTTTAACTATCTATCGGTTTCTTTAGAAACAGATAAACATTTAGTTGGAATGTGGCCGTGGTTGATTATATATAGATTTTATATTCATAAATCTAATGGCAAATCATCAATTAAATCTATGAAACCATTTTGTAGGTCAAAATATTTTTTTTTTAATAAAATTGACAGAACCAATGACAAAATTTTTTATTATTACTACATAAATATTGATTCTAACACCTCGCCTCAAAACGTGCTTTTTGTAAATTAAATATACTTAGGAATTTAATAGCAATAGATCAACAAAATGTTAATCGTATATTATAAACAATAGATAAAATATCCTGAACCCATTGGATATTGTAAGTAATTCTTCTTAGCGCAGTTGGTGACAGGGAACCGAGATATCCTATGGAATATTTAATTGATGAAGAGATCCAAAATAGATCGAAACCGGTCCGTGGCTGTTTGTTGACAAGGAACAATAATTAATGTTTACATTATGATTGTTATAATTGTCGCTGTTGATAGATCCCTTTAATAGTCAGTTGGATAACTACTGACCATAGGGAACTACTGCAACGTTAAGACAATAGATGGCATATCGTTATTTTTTAATGCTGAAGAAAGGATAGAACAGTGTTATTTATATTGATTACATTCTTCACGAAACACAAAATTAAATCTGTCTTTCAACTCTTGGAAATATTTTGTGATTTGGAACACGATAACTGGGGTAAATTTTGCTATACAATCAATCAATCAATAAAACTATATTATGCCAAATATAACATAATCAGCTGACTTTTCGTGGAGGTTTGGTGGTAATTATTGGCTGTGGTTTTATCGTCCTTTAAATTACTGCCCATTTGTCGAATGTATATGGAATCATATCATGATATTTAAAGGGACATACTCTATATTGTAACATTAGATCAGTTGGACGGTTTATGTAATTTGTCATTCATTAGAATTTGCTCTAGGTTAATATTGTTAATATTGTGAATATCAGAATAACTAAAAATTGTTTGTGTTTTGTTAATTTTATTGTTTGTTGGAGCTGTGATGTGTGCAGTAATTGTTTCGTTCTGGAGAAATTAGTTTTCCTTGACATAACTTTTTGAAGAATAAAGAATGTGATTTTTGCTTTAGAATTTAGTTAACAAAATTCTGTGGGTACTTGTACCTATCTTCCTGATCAACACGGTGAGCAAACTTTGTGAACCCATCATCCTCTTTCAACTCAAACATGCGTATTTGCAATACTGTGGTTTTGCTGTAGTAAACACTGACAAGCCATGGATTCCGAAATTGTTTTGTAACGCGTGCAGAACAAAGCTGTACAAGTGGTGATTTGGTGAAAATGTATACTTTTTATTTTCTGTGCCAACGTTATGGAGAGAACAAAAGAATCATGGATATGATTTCTACTTCTTACAATTATCCTAACATATCACCATTGTCAAAGCCAGTTTAACGTACGGACAGTAATCCATTGCCAATTTATCCAGGTATATGGGCAAAACATTCCCTAAGAACATTGTCTTCATGACTGGCGAGCAATAAAAGTGATTTCGTCATGGAAGAAAAGCATTTAATATCGCATTTAAGTGAACTGAGTGATTTGATTCGTGATTTGAATTTATCGTAATATAATGCAGAGCTACTTGCATCACGGTTGCAGAAATGGAAACATCTTGATCCTTAAACACAAGCCACTATCTACAGAAATAGAAATCCGATTGGAAAGTTCTTCAAAAAAGGAAAGGTTTATTTGATGTGATCAATACCCACAGAACTTGGGCGAAACGAGCGACGAGCAAGGAGAGCGCCTACACTAAGATAAATCGAAAATCAAAAGGCTAAGGCTATACCAAGGATTTTGGGACGAAGCCATGATGAGCTTCCTTTAATGAGTAAAACAGATCCCAAGCAATATAAAAGACTTAGTTCAACCTCTGTTCATTTTTGATTTATACTTTTTAATTCAATAAATGGCCATTAATGGTCAAAAATAGTTAAAAATTGCATTTATTGAATATTTAGAAAACTAGAACCAATGTAAAAAGACGGGTAGCTGATTTGGATTCAGCCCCTCAATTTGCCTTATAAACAGATATTGGTTGCTCAGGTCCAAAACCGTGTATACTTGTGTAATTAATGTTTACATTATTATTGTTATAATTGTCACTGATAACAGATCCCTTTAATAGTCGGTGGTTATCCACTCATAATAGGAATCTTGTGAAACGTTTAGACAATAGATGGCACCTGTATGGCCATATATTGTTACTTTTTAGTACTGGAGAAAGGATAGAACAGTGTTATTTATATTGATTACATTCTTCACGAAACACAAAAACAAATCTGTTTAGTTTCCTGAAGACGTTCTTCATTTCTTGGAAATATTTTGTGATTTGGAACGTGGTAACTGGGGTATATTTTTCTATATAATCAATCAATAAAACTAAGTTGTGCCAAATATAACATAATAATCTGACTTTTCGTGGAGATTTATTTTTTAATTTTTTTAATTTATTTGTATACGCGAAACCCCTTTTTACAACAAATAGAAAAAATAAACTATAATACATAACGGATAATAACACATACGTCATTCTTAAAATAATAACTATTAATATAAAACAAATGAAATACAGTTATTAACAACTACTAATTGTACAATAATTGTCGTACATAAAAATGATAGTATAATACTATAATATACAAATTTGAACATTACTTTTTTAATGATAATTTAGAATTTTCAAATTTGAACGTCTGTAAACGAAATATTGGCACTGTCCTTAGTCGACGATCATTATTGGAAGAAAGAAAATCAAGATGAAGTAGAAGTTCTGCACATTCCATATCTCTATAATTAGTTTATGCAAAGTACATAAATCATTAATTTGACGGCGATCTGCCAAATATTTCAATTTTAGTTCTTCCATTATTCCTGAGTAGAGACCTTGTGTATGTTTTCTTTCTAATTTGTAGTCCATCGACCCCAAAAACTTCCGCTGTATACTCTCTAATCGATCAATTTGATTTAAATAGTAGAGTGACCAAATTACAGTACTATACTCTAAAACAGAACGAACAAAAGCACAAAACAGAACTTTTAAACAATCACAACTCAAATGCTTGCAAAGTTCTCCAAACACATTTTCAACGCCTTACTACAGACATTTAAATATGAGAATTGAAGGTTAATTGCCTATCAAACGTAACGCCCAAGTCCTTAATTTCGTTTACTTTTGGAAGTATATTATCTCCAATTTTATACTGGAAATCAAGACTTGCACGCTTACGAGTGAATGACACCAAATTGCATTTATCTATATTCAAAAATAATTTATTGGCATGGCACCAATCACTTATATTATTTACGTCACTCTGTAGTAAGACACAGCCTTCTAATGATTGAACAGCTCTAAAAATCTTTACATCATAGGCGTACAACAACAATTCACTGTTATTAATGACATTTTCAAGATCATTAACAAATAATAGAAATAATATTGGGCCACAATATGTTCCTTGTGGATCACCTGAACTAACGTGTATAGGGTCGGAAATTAAATTATTTATTTTTACTGACTCGGACCTATTCTGTAAAAATGCTGAGATCCAATATACTGTTGACTCATTGAAGCCCATTAATCGCAGTTTAATAATTAAAATGGTATGATTAACTCGATCGAAAGCCTTAGAAAAGTCTAAATATATGGAATCAACTTGATTATTCTTTTCTATGGAATTAGATAAAAATTGTGTATAACACAAAAGATTGGAAACTGTTGAACGTTTTGGCACAAATCTATGTTGCTTATCGGATAAAATTGATATTCGTATCCAATGAATCTGTTTAGCGACTATACTATCTAATATCTTGGGTATTATAGACTGTGGGCATACACCTCTGTAATTTGGAACCAGATTACGTTTACGTTTATGTAACTTAGTTTCCAGACTTCTGGGAAAACACCACACTTTAATGAAATGGAGAATATATCATATAAAGGACCGCATTTGGAATAAATGCAGTTCAACAGTAGGCAGCTAGTAAGACCATCTGGTCCTGGACATATACCTGGTTTAAGGTTTAGAATTTGGTTAAAAATTTCTTCTTTAGAAGTCACCAGATTCAAATCATTTACAAGCGAAAAGTTCGTTGATACGTCACCAACAGAAGTCATTAACTCATTAGTGTAAACTGTACTAAAATAATCCGCAAATAAATTCACGATGTCTGTACCATCTAAACATGTCCTGGTTCCATATTCCATTAGAGCAGATATACCATCTTCACTTTTCAGATTTTTGACATATTTCCAAAAAAAAATTCGGATTAATTTTTAACTTGGATTCGACAACCGCTATATAATTATTGTATAGATTGCTAGATAACATTTTGCATTGGTTGCGCAGGGATTTAAACAATAAGTAGGCGTCATATTTAGCAGTCTGTTTATAACGAACATGTGCCAATTTCTTTCTCTTTAGCAGTTGTTTAAGGTCATATGACATCGATTTAGGATATGAGTTGCTATTGTTCTTATTCAGTTTATGAGGTATAAATTTATCGATACCCTGTTTGATGGTATCATAAAAACATTCAACTATATAATCAATATTCTTTTCTACCAATATTCCTTTCCACTCATTGGAATTAAAATAATTATTATAAAATATTTGATAATAAATTACTAGAAAGAGTTACGTTAGTGTCTGTTATCTTTGAAAAACATAAATTTATTGATAATTATTGGCTGTGGTTATATCGTTTTTTAAATATCTGGCCGATTTGTTCAATGTATATGGAATCATATCATTATTAATTAAAGGGGTATACTCTATATTGTAACATTAGATCAGTTGGATGGTTTATGTAATTTGTTATTCATTAGTTTTCGCTCTAGGTTAATATTGATCTGTTACGTTCTAGAGAAATTAGTTTTCCTTGACATAACTTTTTGAAGAATAAAGATTTTGATTTTGCTGTAAAATTTAGTTAACTAAATTGTCTGGATACTCGTACCTACCTGCAAATCGATGCACGTATTAAGTGGCTTAACCAAATAGAGAAACTTTAAAAAAAATAGGTGGTATTTGCTTCCGCATACGTACCTTAAAAGATATAATAGATATCACAAGTATAAAAATTGTATACAATAATGTTTTTGTCTCGAATGTGCAATATGGAATACGGTTTTGGGGACATAGTAAACAATGTTTCTCAATATTTGTCATTCAAAAAAGAGTCTCGAGAATAATGTATAGCCTCGGATTCAATACTTCTTGTAGAGGTATATTCAAACAAAACCGCTTGCTAACATTTTACGCACTGTACATATTCGAATGTTTAACATTTATTCATAAAAATAAATTGCTATTTTACGAAAAAAAAAAAATATTCGACAAGTATGATAAAAATCATGCGAATAATTATAATTACCCTTAAACACAAGCGCACTATCAGACAATAATATAAATTACAATTGCATCAAATTCTTTAATCACTTGCCAGATAATATCAAAACAATAGAAAACAGAAATAAATTTCAAAATACATTATTTGATTTCCTCTGTAACAAAGAATTATAGATAATTAGAAAAAACACGAAAATATTTTGTAAAATATACAACTGTTGTTAATTTTCTACAACGTAAAGGACTTATATATATTTAATAATTATAGAGTATAAATAAATACTTTTCCTAATTTTACTTAAATTATATATATGTTACTTTTTAACTTTAACTTTTTGACGCCTTTCTTCTTCAATTATACATAGATTTTCTGTTATGACTTTTTAGAAGAAATAAAGATTATTATTATTATTATCTCCTTGATCAACATTGCGAGTAATTTCCTTAAACGTATCATCCTCCCTCAACTCCTAAACTCATCTGAGCTCTACATCTCTGACCACCAAAATGATATCCGTCATGGACGGTCCGTTCACGACTCAATTTACGCCCTTGCTTCCTCCTCTACCGACTCTGCAAGCGCTGTCTTTTTCTTACAAACAAAAACATGTTAAAAGGTTTCGACACTATCTGGCACTAAGTTTGATATTTGATATTTATTTATTTATTTATTGTGAGAATACAACTATTTCTAAAAACTTAAAAATAATTGTATACATGTATACAAAAATTTCGAATTTACACGTGATCTTCCACTCTCACCAATGCCGCTTTAATGGCTCTGCTTCCAGTAGATGGTTCTCATCCTTAAGCTCCACCACATAAACACCCTGCTCCATCTCATACGCATAATTAAATCCTTTTCACCAAATCGCTCTTACTCAGTTTTCTGCATTTCTGCAATTTCCTTTCCTTTTGCTCTCTCCTGTCTTGCAAGGTTCTGTCACCCTATCTCTACTTTCTCTTTACGTATGAATCGCCGCCCCTAAAATACTCTATAATGTAAACCTACGCAGATTACACAGCCCTCTGGTCCTCCCACAAAATCCCTTGCTAACCTCCAAAAAGATGTAAACTGATACTAATTGGGCACATAATTGGCATCTCACTATTAACTTCTCCAAATCCCAACACATCACTTTTTGCCACCATCAATGCTTTTGGAAACTACACACTCCCTCCTTTCCCTCACTCTCAGCCAACAATCACCCCCTCCTTCCACAAAACAAAATTTTCTACCTCCTATTCCAACATAATCTCAGTCCCTCTGCCACCAATTACCAAATCCGCAATAAAGTTCTCTCAGGACACTACCTCCTCATTTCCCTAAAAATCCAGCCTCCTAGAAGACATCTCTAATATTCAACTCTACATCTACAAAGCTTTCATCAGAGCCGTGCTCGAATTCCTCCATGCCTTCTTTACCTCCTCCACATCCTCCCAGCTCGCCCCTCTCTTCTTCCCTGAATGCTACCTTCCCAAAAAATACTGCCTGCTCCCATATGACACCCCTAACGAAACGGTCTACAAGCAGTCAGCCAATTTCCCTCTAGATCACAGAATAACCAGACTGGTCAAAAATGTTTCTCGCTTGTCCTCCTCTAACCCCATAAATAAGCTAACATACCCTGCTATCAGCACCCATGCCTGTCGAGGATACTGTGGAGACAATCTTACCCCTACCGTAAACTTAGTCCTATCCTTAATTCCCAATTTATTTTTAATAAAAAAAAGAGAAGAAAGAAAAGAAAATTCGCCGGCCTACCTCAATACTACATTCTACTAATAAGCCGATACTCACTCCATCGATCATAACTTTTACTTTAACAAGTTTTAGTATTTAATATTGAATCTAATATGATAAACTAAAAATGTGATATTTACCTAATCTGTTGAAACTGCTTTTTTAAAGCTTATCTAAAATTCTGCCTTTAGCTAAAATAAGGTTTGCTTGTATAGAGTGAGTGTATGACTCCTGAATCTTAAAATTATTTAATATGACCGAAGTATTGTCCCAAAAATAAAATGGTTTTAAGTAGAATTGTAATGAAAACATGACGGATATACACATCCAAAGTATAATTAGTGAACTAAACAAAGTTAAAATGTCGGATATAAATGGCTTTCTAGCAAATAACAACAAAGAAATATACCCCGCACTAGACCCACTGATTTTTTTTAAATAACTTGAAGGATGATTTTGGAATCACTGGAAATTATAACCTCAATGAGCAAAGCATGGCATTCTCAGATAAGCCAGACCAAGTAAGTGGATACTTAATTAAGAAAAACGCAATGATACAGAAACTAGTGCAGCAAATGGAAGGCAAAATAGCGGAACAGGAACTAATCATTGAACTTCTATGCACGGAATCACATACTGAAAAAAATAAACATAATAAGGAAAGTGAATCACTACCAGCGATACTCAAAAAAAACACAAGAAGCAAAGAAATACATCTACAACAGCATATAATGAAGGCATCCATAATGACGATAATGCCGAATATCAAATTGTTAGATATACAAAGCAGCAATCCTGTCAGACAGCCATGATACCCAATAAAATCACCACCACAGAACGACATGGTAATGAAACAAAAGGCCCCAGGAATCCAGGGAAAGATGAGAAATACTACATCACTGAGTGCAGCAACTCAAAAAGCATGGCTGTACGTAAGTCGAACAAAGCCAGGAACTGAAAATATCGTCAAATCATATCTCGAGGTTGCATTTCCGGGGTAATTCATCATTCAGAAGACAACGAATGAAAATCTTAACCCTTCTTTTAAATTGGGTAGTGATATGGAAGTACTTGATACCGTAATGAATGAAGATTTCTGATCGGAAAGAATTCGCATTAGTAGGTTTCAGCTTTTTCGCGGAAGAAAGTAAAAACGTAAAAGTAAGAACAAAATCACACAATAATTTAAAATTAACTCTATTTCATAACATAGAATTTTATAAATCTTCAACAAATTAGTCTATAGAACCAGGTGGGCTCTGTCATATTATGGGCCAGTGCTCTTTAATAAATTACCGAATGACATAAAAACATAGAGCCAGATTATGTAATTTTAGGAAGATTTCTAAATATTGTCAGTTATTAGAATTAGCGATATAGGTTTGTACATATATGCGAATGTATGTATTTTCTTATTTTACATGTGAGAACATCCGTACTAGATGTGTTTGCATTAATAGACTTACTCTATTATTAAAGTAAATCAAATTTAAAAATTGTAAAATATTATTTTAATTACATATAAATTAAATATTAAGCTGGTTCGATTTTAAAAGAAAATCATGTTTAGAAAATAATTATACATATCCACATTTCCTTTTAAATATTTTAGAACAAAAACTAGAATCCATAGCTTCACAAAAAATTTCCATTGTAGGGTGGATTTGTGGGCACTACTATAGCCTCCAATGATTTGGCATTAACAAAGCAGCTTGTTAAAAAAAAATTAATTTAGGGCAATAATTCGTTGATCCGAGCCGAGAATTAATCAACCCAATTTTCCATTCCTTTCTAGTTCATTATAAATTTACTTCACATAATATATTTATAACATTGTTGAGCTTAATATTCCATAAAATATATTCTTTGAACCCAGTCACTTTTAAGATTTGTAAATATCTTTCAATAAACTTGACATATGATACACTACATACAATCCTTTCGATCTAGAATGGGGCCAAATGGAAGTTCAAAAAGTCCACGTAATACGAGTGCAATTGTTGAATTATTGAATTCCTGGCGAGGTGGAGAAATTCCAGTTGTATCGATCCTTTCGGGTTTTCCTGCCGTATAATGAATAATGACTATTAAAACGCAAATTTCAATCCTATACATACACTTTTGCATACTATTTGATGTGTAACCCTTTAATCCGGAAATAGATGGATTAATACACGCGTGAGTTCATCGCTTATGCGGCGACTTCAACAAGGCCTTCATTTTATTGCAGTAACTAGTGCTCATTAATTTGCGAATTAGGGCGTCGGCGCGTGTATCCGCCGGTGCTCCGGTTTTCCGGTTTTCCGGAGGCGCGATAATTCGATTGCGTGGGGTTTTTCCGGTGGCGCATTTGCATGAGACAATTGCGGATTTCGCACCGAATTCAGATTATTTTCGCGCCGGGCGCATTATGCAGATCGCCCAGGGCTTAGCCACCGCAGGTGGATTTATTTGTAAAATAATCCTCCTTTAAGAATGAAACTCTAAACGGAATCTTATAATTGCGTATCGCGATTTTTCCGGGATTCCGTTTCAATAGCAAAAGTTGTTTTCCAATAGATAAAGCATTCGGTTGACAAGCAAAAGCCGGTTGCTCCTGGGAAAAAGTATCCGGTAAAAAGTTTCCATTCCCGTCTGTCCGCCGAAGAATTTAAATAATCCGATCGCGCATTAACCTTTAACGTGCGCCGCCTCCGGGATAATCTGCGCCCCCCCTCTTCCGGGGCGTCCGATAGAATCCCTAAATCATACCGGAAGGGTTCGTTTCGGCCCTCCTTGAAATAATGCGGACATCCGCGCGTCCATAAAGGAACGACCCCCCGGAACCGTAAGCAAAAAATTGAAAGTTGAAATATATTTGCCACGAAAGTGCTTATAATTCAAACGGTAATATATGTGCCGAGCGGGCCTCCATGGTTCCCGCAAGATTTATGCAAAAAGGTAGAAAGCGACGGGGGACGTTTATGATTAATATTTTTCCGAAAATCGGCAATATTAAAAAAATGACGTATCGCCCTAATAACGAGGAAATAAGGTAAACACGTTCGGGCATAAATTCTTAAATATCCAGACGATATGTATGATTTTAATAATGCGAATTGTTCCACCTGGAATAACGTGAGAAAATTCGAATTTACGACTGACTGTATAATACATTATATCAATTTCCGGTTAAAAAAAGAAACTGTACCGATGTTTGAGTAAATTTGAGCTGAACAATGTGGATCTGCTATTAATATAACACAACTAATATAAACTTTAAATTATTTTCGGCTTATAGATAGTATTATTAATTATACTGTAGAAAATAAAAGTGATAAGAATAGAATAAGTGGACCTAAAAAAATTTCTTATATGTCACAAACATGAATATTCATTGCATTTTTTAAATATATAATATTTTTAAATACTTTTAAATCCAAATTATTAATTTGAACATAAAAATAAGGTAATATAATAATAGCAAGCATTCTTTAAACATTTAAAGAATACATTATTTTAATCCTCCTATATCTCCAAAACTCTTATGGGAACAATAAATCCTAAAAATTTAACATATTTCTTACAAATGTCATTAATATAATTAATATACTCAAAAAAGATATTTGTTAATCAAATTTCACCCCCAAATCTCTAAACTATTTTTTTAAGTATCTTCTATCATAAAAACATTTATATTTTGTATTTTTAGCAAATTAGATACAGTTAATTTAATTTATGCTACAAGAACTCAACCGCATTCTCTGAATCTGTGAAATATAATGCGGTATGAATATATAAAAATGATTAATATAATATTTTATAACTTAATATTATTTTAACAGTTATTTTAATAATAAAGCCACTAGTCAAAAAAATAATTTAGAATCATAGCTAACACAATGTAACTTAGTTTCCTTTGAATAATTTTGGAAATGTCATAAAAAATACTTAATTTTCAGATTGAGTTCACGATTCTCTGATTGATTCATATTCAATTCCATATAGAGTATTAAATAAAATAACTTGTAATACCTTTCGCCACAGTTTATTTTTATTTCGCTAAATGTACATTTCGTTTACAAGCTCTACAGCTATTTATAATGTTTACATCGTAAACGAATTGTACATTTAGCGTAATAAAAATAAACTGTGGAGAAAGTTATTACAAGTTATTTTATTTAATATTATTATATCTCCACGTAACTCATCAATCAACATTATTGGTTCACACCTAATCTGAATATTTTTTATAGTAAAGCTAGCACGCAACTGATTTTCAATATTTTTTAATTTTTCTCAACCAGATTGCTGAAGGTAGCTTTAATAGGTCTATCTTGTTTCCAAGTCTACATACATCTGTTGGAATCGGAGCATTTTAATTATATTTTGTAGTTCAGTTGATCCAGAAATGTTTAACGTTATTATTAATATATTAAACTCATTTTACGTTTAAATAACTTTTTCATAAATCATTGTATTTTGGTTTACCATCGAATTATTATTTTCTATTTATTTCTCCAAGTGTTCATTCTGTTTATTAATTGATCAATTGACTTAAACATATAACCGATCTCTTTTTGAGGACTTAGCCCATCATTCTTAATATTTATGCAATAAATATGATTTTGACATGTTCAACAAGTGGTGTAATTTTCAACATTTAAATGTAAGATATGCGATGTACCGGTAATATCCACTGATTCGGATACAGTCCGCTGCCGCGCATGTAATTATTTATTTAAATGTGTAAGTCTGAATAAAACTGTCTATAAAGCTTTATTTGAAAATAAAAATTTATCATGGATTTGTAATTATTGTATTGATAACGAAAATACTATCAATAAACAAATTCAGAATGTCTTGGATAAGGTTGATGAACATTCTGTATTACTCAATTCTATTCTTAACATACTAAATGTTAAGAAACATTGCTCATCTTCGACAATAGAAATAGATATGTCTGGAATTGAGAAGTCAACAGTGAATCCAATATTGTTAACTACCAAAATGTAACAACTCCGTTAAAAAAACGTTAAATAGATCTGACAGTTTAACAAGTAATAAAAATAAATCTAGATCTAAATCCTCATCAGATAATAATTCTACTGGTAGTTATGTTACTCAAATTCCCAAAGAAAATCCCAAAACAAATACCCAACCTTCAAATAAGGTTATTATTGGAAACAGAACTGTGAGTGATAATAATATTACTGGTGGCGTTCCGAAAACTTTAATTTCTGCCAAGAGACGTCAATAGATCTACATTGGTAGGTGTAGTTCTATCTCAACTGTTGATTCTGTTCTTGATTATGTGTAAAATGTGCTCAACATTAAGGATTCTAAATGCTTTGAACTCATTCGGAACGATGATATATGTTCCTATAAATGAGGAGTTAAAGAATCATTGGTGGAAAGTCTGCTGGATGCAACATTGTGGCCAGTCAGCCTCACTATCAAAGAATTTTTCCCCGGCGTGGAATTAAACCATCTGCAACTGGAAATTTTCCCAGAATAATACATTCAAACCCACACAACTGAAAGATTTTACAGTATATTACCAAAATGTTAGAGGGGTAAAAACTAAATTACGGGATTTTTATTGATCACTTTTGTCAGAGGATTATCCAATTATAATACTTACAGAAACCTGGCTTGAGCCTGGAATAATCAACTCCGAATTATTTGATGAAAGATACACTGTATATCGTACTGATCGCTCTACAGCTAGTTCCTCAAAACTGCGCGGAGGAGGCGTACTTATCGCTGTAATAAATACATTAAAATCGTCAATCATTGCTACAAATAGTAGTACAGAGGAAATTTGGTTTACAGTAATAATCAATACTCAGAATTATATATTCGGTGGCGTATATATTCCACCAAAATCTGGAATGGAAGTTTATGAATCCCATTTATAATCATTATCTAATATACATGCTCAAACTCTTGAATCAAGATGCATCATAATGGGGGATTACAACTTACCGGATCTTCGTTGGACTGAAATTGACGACTACATGGGTTTGTTTCCTGTCAATGTCAAGAACAGCACCAAAGTGCAATCGAAAGTGCAGTGTGTGACATGTACGCTTATAATGGTCTATCACAATTTAATAATGTGAAAAACGGTTCTGGAGGAGTGCTTGATTTGTGTTTTTCATCGCATCCTGTTAAATCTGTTCTTGAATGAGAACCCCTAATAACCTATGATGTTAATCATCCTTCATTGGAAGTAATAATTTCATGTGCGGACTCCGATTGTCTAAATTCAGATTATACTGTAGTTTATGACTTTGAACGTGCTCCTTACAATGCTATTAACAATCACTTTCTATCAATTAGTTGGAAGAGAACATTCCAGGGTATTATTGAAGTAAATATGGCTGTAGATGTATTTTATACTATATTGTTCGATTGCTTTGGAAAATTGGTACCAAAAAAGTTATAAAGGAATCAACGTTTCCTCACTGGTTTAGTGCCGAACTTCACAAACTAATAAAACAGAAACGCGACGCGCATAAAAAATTTAAATTGTCAAATCTACAGACGGATTATATGAAATTTTTAAATGTTATGATAGTTATATTGCTCATGCAGAACAATCAGAACTGAAAAATCCAAATTATTTTTGGAAATTTGTAAAATCTAAATCGGATTCTAGTAAACTTCCATCGTGTATGTTCTTAGATGATATCCAAGCAAATGATGGCAAAAGTATAGCTAATGCATTTGGAATTTATTTTTCATCTGTATTTAATGACCAACGTTCGTTCCAATGTGATTTAGAATTTGAGTCAAATATTAATCTTTACGAAATAAACATTTCCCCATCTGAGGTTCAGTCAGCATTACAAAATATTGATGTTAATGGTGCGATTGTCCTGCCCTAATACCGCCACTGCTACTTAATTTATGTCATTCAACGCTCCATATACACTATTTTCCATGTCATTAGCACAAGGTGATTTTCCTGTCCTGTGGAAATCGTCTTTCGTACAGCCTATTTTTAAGTCAGACCAGAAAAGCGATATTAAAAATTACCGCCCAATAAGCATACTATCAGCGATTCCCAAACTTTTTGAGTCACTTATTGTTAAATATTTATCAAGCCCTTTCAAAAATATTATAATATCTCAACAATATGGGTTCATGAGTGGACGCTCAGCTGATACGAATCTTTTCTTATACAGCAATTTAATTTTATTTTAAAATCTTTTGATGCTGGTTCTGAAGTTCATGCTATTTATATGGACTTTAGTAAGGCCTTTGAAAAAGTTAACATAAAACTTCTGATAGCTAAGCTAAGCAGGGCATTTGTGGACCCATTCTTAAGTGGATCGTTGGAATAAAATCTCCCATCTTATTATTTGCGGGTGATTTAAAGGTGCACAGGCGATTCTCATCGGATAGTGACGCTTTACTGTTAGAGTCAGATATTAATAATATATGTAATTGGTGTTCAAGGAATGATATGTCCATTAATATTGATAAATGTCACGTAATGCTTTTTAGTCGTAAATCTAATAACAACAGATTTACATATCTCTTAGAAGGTGTGTGTCTTAAATATGAAGAGGTTGTTAAGGACCTGGGAGTTTATTTTCATTTTTATATCATATTGAAACTGTTATTGCCAAGGCAAATAAAATTCTCGGATTTATCAACAGAACGACCAGAGATTTTAGAAATGTCCATAGTTTAACAAGTCTTTTTGTCCTCTTATTGGTCACCACATTTTCACTGCTATATCGACAGACTAGAATATGTACAAACTAAATTTTTAAAGTATTTAAAATATAAATTGTATTCACAAAATATAATTCTGAATATAGACCAGATTAAATCTTATGTCAATTTAGTACGCTTATCAACCAGACGAGAATAGTACGATGTTTGTTTTATCTTTAAAATAATCAATAATATGATCAATTCGTCTGAATGTTTGGAATGCTTTGCATTCAATGTTCCAAATTATACAACACGTCTATTTCACTTGTTACATATTCCATTTTGTCGTACATCTTACGTCATGTATAGTCTATGTATAAGAATATCCAATACGGTAAATAAATATTGTGACAAACTTAATTTTACCAACTCATCGTTAATCAAGTTCAAATCTGATGCCCGTTACATTATCTGTTAAGAGTAATTTAGTGTTTTAATCTAAAGTATTTATGTATATATTTTTATGTAAAATGTTATGTTGACGTCAATAAATAAATAAACATTTACCAGAATATAAAAAATCAGCTGCAATTTTAATATTAATTGAAATTAATTTATAAAGAAACACGCTTACTATTTATAAGGAAAACTATAATATTTTAGAACTTTTCTTATATATATTTTTTTAAAACAATAGGTTTTATTTTCCATTGGAAACCAAAATTTGAATAATCATTAAATGAAAAACATTGAAATTTTAATTAGTTCCAGAGGTATGTTATGAGACATTATTGAATTGCGAACAGCAATTAATATTCCGCCCCCGCGACTCTTCATATTTGTTAGTAATGAACGGTCAGAGCGAAATATGACAAAATTGTTTAATTGAAACTCAGTATCAGCAAAATCGGTAGTAAGCCATGTTTCGAAAAGAATGATAATGTCATAATCACATAAATTAATCGCGTGCATTAATTTTTTAATTTAGTTCTAATTCCGCCTGCATTATGAAAGTATATTTTTAGTTTTTTTTTTAGTTGCTTGCTTTGAGTTTCCGTTTATATTAGTTTTATTATCAGAAACTCGGGGTAGGATTATTTTTGATTATTTGGGGATGGTTGTTAATATATTTGATCATTAAATTTTCTTCTCCTTTTGATTTTCTTTCTGCCAAGTCAATATATCGAGACTTTATATGATTACGTTGCATTAGAGTTAAGTCTGGTTTAGTTTTAATTTCAGTTTTATTAATTACTTTACTCGTTGTTCTTAAAATGTATTCTGCGTTCGATTTACTGTCAAAAATCAATTTCATAGGACGCGGTTTGTCGTTTCTACGACCGATGCGGATAATTTTTGTCGGGGGATTAATGTTAGGAAATGTTCTAAAGAGATCAACTATAGCCGCCATATCGTAATTTATTCGTGTATTTGTATCCGTAGAAGATGATTCACCAATGTTGTATACCAATACATTACTCGATCGTTTGTTCCTATCCAAAATTTCATTTATAACGCTGTCACTTGGCATGCCAGTTGGGGCCAATATTTTATGATTTAAACTTTTTTCCGTCGAGGAAATAGTGTTATTTTTGTTAAATAATTCTTCCAGTTCACGAATTTTTATTAACAATTGTTCTACTGTATTATTCTTATTTGTTAGGAATTGAATTGAATTTTAGTTTCATGTTTCCTTCTTAAATTTATATTATGTCTTTTTTTATCTACAATATATTTCTTTTTATTATCTGCAATATATTATTATATTCATGTAATTATATATAATATATTATTTTAGTCTTTCTTCAATAGGTTTCCAGTTGTTCTTTACTTCCATGTGTCCCGGCCAAAACTGAAAACAAGTGCAACTTGGAATATATACAAATGTAGGATGAAATAAATACACTTTTTATGTTTTTTACCACTGTATATGAAATGTTTAATTTGGGTTTGGTATTTTTGTGTTGGGTCTTTTGGTAATAGTTTGAAATTTTCGTATGATATGAACAAATCGATGGTTTGTAAATAGTCCTTTTTAAGTATTACAATTGAATTTGATTTAACGGCCTTGGTTGCAATTAGTGAATTATTGGAGATTTTTGATTTGATGGATTTTAATGTTTTTATATCGGATGGTGATCCCTAAAGCTGTTGTTTAATTAAATTGAAAATGTGTGCTCTAGGAATTAGATATTTTGGTATTTTTCTCACGGTTATTTCGGATTCTACTACCATATTCGTTTTTTTGTTTCTGTTGTTACTCTCTGGGCAATAACTAGGGTTTAGGAAAATAGGGTTTTTTTATGATTATCAAAAGATACTTTGGATAGGTTACTGAAGTTAGAACTTAGATTTGTATTAAGATAGAAACATATAAAGTATTACGGCCTATTACAGCTAAGGGCAAATTAACTTTATTCAAACTCCTAGAAAGTGAAACGTGGAACTTCATTATCAATTCCTCAGACGTAAATGACTACGTTAATACATTTCCATCAATTTCCTTAAACAATTTCATATATCTTTCCCTGAAAAACAATTGCAAGTATCTGGCAAAGGTAAAATTTTAAAATGGTACGATGAAAACCTAAGTAACATGTTAATTTGCGAATCTTACAACAAAAATAAATATCCAGAACTAAGAGAGTTACGTACGTAATAGATATAGGCTACTGTATAGACATTCTATTGAGGCTTATAAGTTAGAAGCAAACAATGCGTACATCAGAGATCAGAACTACACACCAAAAGTTATGGTCTACTATTAATACCTATAGGATATCAAATTCCAACAAAAAAGTTAATCATAAGAGCTAGTGAATTTAATACATTATTTTCTGATGTGGTAAGCAACATTATTAAATCACTACCGGAACAAATTACCGACCCTGTAATTTTAATGTGCACACATGCTTCCAGTTCAAACACTTACTTTGTCAAAGTTACCTTACTGTAAGTCAAGTTATAAATAACTTAAACTTAAGCAAAAGCATGGATATTTACGGATAAAAGCAGTATTATAACAATATTATCGCCTCTAAAAAAACTGTTAAATATGTGTATCCAAAACAACATTTTTACAGACGCCTCTAAGAGAGCTTTAGTTATCCCGATCTATAAAAATGGTGAATATAACGAACCAAACAATTATCGCCCAATATCGCTTCTACCAATATTTGGTTAAATTTTTGAAATAATCCTTCAAATACAGTTACTTGAATACTTCGACGATTCAAAACTACTTCAAAATAAACAGTTTGGTTTTAGAAAGGGGCTCTTAACGTCAGATGCAATTTTAACCTTTGTGGAATCACGGTAAATTGTTTTGAGAAAGGCTTAGTGTCAAGATCCAGTTTTCTTGATCTCACAAGCGTTTGACTGTGTTTTACATCAAAATCTTTTACGAAAACTTTATTTTTGTAATGTACATCCCAATAGCTGCGCTCTATGAAGCTTATATATTTCAAGAACACAGTGTGTGTTATTAGACGAGACCATTGCTATTTTTACTTTATATCAACGTACTACCTAATTCAGTCACAAAAACCAACGTCATTCTATACGCCGATGACACAACAAATCAATCCCAAATTTGAACGTGGTAACAAAGTTGCATACTGAATCACTTAATAAGACGTCTTGTTGGTTCGTATGCAACCAGCTAATGTTAAACAAAAACAAACCGGCATCTCTAACTTTTTCTCTTTTAAAGGGAGCTAATGAAAGTAAATCGATAAATAAAAATGACGGTCGCTACCGTTACTATGAGGGCAAAAGGGTAAATGAAAATAATTTTTAAGTTTTTATACCATTATTTATCGATAAAGTTTCTAGGATTACATATCGATCCTCAGTTGACTTGGACATCCCACGGCGACGCTCTTGCAACAAAATTATGTTCTAGCAGATTCCTCATTAGTAGTCTCTCAAAGATAGTTTCAAAAGAAACGTTAAGATCTGCTTATTTTTCGCTATATAAAGCAATATTTTGTATGGGTTGATTGATTGGGGACACTTTGTTATCAGGCATAGAATTTTCGGACTTCAACGTCGAGCCATTCGTATCATGTCTGGTTATGGATACACGGAGGACTGTCGTCAGGCATTTATCGACTTGGAAATATAGACACTTCCAAGCTTATACATTATGGAATGGCTTTCATATATAAAAAAAGCACATGTCCCAGTGTAGAAAATGCTCCGACGTGCATACCCATAATACAAGACAGGAATCTGATAATCGACATTGATAATCGAAAACTATACATCGAATAAAAGAAATATAATTAAAATCTCTTCGCCTCGCGGGGGGGGGGGCATCTAATGATACTAAACTCTACCCACTACCCTCAACCCGCTAAGGGGTAGGGGGCGAGAAGTTAAATAGGAACCCCCATTTTTTGTACCGATTTGAATACTCCGGGAAAAAATAAGAAAGTTTTATCTGATTTTTTTTTTGTATTCGACAAAATTCAAAATTGGCAAAAATCGTTGGGATTTCCTGAGAAATACGAGGGGGTTTCGTAAAATAATAATTTGATTCAAAATTTCAATTATTCATAGTTATATCATTAAATATATTAACATGTACACTATACCATACTATATTACACATAGATATAAATGGGGAGTTATAATAGCGGAGAGTTCTCGTACTAGTTAAATAAAATACCTGCTGATGCCTAGTGTTCAATTGCGGGACCATACAATTTAAATCACGAAGCAGATCTGGATCTATTATGGAGCCATTAATCAATTGACAAACAAATAATATTTGTGAAATATTGCGACCACTATTTAGAGATTTTAAACTGAATTCTGATTGAAAATATGTAGAAGAATATCCTTGGCAAGAATGTTTACCATGGAGCCTAAATTAGAGTATTTTAAGAAATTTTCGCTGTACTTTCTCAATTTCATTTCTATACAAGTTATATGTCGGATGCCACACAATGGCACAGTATTCAAGTTTACTTCGAATGAAAGATTTGTAAAAAAACTAATTAGTGGCTCTACTGATTTAAAATATTTGGTATTTCGAATTATGTAGACAAGGCTTTTATAACATTTCTTGCATATCATTTGCACATGGGTATTAAATGTCAATTTAGTAGCATAATATACTATTAAGTCCTTAAACAAATTGATATTTTCTAAAACAATGTTATTGATGGTATAGCCAAATACAATGTGCTGCCGTTTTCTACTAAAAGTCATATATTTGCATTTGCTGATATTTAAGTCCACTCCGTTTTCTGTACCCCAATTACTTATCTCATTCAAATCACTCTGTTCTGGACAATTATTAATATTTTTAATAATAGGAAAACATTTTAGATCGTCCGCATACAGTAGACAGTTTGAATGTAGGCGACCTGGCAGGTCATTTACAAACAATAAAAACAGTAACGGGCTAAGGTTTGAGCCTTGTGGTACACCACTTGTGGAAATATATTGACTAGATCTCGTTCCCTTATATTTAACAATGTTCTATTATCAAGATACGATGTTAGTAATTTCAACAAGTTGTTATCAAATCAAAAGAGTTCCATTTTTTTCAATAATATACTATGCTGCACTTTATCAAACGTCTTAGAATAGTCAGTGTATGTGGCATCAACTTAGAACTTATTATCCAAGGCATTTGATAAAGTGTTGGTGAAGGATCATAGGTTTGTTACCGTCGATTTATTATTTACCAAACTATGCTGACTAGCCGATATTATATTTCTAACGTGTGAACACATAATATGATGAAGCATTATTTCAAATATTTTTGCTAAGTTATATATTAACGATATAGGTCGATGGTTTTGAATATCCTTATTATTGGCAGATTAAAATATTGGAACTATCTTTGATAACTTCCAGCAATCTAGAACACAGTTAGTTTTTAATGTTAAGTTGAATATATGAAACAAATGTATTTCTATTATATGCTGACAGTTCTATATAATAAAAGCAGGAATGTTATCCGGACCCATGGTAAAACTGGCCTTAATGTTTTTTTTATTGCACGTGAAAAATCAAGACTATTAAATGATTTTATTGATAAAATTAGTGTCGTATATACAATTCTATCACTAAAACTGCATGAGGTATTATTTATTTTAGAGAATGTCTATGCAAAGTGCGTAGCAAATGCCTCAGTTATTTTCTCACTGTTATTTAAGGTATTATTATTATATTGCATAGTGCCTGGTATACCAACTTTGCCTCGTCTTTCACTGATAAAATCCCATAGTCGCTTAGGTTCAACTTTGCTGGACTCTTCAGTTACATTGAGATATTTTTACAAATCCTTTGTATATTATTATCTACAATAATTCGACAATGTTTAAATTTAGTACTATAATAACAAAGTAGGTTCTTTTTGGATAATTTCCGATAATCATTTTTAATTTTAATATTTCGAATTGTTTCGGCAGAAAACCATCACGGATATTTTTTGTGTTTATTGAGCTTAAGAGGAACAGTTATGTTTAAATAATTATGAAGTATATCATATAATTCTGAGCATGCAGAATTTGGGTCTTTAGTGTTAAGTAATGAACTCCAGTTGATTAGGTAAAAGAGATTACAATTATTTTGGATATGGAATAGAACAAAGTAAATCAATAAACTTTTTAGGTATTGGCATAACAAATAAAAGTAATAAACACGAATTTAACATATATCATAAACCTACACACACAGACTCAACTATACGTTTCAATTCAAATCATCCAATTAACCATAAACTTGCAGCTTATCATAGTATGTTACATAGATTAATCAATATTCCTATGTCAACCCAGAATTTCAATAAAGAATTACGCATTATTATAAAAATTGCAAAAAATAATAGATATCCAATTAATTTAATTAAAAATATTTTAACTAAATAATTGAGAAAACTAACGATAAGCGAAAAATCCAAACGTGCAATCAAAATCACATAAAAATTATATTTCATCAACATACACAGGACAAGAAAGCCATATTATAAGGAAAATGCTTACAAAAAATAATTTAACACCGTCATTTAAAACGTTCAATAGCTTAGGAAAGCTAGTAAAAAACAATAAAGACAAAACCGAACTTAAAAATCAAAGTGGAATCTACCGTGACTGCCCCAAATATATATAGGATAATCCGGGAGATCTATAATGGATAGGATGGAAGAACATAAAAAAGATTATCAATATAAGAGAGAGAAATCAACATTTGTCACCCACCTCATCGCAGAAAACCATAGATTTGGAGAAGAAAAAATATTACACATTGAAAAAAAGGAAGGAAATTGGATGCCCCAGAGTTCAAGGAAATTAATCGAAGAAAAGAAACAGGAAAACTGCTAAATGAACAAACTGAAATGTCAAAATCCCCATTATTGAACTTGCTCAATTTACCACCCCAACTCACAAATGTATAAATACACAACTGTAATTTTAGAATGTACCATTCTTCGTCTGAAGAAGTCACAGTGTGGGGAAACAATTGTTGCGGAAAATAAAAGCTTACTCTTTGAAAGTTTATGTTTTAGTTACAGTGATGGGTAAGAGTAAAGTATAGATGCTGGCGTATGCGGACGATATGGTGTTGATAGCGAAAGAGTATGAGGGAATGAGAGAGATGTTGAAAAGGGCAGAGAGGTTCATGGATAGGAGAGGAATGAGTGTGAATGTGGAGAAATGGGTGAGGTTCAGGAATAAAGGGGGGAGGGGAAGGTGAAAGAATTGGAATGGAAGGGGGCGATTATTGAGAGGGTGAAAAGTTTTAGGTATTTAGGGTTTTGGTTTAAAGGGACGGGAGGATATGAGGAGCAGGTGAGATGGGTGCAGAGTAACGCGAGGAAGACTTGGGGGATGGCATGGAGGAAGTGGGGGAAGTGGATGAGGAATAATGTGAGGGTGGCGTGTAAGAGATGGAATGCGTGTGTGAGATCGGTGCTGATGTATGGAATGGAAGTATGGGGGACGAGAGGGTATGAATGTATAGAGAGAGAGCAGATGTGGTTCCTGAAGCGCATGTTGGGGGTGGAAAGGTCCACGCCCAGTTACATAGTGCTTAAGGAGACGAAAAGAGAGAGGTTAGAGTGCGAGGCAATGGTGAGAGTGGTGAGGTATGAGAGGAGATTAGGAAATTGGGGGAAGAGAGATTGGTGAAGGATATATGGTTGTCAAGCGTGGGTGGGATTAAAGGTAGATGGAGGGGTGAGAGGAGGAAAATGTATGAGAGGGTAGGTTTGTCAGAGGCGAAAGTAATGGAATGGCTAAGGAACGGGGTGAAGGTGAACGAGTGGGTGAGGGAGAAAGGGAAGGAGCTGGAAGGGCAGGAAAGGCAAGGGTGTATAGAGAGAAGCGAGTACAATGATATGTATGGAAGGTGGCAGGTGTATGGAAGAGTACCGGAATATTTGATAGAGAGGGGATGGAGTAGAGAAGATAGGGTGATTGTGGCAAGGACGAGGTGTGGATCGGAGGAGAGAGGAAGGAAGATATGGATGGGGGAAGAGTATGGAAGGTGTGTATTGTGTGAGCATGGGCAGATACGTGAAGGCACTTGGCGGAGGAATGCGTGGGGGTGAAGGAGGAATGGATGGGGGCGAAAGGGATTAGAAGGGCGATGGAGTGGATGAGAGAAGATGGGGCAGGGGTAAGGACTTTGGAAAAGTTGGGGAGGGAGAGAGAAAGGAGAAGAGAAGGTAGAAGGGGGGGGGCTGTGTAGGGGTACATGTGGAAATAGTGTGTAGGAAAGTATTTTATGTAATGGAGGATTATATGCCAATAAAGGTCTTTTTTTTAGTTACAACACCTTGAATTGGCCAAACAGCCTTTGTTCCTTTGAGAAAAGCAGGAACTTAAAACCGTTTATATTTTTGTTTGGTGTAACGTTACTTCAACGTAACTGAGCCAACTTGATGAAATTATTATTTTTAATTTCTTATCATTCTTACAATAATATATACTGAATAGTACTGTTAGTTGTTGAGAGTTCATATTCTAATCACTTTTGTAAATTTCATTTACGGAAATTTACAAAAGTGATTAATAATATATACATTTTTAAATAAAGCGTACTTCACATTTTTGTCCAGTAGGAGCCACTTACAGTATAATTTTATTCCTTTGTTCACATCTATTTTTAAATTATCTCTGTTGATTATAAATAATTTTAGGAACAGAGTTTGTACATTCCATACTCATACAGCTTGATTTATAAGACACAAGAAAATAATAACCTTGAAAGTACTTGATGGTTTTGTTACATAAGGCTAACATATTTGGCTATAAATTCTACGAAGCAAATATCTTTTTTATTGTTGTTCAGTAACTAAATATCCAGGTTAGAAATGAAGCAAATATTTTCTTATCAGCATAACTAAACTACAGTTTTACTACAGCTAATAAACCACAGATGGCATTAGCACACCAGTTATTAATATACAAATTACCAATACTGTTAATAAAGTTAAACAATAAACCAAATCCACAAAAGAAACGCCGGACATTGATAGTGGCAAATTCAAACCAGTAAACAAACAGATATGCCTCTTTATGTATCAGCTGGGCTTTAGTAGAAATTTAATCAAGTGCAAACGAAAAGATAAACATAAACTAAAAAGTGTGATGGTTTTCTACCACATGCATATATTTTTCTAATAATAATCATTAAATGAAAAATGCGAGGAATGCACTAAATAATGTAACTTTCAAAATTGTTGTGCATATTGTGCATGAACATATGTTAGAAAGGATGATAGCTGTTCTACAGTTTAACATTCAATCTCTTCATAATAAAATTGATAATAATAATAATAATATTTTGTTTCTCAACAAAAAATATATTTTAAATACATTTAATTATGCACAAGAAAACTAATATACCTAAATCTAAACAATCGCAATATTTACTACTTATATGTATAATTAATAATCAGTGCTAATCTATACACACACACGCGCATTTTAACATGATATTCATATAAGTTCAGTAATTATACGTAAAAATTCTCTAATGTTGGAATTGAATACATCTACTGAGTACTGTACACTAGTATGTAAACTAAATATTTTATTTAATGGAGAATTAAAATAAATATTTGAAATGCTCCTACTATATAAAAAGGTAACTACGCTGCGACTACATACCTTGGGAACGTAGAAATTTATTTGGTATAGTAAATTGGGATCTTCTAAGTTACTATGAACTATTTGGTAAAGTAATTTTAACAGTCAAATGCTTTTCTGCGATACAATGGATCGTATATTAAACATTGACAATTAATCAGCATAAGATAGTGTATCATCAGGAAACCTACAAAAGTTTTTAAAAAATAGATACTTTAAGAATATTTTTTGTATGCTCTCAATGGAATTAATGTAAATAAAATACGATGGGGACCAAATAGCTGAACAATACTCTAATCTGGAGCGGACATAAGACTCATATAATTTTAATATGACATTTACATATTTGAAGGGTTCACTAATCTTACGAATAAAACCAAGCATTTGCATGGATGTTTTTATAATATAGTTTATGTGCTCCACAAACGATAGTTTTGTACCAAATATTACTCCAAGGTCTTTAAATGTGGTTACTCGTTCTATAGGAATATCGTTTAACTTATATTGTGTTAAAATGGGATTAGAAGTTCTATAGTATGGCATAAACTTGCATTTATTTGTATTAATATATAATATATATATATATATATATATATATATATATATATATATATATATATATATATATATATAATATGTATCCCTAAACGAGAACATGACCCTGCCCTTATTCCTAGCTATCGCCCTATAACACTTCTACCAGTCCTAGGTAAACTCTACGAATCCCTCCTCAAAAATAAAATCCTTTCTATAATTGCAGACCGTATCCCTAAATATCAATTTGGTTTCCTTCCTAAACGCTCTACCAGCCTCCCACTTACCATCCTTACGTCCAATTTACAAACTACCCACCTTGAAGGCAAATCCTCTGCAGCACTCTTCGTTGATATCCCTAAAGCCTTCGATTCCGTATGGCACAAAGGTCTCCTATACAAATGTCACCTCCTTAATATCCCACCCCATCTTATACATATCCTAAAATCATTTCTGTTTAATAGATCCCTCAAAGTAAAAATTAACAACTCCTATTCCTCCGCATTCACACCTGAATAAGGAGTTCCACAAGGTTCCCCTCTATCCCCACTCCTTTACAACATCTTTTGTTCCGACATATATAACCCCGATCCAAAATACTTCAATATCTCCAAATATATCCTACAATTTGCTGATGATACCGCCCTTATATCCCATGCTCCCACCCTATCCAAAGCCCTGCAAACCCTACAAGAGCTCATCGATACCCTCGAACTTTGGTTCGCCAAATGGAGAATCAAAATTAACCCTCGAAAGTCCCAGCTCCTTATTCCCTACCACAAAATCACTAATTACCCATATATCATTTCTATTTCACAGAACCCTATATATCCTTCCTCACACATCAAATACCTTGGAGTTAGTTTCGACACAAAGCTCAAATTCAAGAAACATGCTTGCCTCATTAAAAATAAAATAACAACCCGAGCAAAACTTTTCAGAAACCTAACCTACAAGCAAGCAGGTATAAACATTAAAACAGCAGCTTTAATTTATAAAATGATCTGTCGCCCCTAATTGATTATGCATCCATCCTATTTTCCACAGTCCAGAATCCCACACTACACCATATCCAGGTCAGCGAGCGAGCCTCCCTTAGGACCCTTACCAAACTCCGACATCCCTTAAACCCACTACACAATCCCTCAAACCAACTCCTTTACGATACTACCCTGATAATCCCCATAGAAGAACGTCTTCAATCTCTTGCTGAAAAATTCTCCAAAAATCCCTTTAATTACCAAATCCTATCCCTATATTGTTTCTACAGAAACCCAACAATTCCTCCAAAATACAAAAGTCCCTCATCAACAATTTTCGAACTCATTCTATCATATCATCCATTTACATACTGACTGACTGACATTCGACATAAATGACTAACCTTGGCAGAAAGACCTCTGGTCGATAGCCAATTAACAATGACAGTTACATAAACACTTTTTCACTTTTTGTACGTTTAATTTAATCTTTGTAGAATATATGTATGTATCTGTTTGTTAATAAAGATGTTGAATATATATATAAATAAAGAAGTCCGTCTGCTCCACTCGGAAATTCGAGAGTCTTCTTCCAGTAATTCAGTATCTGTAGTAGAATATACTGATCTATATATTTTTACATCATCAGCGTAAACTAGTACATTTGAAGAAATATTATCCACTATATCATTAATAAATAAAACAAATAGCAACGGACCAAAATTTGATCCCTGTGGTACCCCGCTTACTGAGCTATAGCTCTCCGAACGATATTCCCTGTGCTCAACATATTGTGTTCTGCTTGATAAATAATTATGATGACATTAAATATAATTTACGCAAAGATTATTATTTCGACCAAATTAGTACAATTACTTGTTACCAATTACTTTTATTTTTTGGCATAATGCAAATAACAACTGGTCTCATTTTCTAAATTATTTTATTGTGTCATTTAAATGTAGCGTTTATCATGATACTGAAAATTTGTAGACATAATAAATGTCTAAAATTAAACTGCTTTACTCGGGAACTTAAATTAAAAAGAGAAGATCTGGAAAAAATTATTTCATATTTACATATGAAAAATCTTGACTTTTTAATTTAAAACATTTCTTCATATAAACAGCAAAAAGCTATGGTTAATATTATATAAAAAAGGTATGGCTAATATTATATCAGGGAAATTAGCAATAGATTATGATCTACCATAAGAGTTGAGACTTGTACAATTGTTATTTTTAAACTATGTTAATGGTTTTGCCAACTGTATCGATTAAACAGACTACTACTTTGCGGATGATACTACTTTAATCTAAATCAAGTAACCAGGTTATTGTACTGGCTGTGAATATATATTGTATTCTCAAATAAAGGTAAATGCTTGATTTTGTTGTATTTTCCTCAAAGTGAATCACATGAAAACAGAACATGTAATATCTACACTTAAACACATAATTAATATATTGTAAATGATACATTTTCAAACAAATTCTTATAATTATAGAAGACCCCAGGCCCTTGTGGAAAACGCAAGGAAATTCATTCTCAAATAAAATAAACGAAAGATACGCCACACAATGTGGCAAAACAATTGTTACAAGTTTAAGTAAAATAAGATTTCATATTGTTATTGTTATAATTGATGATGCTAACAGTCCCTTATAATTGTGAATAGTTATCTACTCAATTAGGAAATCTTAGTTCATCGCATTAGACAATAAATGCAACCTTAATTGTATTATTTTTCTTCATACGTTTTTTTTTAATTATAAAAGCGCTTTTACTTCAACGTTTTTAAAGTGACTTGTATACTACTCAGATAATTGGTATTTGGATATATTAATTTAGCATATATTACTTACTTCAAATTTTTTATTAAATAGGCAATCTGTTTCTATAGTTTATTTAATTTAAGCTAGTTCAAACAAAACGTGAGCAAATGCAAGAGGATATAGCTAGCCTTGAGAAACTTGAGAAACTAGATTGCAGCCAAATGTTTTCTCAACTTTTTTACCTGGACATTTTTAGACAAATCATCGTCTAAACGAGCAAACGTTTCGTAACATAAGACCCCTGAATATGCTAACTAGGGTGTAGGGTTTCGACCGATCGCCCGAATAATTTTGTTGTCAGAATAATAAGAAATACAATTTTCAATCGCTGGCCATTCAGATCATTTACATAAAATGAGTTGTTAAACTAACCAATCCTAAAATTTTTGTTTTGATATGCTGATGTGTATTTATTTTTAATCTCGTTAGTAATATACTAAATATAATTAAACATGAAAAAATAATGGCTAAGAGAAAAGTTTAGAAATATACCCTATGTAAATATTTATTATTGTAGCATAACGAATATTATTTTATGTTGTATTATTATATAATCAATTTTTTAAATGTGCAATTTTTAATTATTTCATTATAAGTAGTCCATAAATGTCGCAATAATCGAGTAACAAAATATTAATAAAACCGAAATTTTATGTCATACTGGAATTGAATTAATAACGTTGTGCAATATTAATACACTTAATACCACTCTACGTCACATAAAGACCACTTGGTCAAAATATGTATCTATTAACCCCGAAAAGTACACGCAATATAATAAATAGAACATTCGTCGATACCGTGTTACGGTTTCACTTGATGCGATGGAGGTACTTATGTCGCGATCCCTTTACGCGCGCCCTTAAAAATTTAACTCCGTCCCAAAACACCGATCATTGATAAGGGCGGCGAATTTAAAGTCCACTTTATTTCAATTGCGTTATTACCACCATAAACGGGGTATTAAAATTTTCGCTCCTTTTATTGATTCAAATTGCAGCCCGGTTTTATCTTTTTACGGAATTGCCTTCAACTTTTCCAATTACCGACCAAAAATAAAATTTACTCGCAGCCAATGTCCATTAACATAACGTTCTGCAAATTAAAGTAATCTTTTTAAATGATTATGTATTTTCATTTTAATAAAACTATCTTTATAGAAAATTTAATTTGTTCCCGGTGGATTAACAAAAATTAATTAATAATAATTTGGATATAAAATGTAGCAATGTGTAATTATTATATTATGAAATACGTGTGCTATAAATTTGAACAATATCATGGCTTTCTGAATTATTAAATTTTATAATAATTACTATTACTGTGTAGATTTTACAGACAGCTATACTAGAATTAAATTTTTGTGAATGTACAGTAATGACATTAGTGAGTAAATTAAATACTATAAACGTTTGTAGCATTTTTATAGATAATTCGGTAAGTGTTAACATATATCAGGACGTATACTGAAATTATAAATATATCTATTCCATTAATTCAATTGATTTTTGCTATTGCGAAGAAAATATTTACAGCCTGAATTTAAATTTATATTGGTAGACGGTAGAAGGATCACGTGGGCCCCAACGGACCCGATCCACTTCCTTTCCACCTGTTAGATTAATCAATTTAATTCATTTCCTCATTGTTTCGAATTTTATTTGCTGCAGTGGCGATTCGATAAAATATAATTTAGCTCTCTAGATAATTCGAAAGTTAAATATTTTACCATTCTACAAACCATATATGTAAATTCACTCATGCGAGATAGATTGATTAGAAAAGTATTATAGAAATTAATAGACGTATTAAAATTACTTTATGAACCATTACAAGTATTATAATATTATTTATCAAATAAGAAGGGAAATTAATTATACATAAATATTACGTTTTGTATATTAAATTATTACTACTAAAAATAATTTGTTGAAATGTAAATTTTATAGCTGATTAAATTTAGTATGGGTAAATTATAATCAAAGAAACTATTTTTATATGGTCTACATAGAGCTCGTTATTTTATTAGGATAGAAATTATTCTTCCCGAGCATGTATATGTAATTAAATTGAATTACACACTTACGTTCTATAAAGCTAAGAGATAAAGCTTTGAAGCTTTGATGCCTCGGCTCGCGTTATTTGTAGATACATGCGAGTATATGGAATATATCAAAGTGGTTAAATGCGCCCTTTGTACTCTCAGGACAAAGGTTTTTACTGTCCACATATAACATGCCTTATAGTGTAGTCATACGCAGCTAACAAGCCATGGTTTAATGAATTCATAAAAAATGATATTTATGTATATTGAATGATTCATTATAAGAAACTGGAAGATGTGATGCATACATTTTCATTTCCATGCATATATTTGCTCAGATCATAGCTATACACATTTAATACTTATTTCATTTTAATTGTAATAATTGTTTAAACAGTTCTCAATTTTTGTAGTTCTTATGTGTTCGTCTATGGTTTTGTTGTTCACTTTAACAAATCATACTAGTCTTTTTCTCTGAGTGTTACTTTATGAAAACGTCTTACGACGACTTTACTGTTAGTGAGGGGCATGTTTATATTTGAATCTTGCTATCACCTTAAAAGATAGTATAACAGTGGTATACCTCAAGGATCAAAGTTTGATCCCATCCGGTTTACGTGAATAGTGTATTAATATAACTAGTAACAGTAGTAAATCTATCACTTTCTCAAGGTGCATCAGAGAAAGCCAATCTAAAAGTATTAACCTGAACAGATTGCACACAAATCAATAAATTATTTTTTTGGTATACTCTTTCTTGACTGCTGTCAATTGTCCATGGTTTATTAAACCATTTACATCTTTGACTGTAATAAAATTCATGCTACTAAAACTACTAATTCAATATTAGTTACGCATTTTTATTATATACACCTAGATCAGGCATGTGCAACGTACGGCCCGCGGGCCGGATCCGGCCCCTGACTTCATTTAATCTGGCCCGCAGCACAATTTCCAAATCTCACTAAACCTGGACCTTGAAAGTAATATATATATATATATATATATATATATATATATATGTATTCTTAATAATTTTCATATAATCTAAGAATCATTAAGTTTTATGGGTATCATAACCTTTTGTAATGTATTTAGTCAACTCAGCATTTAGTGTATGCAATAAACAGGGAAAACCCCGTGTTATTTGCAATGGCTGTAAGTTTGTTGATTAGTGGAGGAAGAATCAGCAGAGCAAAAGCACGTAGTTATTTGTAGTGAGGCACAGCAGTTTCTAAATTCATACTTGATATTGAAAATCGTTTTTTTAAAGATAAATGGACTAAAGATTACTTTATTTTTATGCAATAAAAACAAGCCTGTTGGTTTAATTTGCCTCAATAGTCTATCAGTGGTAAAAGAATTTAATTTAAAACGCTACTTTACATCAAAACATTCTAGTTATAGTAATCTCAATGGGCAACAAAAAAAGATAAAATAATAAATTTGAAAAAATGTTTATCTGCGCAACAGACTCTTTTCCACAAACAAAGTGATTTATGCAATAGTATTGTACGAGCAATTTTTAATATGAGTGAAAAAATTGCAAAGCATTCTAAACCTTATTCTGATGGTGAGTTTGTTAAAGAGTGTCTGAGTGCTGTCGTTAAAAAAAGCGACGATATAGAAAAATAAGTCTTTCTCGCTGGACTATAACAAGACGTATCGATGATATGGCCAACGATATCAAGTAAAACCTTAAGTTACGTGCGTCGCAGATGAACTGTGTTCTCGATGAGAACGGAGTTGATATCAAATTTAATTATAATACATGGAAGAATTGCTGGCTCTTCGACCTATGAAGGATACCACACGAGGAGAATACATTTTGGAAGAAGTAAAAGCAGTTTTTGATCAATTTGAGCTTAAATGGGAGAATCTATGTGAAATTTCTACTGATGGTGCTCTAGAGATGGTTGGTTCTAATTTAGGAGTTCTCAGTAGAATGAAATTCCTACTATGTAGTAGGAGGAAAATGGATCAAATTTACACATGTAATGAAAACAGTAGTTTCTTGCATAAATTTCATTAAATCAAGAGCACTTCACCACCATCAGTTCCAAACACTTTTGGAAGAACTGCAGTCTGAATTTGAAGACCTGACATTTTATTATGAAGTACGCTGGTTAAGAGGAGCAAAAATGTTAAAACGATTTTATGATTTGAAAGATGAGGTATTTGTTTTTATGGATATGAAAGAAAAACCTGTACAAGAATACAAATTGGATCTGCGATCTTGCATTTCTCGTTGATGTAACAAGTCATATGAATGAATTAAATACAAACTTGCAAACCCAAGAACAACTTGTTTATGAACTGTATGGTCAAGTCAAGTGATTACAAAATAAATTAAGACTTTGGAAAAATCAGCTCCGAGCAGGGAATACCTACCATTTTCCGACTCTTGCAAATCATAAAGATCATGCTTACTTCGAAATGTTTGCAAACGAGTTACAATATTTAAGAGATGAATTTGACACCAGATTTAAAGATTTTTGCTGTCAAGAAGCAAGTTTTTTTCTCTTCATATGATGTGGAAATAGAAGAAGTCCATTTTCATTGCAAATAGAACTCATTGAATTGCAAGAAAGATCCGATCGACGAGAGATTTTTATAAAAAATATTTCCAAATCTCGCATCTTTGGCTCAGAAAAAAAAGCATTATTTGGAAGTACATACAAATGCGAGCAGCTATTTTCAAGAATGAAGTTTGTTAAATCAAAAACACGTACAAGATTAACAGACTTACATTTGGAGAACTCTCTGCGTGTTGTGACATACAATATTTCACCAAATATTGATTGTTTGATGAAAAATATGAAGGCACAGTCTTCCCATCATATATGTTTCATTTTAATCTATTTTTTGAAAGCCAGTTCTAATAAATGACTACAAACATTCACATATGAGTTGTTATTTTTTACATTTTTTTGAAATGTAAAAACGTAATAAATATAATATCATTTCCTTAAATCAAACTATGAATCTCTCCGTTCCTTATAAATTCAAATAAAAGGTCCGGCCCGCGATTTTAGGTTGAATTTGTTTTCCGGCCCGCGGCCTTGATGAAGTTGCACATGCCTGACCTAGATGGTGGAAGTGCTGATAGATGTTGCTACGTAAACTGAAGCGGCTGCTGATGGTGCAGGTGTCCATGCATTTATTCCTGCTACACTTGCTCTTTTAAGTGTTCTTTTTTAGTTTTCTTTTTTGGTATTAAACATAATGAATATGTTTACTTTTACGTGTAGGTGTCAGGAAACCTTTTCCAACTATGTTTTTGTATCGTCTAGTTGTTCTCTATCGCTTTTAACTGCTGTACCGAAACGCCCTATGTAGCTTCTCATCCCACTCTTTAACAAAATTAACAAAATTATATGAAGATGTCATTACTTATCTGCAACAACAAAACGTTTGAAAGCAATTCAAAGTACAACCGACTATAAAACATATAACGTATTGGCCTTTTGTTTATGCATCCATTTAGATAAAGGTTAGAATTGTATTTTCTAACTACAAAAATATAATTACAAATGCAAGCTAACTAAAGAATTGCTCTAAAGGATGTCGAATGTAAGAACATAAATTATTATAATATTTTAAAACTTTATTTTAGATTATATTAGCCATGTTGGCCTTTAGAGCAGTAATTGCAATCATTATATTCAGACTTTAGTTTCTAACACTTCCTAAATTTAAAATTAGTATAAATCACTATGGTCGAAAATTCTATAACCATATAAATAGGTACCCGCTGGAGTATTTTCTGATTCTGCTCAATTAAAGAAAGCCTACATACCAAGTTTGTTAGGTCACATCCGATCGTTTTGTTTTTAAACAATAAAAGTGGACTGTATTTTTGTTCGAATTTTGTGACTGTGTCGTTGCTCTTCCGTTTAATGTGAAGAGAGGACTTTTAGGGACGAATCATTGCCAGGGTATTCACAATATAAATATGGTCTAACAATACGAAAAGAGCTCTTTTAAGCGAGTTGATGAATTGTCACAAGTTCTTCAACTTCTTCTGTTCAAATGTCGCCTCTCTTATCTCGTGCATGAGCACATCAAACAAATTGATTGAAGGAAGGGAAACGTAACTAATCTACTTAATCCCTAACTTATCACTTCATGGAGGATATCAAGGAGACTTTTCTAAAGAGTCCCACGAAAATAATCAAAAATTAAATTTAGAAAATAAAACAAAATTCCGATGTCTCAGCCGATACAAATTAATCTACTTTGAGCAAAGGACAGAGTTTTTCCACAGGTCTAGCCCCAGAACCTTTCGCAGTGAGAATGTCAGCGACTCTGACAACACCTTCCTGTCCTGGGTAAACTTTCAAAACACGAGCTAATTTCCATTATCCTCCTTCGCGATAACAAGTTCACCTTGTTCCAAATTTCGTGCTTCAGTCCCACGATTTTGAAGAGTAGACAGGCATTCCGATCTTCATCTTCTCCAAAATACACCATGCATTTGTTGAAGCAACGACCATCGAGTTCAATTATCGAGATTCGCTTGTGATAATTTGACCTCTGCGATCACAGCTGGAGTCTCCATATTAAGGAAGTGAGCTTATTTAACAGAGGGGTCGCGGGTTCAAGACGGACTTCACTTGAATTAGGAAGGTGTTAAATTCTTCGTACGTCAACTTTTAAATTCCTACAACTCTCGACAACAGTCTATAACCAATTTCACGGCTGCTTCTTAAATTTCACCGAAGCAAAAGGCTGAGGTGGGGATTTAAACTTCAATTAATTCCTCTCTTTGCTAAGTAGTTGATAATTTCAGCAGTAAGCTCCTTCGATTTCATAAGTTGAGCAAAGTCATATATTACGTTTTGCTCCGACAAAGTTGGTTCCTTAAATACTGATGATTGTAGTAAATTTTCTGGCAACAAAGCGACGAAGTGCTGCTAGAAATGCGGACGTAGTCAGTTCAGAAATCAGTTCCAGGTGAACTGATTTGTACATAATCGACTCAATTTTATTTCGAACGAGTCACAATAATCCACACCGACTCGACTAAATTCGTTAACTTTCGTCAATCTAATTCCTGGAAAATCGCCCATGTTTGAAAGCATCGAAGACATTTATCAAGAATTGAGTTTGAATTATAGAGTGTAAATTTAAAGCTCCCAGATGAAGGTAGGTTTGATTGTAGAATTTAATTATAAATTGAGCCAACGGGTGACGCCTGGACGGCGGAATAGGGTGGCGTTGATTGAAAGGCACTTGTGCGAATCTAATCCTTCCACCAATTCGAATTATATTCTTGTCGTCAATGAACGGATTCAATTTTCTCAGTGGGGGAGTATCTTCCTAGCATGCAGCAGATATAATTCAGCTGAAAATTCCGGCCTTTGAGCTTCCTTAATACACACGAATGTAGCTTCCGACAAATCTTGTGTTGTCAACGATTCTACATGCGTATTAAGCTTACAACAGCGCTTGAAGAATCGAAGGCAGTACGACACGTCTCAATTTAGAAAATGAAGAGAATTTTTCTGCGAGCAAATTTGAAAATTCATCCTTCATCGCTATTATTATAACGAGATGTTTTTCTTCCGACTTCAGAGTTTCAGATTCAACCGTAAATGAATCAGGTGGCCACTGGATAGGTGACTGAGAAACTCTGGGCTACTCTGCCAGATTGGATGTTGAGTGAACTGTAATGGTGTGAAGCCTCGAGATAAGCAGTCAGCGGAGTTCATATTGGTAGGAACGTGACGAAAGCATTTCGATTGAACATTGTCCTGGATTTGACTCACTTTGTTGTCTACGTAAGTTCTCCACCAATATGGGCTTCCACACACAAACTAAAAAGCGACTGTTAAATCCGACCATACCACAATCGACAAAATGGTAAGATGCCGTTCCAAGATATTTTTCAAATAACGAAGCAATCGGGATGTCACCAGTATTCCACAGAGGTAATAAAACTTGTTTCAGTGGAACGACCCTTGACTTCGCCATGAGCAATGCAGTCCTTACAATACCATGCGATTCAATTCGAAGATAGATGGCGCCTGCGTAACCTTTTTCACTTGCATCTAAGTCATGTAGTTGATATAGAAAAGCTCCGTTTATAGGCAGATGGCGCGACATCAAAAACCTGCTCAGGCAAGGCAGCTCTTCTCGAAATTGCAGCTACCTTCGAATAACTTCTTCATGTGGAGGTTCATCCAAATCCAATTCAGTTATGCAAAGATATTGCATAAGACACTTCGCGAAGAATGTAGTCGGGCTGATCCATCCTAGTGGGTGTAAATTCCAGCGATCTTCTAAAATGTACCACGCCTCGTTACAGGCTTACAAATAGCATGCATCGAATGAGTAAAATAATCAGATTTTAGACACCAAATTAAGCCTAATATTTTCAACGAATGATCCAATTCATTTTGAAATGAAAGTGATGATGTTAGAATGGAACAGTGATCTTCACTCAGCCCTTCTAGCACCTCTTTCTAATTGCTCGCCCATTTACTGAGAGTAAATCCTCCTTTACTTATTAATTCTTCAAGTTCGTTTCGGGAGTCCTTGGCTTCTTCGATCGAACATACTGAACACACGATCTCATCAATGTACGTATTATGAAGCACGACAACGGCGGCTTCAAGAAACTTAGCACATTTATCTCGAGTGAGTTGATGAAGTGTTCTAATTGCCAGACACGGTGATTAAGATATGCCGTATATTACGGTTCCCAGCTAATATTCTTCTACCGAATCAGTTGGATCTTCTCTCCAAAATATGCGCTGGTACTTCCAGTGCTCCTCCGAATGATTGATGTTTCAGTTCATTTGGTCCGATATGTAAAACATCATTTAACGAAGTTCCGGGAGTACCTTTATCTTGGTATCGGAAACCACACTAAGTTTACGAGTCTCAGTTTGGTAGTTTCCATGATGAGGTATGTAATAATTCTCCTCTAATCGTCAGAGATTTTCTAAACTGTAGGCAGGTGTCCCTGAATGATGTAATCACTCATGAATTTTTCATAATTATTTCTCAAATCCGGATTTCGATCAAGTTTCCTTTGTTTACTCTTAGAGTTTGAGATGATTTGAAAAGTAATTTGACCACATATCTTCAACAAAATGATTCTTCACACAGATTTCTTCCTTGGTTTGAACAGAGTTAGTAGGCGGTTTCTCAGTTTTCAGAATCGATGCAAAATCTTTTCCAATTAAGGTGTCTGGATAAATAAAGTAATGAATTCCAATGTTCGTAATCCCGATTGGATCACTCCACCCATCCCCAAATGGTTTCCACTGCATCAAGTGTGCCTGGAGGGCCACATTTAATTCCTCCATTGAGTACCTTCGAGTACCACTGAGCTCCTAACAACATGTTAACTCCCTGGGGAATAAAGAAATCAGCATCTTTTAAATCCTGAATTTGTTTCGTGGGACATGTGATAAGGGAATAAAGGACGAAACGGTCAACATTGAAACGTGGCGATCCACCATTCTTCCACTAGTATGACCAATGTCGGTATTCCTGAAACCATGAATGGAAATGTTGGCATTCTCGACATCTAATCCCAAACGATTAGCATGCCAAAACAAAGTTTGATTCACTTCCTCCATCAAGTACTGCTCTGACCTGTTGATATCGACCACAACCATTAATCATCAATGCTTGAATGGTACAAATAAGTACTACTGCGCGATGAGAATATTTTGAAAAAAAAAGGAAGAAACTGGACCTTTTAGATAACGTACAAATAATCGTAAGCGCCTAATTAGGCAATCACATTAATATAAGATTGGATGTTATTGACCATTGGCCAGCCCATACAGATGATTAATGTTGCAAGTTGGACAAATCCCAACTATCTATTTGTTCACTGTATCAAAGATTTTCACATGAATTCACCATAGATGTGTAATATATAAAGATTATTTACGAAATCTTAGTGCCTCTAAGTTTGTATTATCTATAACTACTGGTGTAAATTGCCACTACTTCTTACATTCGTTTCATTAAAGGTAAATTAAACAAAATTTTATATAGATGCATCCAGGATAATAGTTAATAATGGACAGCACAATAAAAATTTTGGGCATTCAAAAAGTCCAGTTCTAAAAGATTTAAATAATTATAATAAATACTGTCAATTTATCCGACCTAACGAAAGTATTTTAGCATCATCTATTAGCCCAACATAATATTAAAAGAAAAAGGTTTATTCAAAAATCTTAATAGACTACTCACTACTACAGTAAGCAATTCGTTCAATCATAATTCATTTAAAGCTCTACATTTTTAAATAAAAACTGGTGGAAAATAAACACAAAATTGCTTCTACTAGTTTATAAATTATGTTTAAGAGTATGGCGAATTATTTTTTTTTTATAAATGGAAAGAATAGCGAAGGAATTGCGAAGGCATCCATCGTACGGATGATTAATTTGCTGTTCTTGTTTTAATGCATCGGATCGAAAATCGCGCGAGCAATTTGAGAGGCACAATGGACGAAGGCCCTTCTCTAGTAGATGCCGGCCACGTCTGAACGGCCCAGAAATTACAACAGTCATCCCACTATTGTATCCCGAAAAATGCACCGTCATCCTGAACGCAATTACCCAGGAATCCGTTACCATTGTTATTTACATATTATCTTTTTCCGCGAACAAAATCCATCGCGACGTCCTCCAGTCCCACGAGAGCAAAAAAATTCAACCCCATTCATCCCAAAAACCGTATTCAATTAACGAAAGCCGCACAGCAGAAATTAAATCGGACTCGGGCTGCATGTGTTACAATTATTATTGGAAAAGTTTTATCTAGCGCTAATGCGAAACTTTGCATATAACAGGGCGACAATTGTTTGCAGAAAAAAAAAAACGGGAACGGGGATGTGTTATAACATAAATTTTTATATTTACAGCGGCGTTAGTGGCGTAACTCATTTCCAGATAAGGGAAAAGTATAGTCGCTCGTGTCATACAAGCGACAGAAACAGATTTTAATACTTAATTAGAGAAGTTCGCAGTCTCGTTCCACTATCGCGACTGATAGTGCACGCCGACCTTAATTAAAATGTGATTTATCACTTCCGGGATTCCTCTACTGTTCCACCCTAATTTGTCTATAAATTGAATAATAATTGGTCGTTAGTACTTCCACATTATTATTAATTCAATTTGGATTTGGAGCAGAGTAGATTTCTTTATTTCTACTTCGCATTTTTACAATTGACAATTTATATTTTTAGCATCTTCTAATACGCTTGTTCTAGATATTTTGGGTTAACATAATATATTAGATAAAGAATTGCTCAATACTTGGTTTTTTGATCAATTCTTTACCTAATATTTAAAAATCTTTCGCCGAGAGATAAATGAGAAAGTTATTCAAGAAGCATAATAGAGTTAAAAGTTTTTCATAAATAAATAATTTCTAAAATGTGTGTACAATCGTATTATCTTGTAAGTTGTCCTTTCCTTATTAAGAACAAAATATTATGATGTTAGTTTACTTTTCTGAAGCAACACGACTGGTTCCATTTGGCTCTCGCTCTCTATTACCTGTATGATTCTATTAAATTCCTTCCTTTATGTTGGTGGCAGTCTTCTCGCTGTCTTTCTAATTGTCAAGCATTATCGATATTAGTTTTATGTACGTTCCTTTTGACTATTGTGAAATACGTTTCGACAACTCATTTAAATCTCATTTAATTTATGTATTTTGATTGGACCTACGCCTAAGGTTATCAAATTTAACTTATCTATTTCATTTTTGAAAGATCAGAGTATTCATAACTTCTATTCCAAAAATGAATTTATTTTTTATACCAGTTTGGTATTAAAATGATATATTATTGAAGGTAATGGTAGATTTAATTTCTCTAAATCGCAGCAAATAATCTTATTGCAATTATTGGTAGGAAATTATATAACTTTGATTAAACAACACAAAGAATAATAGTCTTTATAGCACTGGTATGTAGAAGTAGTTAATAATAATTTCCGTTAATATATCTAGTCACAAAAATAGTGCGAAAGTGAAGTATGTAATTTTTGTTCTTCTTGAGACTTTAATACGAAATTCGTTCGGTTTGGGTTCATTTTTTATATAGTTGATGGGATCAATGGATCTTTCTTTGCAACGAAGTTGAATGTGGCTGAATCCTTTACATTACCTGTACAATATTCTTCTTGTTACTTACAGTTTATCTGATACTCGTATTACGTTTCTTCTGCTTCAAATTCCTGAAGGCATTCGTCAGATTTTTGACAGAAATACATAAACTGCAAATACAAATTATTTTAAGGTGCTGGACTAAGTAAACTAAATCACGTTACTTTGGAAGACTTTATGTAAACAATTTTATATCTCACAATATTGCTAGAGTTAACGCAAAAGCATTTTTGCCTGCATACCATTACATTGATACATACATGATACAAATTGCTTGAATAAATCGATCTAGGAAAATTAATACAAATGAGGTGGATGAATTATATACAATAATCTTTATTTGGACAAAACATTATACATAATAACAATAACAAAAATGGTGATGTGGCCATCATAGTAGTTTCCCTATATTTTTCTCGAAAACTATGAGGTTTACGCAAAAATGTTGTTCTTAATAATTTGTGCAAATTTGAATTCGCTACAATTATTTGTTATATGAATTTTATCTATCTTCAATAGTTTATCACCAATTGGCAAAAAATATCAAAATTTTCAATTTTTATTTTTTTTTCTCGAAAGTTAAAAATTTTATGAAAAACATGTTCGAATAAAACTTGTTCAGTTTTTCATTCCCTTTAACTTTTGTTTGAACCGTTTTTTAAAAATTTTCATATTTAGAAAAATATCACGAAAAAACAAAAAAACGCCTTGAGTAAACAACCACTTCCGGTTTATGAATGTTTACTAAAAGCTTTTCAGATCGAGTTTTTAACAATAAAACCTTAAGTTTAAAGTTTCATGCCATTCGGATCATTCGTTTTTGAGATACAGCACCCACCGACAGACAGACAGACAGACACACACACACACACACACACAGACACAGAATTTTTTTTTCCAGAAATTAGTGTTTTGGGTTCAGGGGACCCCAACACGGATATTTCCGCAAAAAAAAAATTTGAAAAAAAAATCACGAAAACAATAGTCCCCCTATATATACTATATAGGGAAACTAATAAATATGAAAACACATAGATAATGTTAGTCCGTCTGGGCTATAGAACTGCGGTATTTCTGCCCTGTCTTAAATTTAATAATTTGAGAGAAAAAAGTATCTTTGCTGCCTAGCTGAACTAAACTGGTGATTCGCACAAATGAATTGATGATTGCGAGGGAAGGATGTTGATATTTAGAAGGAATATTTGGGTTGCGAGGGATACAAAATTTGTTTAACAGGTATTGGTTGTGTGGATTGTTAGCAAAATTTATGCTTAGGCTTAATATACGTTGGGAAATGGGTGGGATTTGGGTGGTTTCGTATAAAAGTTGGTTCGAGGGGTTATGGAGTGGGTTGGCAGGGAGTCGAAGTTTAGTTAGGGTTCTTAGAGCAGATCTTTCGGCGACTTGAAGGTGGTGGAGGACAGATGGTCGGATTTAGGTGAAAAGGATTGCACCATAATCTAACAAGGATTGGCATATCGATTTGTATATATGTATAATGGAGTTTAAATCAAATGGGATGCCAAGGCACTTATAGGTGTATGTGCCTTGGCATCCCATTTGATTTAAACTCCATTATACTTATAGGTGTATGTCAGGGGCCATGCTAACGACCCCAACCGCGGGAATGGAGGCAATCATTGGTCTCACACCGCTCCATCTAGTGGTACAAAAAGAGGGACTTGTGGCAGCCCTCCGACTACACCAGAGGAAGGACGGGGGACTGGACAGGACACTTAGAAATACTGCAGCAAATCGACCCGGCCCTTCTGTCCAAACCGACGGACATTATGTCCAGGAAGCTCGAATTCGAATTACCGTTTAAGGTGTCGATCGAAGACCCCAAAACGGCTTTGATGAGAGTCAAGGAGTTTGGACGAGGGATATCAGCCTGGTACACGGATGGTGCCAAGAATACCAGAGGTACTGGAATAGGCATTTATGGGCCTAACCAAAACCACAGGAACTTCATGGCTCTGGGCACGACGCCCACTATTTTGCAAGCAGAAACGATTGCAATTGATATGTGCGCCAGAGAATGCTTGAATAGGCACCTAAATGGCGCGCATATATACATCTGCTCAGACAGCCAAGCCGCATTAAAGGCCGTTCACGGACTGTCTGGGAATGTCGAAGATCCCTCTCGCAACTGGTTGACCCTTATGTGGGTCCCAGGGCACGGGGATATTAAAGGCAACGAAGTGGCCGATGAACTCGCAAAAAGAGGTGCAAATGCCACTCCTATAGGACCAGAGCCGTTTTGTGGACTCCCCATGGCGCATAGAGGAGAGGTGGTGCAAAAATGGGAAGAGGACAAAAGACGTAAGTATTGGAACAATGTACTAGGTCTACGTCAATCAAAACGACTTCTGAAACTCGATCACAGCCACAAGGTGCTTGAACTCACAAGGAACGAGCTAAGAACTTTCACCGGACTCATGACAGGGCATTGTGCCCTCCGATACCATTTGCGGAAAATGGGAAAATAGGAAAGTGGAAACTGCAGATTGTGTGATTCGGCAGATGAAACTACCGAGCACATACTATGCACTTGTGTCGCGATTGCTCACAAGCGTCTTTCACACTTCGGCAGGGACCGATTATCCCCCCGAAGAAGTGAGCATTATCACCCCCAAGATAGTTACCAGGTTCATGGTGGACGTGGGACTGCTTGGGAAGTGATTGGTTAATGGTAGAACAATAGATCTGTTAGGTCGCAGTTCACGAGAGGCTAACACACCTCACTAAGACCCTACTTAACCTATAACCTATAACCTATATAGGTGTATGTGGAATAAATGATGGTGTTATTGATGATGTTCTTTGGGGAAAGTGGTGTTAATTTATGGTAGGGATGAATAGTTGGGATTTGGAAGGATTAATATTGATTCGTCAGTTAGAGCACAATGCTTGGATGGAATTGAAGGAACATTGAAGGGAATGCGATTTTGAGAGAGTATGAATGGGCAACAAGAACGGTGTTTTTGGCAAAAATCAAGGAATATTATGAGGGGTTAAAATATGTAGGATCAGGATTACTAATGTCGTGGCAGAATATATTGTATAGGAGAGGGGATAAGGGATTAACTTATAAAATTGTTTTTTTTTTCTTTCTGGAAACAAATAAGCCATTTATGGCAGGTAAACTAATGAAAGATCATCAAAGTATCCTTTACTAGTAGCAGAGTCAATAGAGCAGCAATGGGCGAGAGTGGAAGATCATGTGGATGTGAGCTTTGGCCTTTCCATGTGAAGTCGAAATTATTGTATACAATTTTTTAAATTATTTGTAAGATTTCTGAAGTAGTTATATTTACACATTGGATAAATACATATCAAATATCAAAAGATTTTGAAAACGATTTTTTAATTCTAACGTGACAAGAGCTATTGGAAAGGAAGTTGTGAATAAGGATTAATAAATATAAGATTGGGAAAGCAATTGTTTAATTCTAACTTAACAAGATCTATTGGAGAGAAAGTTGTGTATAAGGATTATTCTTATACATCCTTATACCCAACTTCTTTTCCAATAGATCTTGTCAAGTTAGAATTAAACAATCGTTTTCCCAATATATTCCAATTTTATAAGGCATCTCTCAAGGTGCTCCCTTATCACCTCACCTTTTTAGTTGTAAACATTTATATAGGAGTCTAATGTGCAAACTGAGTCAAATGCTTTTTGAATATCTAAGAAAAGTGTATCTGACATTTGACTTTCGCGGTATTTTATTTGTATATTGGACTTATGGATAGAGAGAGGAAGTATGGTAGATTTTTTGGGAAGACAACCAAACTAATAATAAAGAATGAAGTTAATTGAGGTCTGAAGAAGTTTTTGTTTGATGAAGTATTCAAAGAGTTCACCAATTACAGGAAGGAGTGTGATGGACCGGAAGCTAGAAATAAGAGCGGAATCATTTTTAGGTTTGGGGATACAAATATTTATACCATTGTCCACACGGAAGAGAATTATGGATGGGCAGTACTTATAAATTTTTATAATAAATATGTGAATTTTATGAGGGAGTTTTTTAAGGATTGATCTGATAATTTAATTATGACTTGGAGAGGAGTTTTTACCAGAGTGTAAAATTGAGTAATAATCTTTCTTGTGATAATGGAGACTTATCAAGTGAAGCGTACCAGTCATTACTAAATCAAAAAAGTCTTCGTCGTAGTCATTATTGTCCAATGATTAAAATGTAGGTTCTAACTGTTTTGCAAAATCTTTAGCAATTGATATGTCGTCAGTCAGTATGGTACCGTTGGTTGGGTGTTTAATATTGGTTATATCGTCTGATTTTTTGTAGTAATAGTAGTAGTAGTGTTTGGCTATCGACTACGTGGTCCTTTCGCCGTGTGATTTGTGTGTTTATTTGTATGTAAATGAGCTTGTTACTTTAAAGGATCGCCTAAGTTGGTCTAAAGCGCCATTAATTGTATCCCAATGATGAATGGTACCGGTCACACATTCAACTGATGGCTCGAACCAACGTTGCTGCACGTTAGTTCGGGGCCACCGCCAGGCTGTGATTTTTTGTATTTTGTCAATTTTTTAATTTCTGTCCAATACGTCTTACCTTGCATTTCATTAATTTTATTACACGTTGCTGTCCACTTATGTTTTTTAAAATCTAAAATTAGCCTTTTTATATCTTTATTTAATTTGTTAAATTTTTGTCTAAGTGAACTGTCATAGAATTTAATTACTCTGTAGAGTTGTCTCTTATGTTTCAAAAGTCTGATGATAAATTTAGGAAAGGGGTGGGTAATTATTAACTTGAATATAATGATTTTAATCTTCTTTCCAATTTATTTTTTTTACGTGATTTCTCTAAATATTTCATGGTTCTCTCTCCAAATTACCAATTTGAGTTGAGGATTCTGTATTCCAACAATTTTATTTAAATTATTTGAAAATAACTGATCATTTCTTGCGTTATCTCATCTGAATTTCTAGAAATCCTTATTTCATTTAATTTCTCTTCTTACTTGCTTACTTCTAATGTTTGTCTTCAAAACTGCGAGAAATTTCATCTAGATTTCTGAAATTTTATAGGAATTTTTATTTTCTACAGCATATCCTCTTACTATTATATTGAAAAATTCCTGAGCTATTCTCTTGATGGAATAAAATGTTATAACTGGGAGATGTCATACACTCGTTGTGTTCCACATATATTTTATCTGATAAACTACTGACGCGTGTTTCAATACTTACGGATCATTATCAAATTTGAAACTAGTTTGTGACATTTCTCAGGATACAAGGCATTGTCTTCGACGGTTCTCCATTGTAGGAAACTACCGCGCTAATGATGTCATCGGTGTTGACTATTTCTTCCTGGTTATAAAATGACGTGAGTCTATATTTTGTTATTAGTAAACCATGATATTTTGTCCAAAATTCCTTTTGTTCACTATTGTTGTTTTTATGTTGAATGATTTTAAATATATCTTGATTTTTATGCTGGTTTTATACACAATTGTTATAGCTACAATTATATTATCTTCTTTGTCTATCATAAGTAGTTTTGATAATATAACAGCTTCTAGATATAATAAATAAATAAATAAATAAATAAATAAGTAGGTTTTGATTATATCCGTTTTTAATGGCTCTTTCAGATAATAGAATGGTTAAAAGACGATGAATGTATGATTGCTCAACTTGTTCTGAGTGGAAAATGATCACTGGGTATAATGGTATATGTTGTGGTGATTTTCCTACAGATGACATATTTTAGTTTGTTATTATAAATATTTATTTTGAAATCTAGAAAGTTTATTTTGCGATTCTCTTCTTTCCCTATCGTAAATTGAATGTATTTGTTAATGTTATTTGTGTCTATAAAAACATATCCAGCTGTCTATACAATCCATATACAGAAAATATCAACATATCGACACCAGTGTATGATGTTATTCCTCATTAGGTTATTATTATTAAGTTGTTTCTCTTCAAACGATTTCATAAAGATTAGAAGACCATATTTCTGTAGGTAAAATTTGTTGTTAAAATGCAATTAATAAGTTCGTATATATTAGTTTCAAGTGGGCAGTGTTAATCTATTAAATCTTTAATTATCCTGTTTAATTCTTGAATTGGTATTGTCGTGAGTATTTCAGTGATTCCAGTGCTAGTTCTTTGTCACTTAACAATTTTCATTTACAAATTGGTATCACCTTTGATAATGATCCGTAGTGATCCAAAGACATGCCAGTAGTTTAGGTGATAAAATATTTATGGAATATAACAAGTGTATCACTTGCATTGAAGTTTTCTTTCTTTCTTCTTTTCATTTTTCGAATATTTTTCTTTAGATTTGTGGAATTTTTCTGGATAATTGTTAATATTTCGCAGCCAATGTTAAATAAAAACGTATTTATATCTTTGCCTTTATATTACAGTCCATTCTTGAAGCTATAGAGTAAATTACCCTTTTTGGTGCTAGTACTCATATCTAGTCTGTTTCAAGTGCTTTTTAATATCTGTCAGTTTTAAATCAATGATATTTGTTGATAGCTTCATTGTATTTTCTCAGTTTTTACGCTCTCAGTATGTTAGATTATAATTTCCTTGTCTAATTTTAATTTTCCAAAAATTGTTATGTTAATTTTTCGGAATATTGTGTTGATCTCAAAATTCCATTAAATTTCATTTTATTTTATGGTAATTCTATGAGAATTTCTTGTACGGTTTCTTTAAGTCTCTACAATTATAATAGTAATGTTAGTTTAGTTTAGTTTAATTTATTCGCTTTACAAGATCTATTAAAAATACATAAATAAATACACTAAATCACTTTAAAATTTTAGTGCTCGTATTGCAATCTCGTAACTATCTGCCATCAATTGTGAATAAAACAATCCAATCTATATAAAGTTCTATAAACCTATTTTAATGATATTAATAAAGGTTGGATCTAATCAAGCATAAACCTTAACTAAGTATAGTATTATCTAGAGATACATTTATATTTCATTTAAAAATATGAATTCAAATTTAAACTAGTAAAGATTTTCTTACTTCATTAATATTAATAATAATAGTAATAATCTTTATTAGTGTCAGTAACATAGGTTTTACACATAATTTGTTTCACTCACTTGACATATGTGATATCAAATAGTAAATATTAGTTACTAATAAAAAAGTTTCATTAATTAACAAGTGCATATGAAATAAAATTTAATATAAAAAGTACGAAAATGAACGCATTACATATTAAAAAGTTTTAAAATACATGTAAAATATATTTTAAAATGTATTAAGAGTAAAATATATAAGATATGAAATCTAGAAATTAATTTACAATATATAAGGATTTAGTAAACATTATAATTAAGCAAAATTCTGCACACTTCCAGGCAATATTTTAATATACTGTAGAATCTATAATAGTACCTATTTTATTATTATAGTACCTGTTTTATTCGTTGACAAGCGAAATCTAGCATTATGTATATCACATTTAGTGTGAGTTTCACATGAGTGGTAGTCTTTATTACACAAGTATTCACCAAGATTGACTGCTACTTGACACTTATTTATTGAGTAAGAGTAAGCTTCCTTTGGCGTGACGCAATGTTCTCTAAGTGCTATTACCTCAATATTTTTGTCGATGGTATATGCTTCCAATTCTTCCAATTTGTTTCTTAGACATTATATATTAATCTGTTAACGGTGGAGGCTTCTACTTCGTTATACATAATTCTTCACAAATAAAAAACTTTTTAACTTTGTTTGTATAACACGGACTTTATTTAGTGACTATAGTTTCGACAATTTTAGCTTGTCATTATCAAACTTCTAGATTGTCGAAACTATACTCACTAAATAAAGTCCGTGTTATACAAACAAAGTTAAAAAGTTTTTTATTTGTGATTATATATTAATGCAAAATAGTAACGCTTTTGAACTATGGGCCCATTAATATGCTTCCTATCCGCAAACGTAGTGGCTGTTTGGGAGACCTTTTGAACATAGAACGTCTCAATTCTACTCCTCTTGACCATATAGTGGGGTTTTCCATTTTGTTGAGTTGATCGTATGGAACTGCTACTTGAAACGGTGCATATTCCTCTGGTCGTCTTGATTTTATTTTTTGACATGAAAATTTTTCAAGTGATCTATTATAACATATGTTGTAGTATATCGAGAGAGGTAATATATATGTAATATATATATAATTATGTATGCCTGGTAGTTGATTCTCCTATTATGTTTTCCTCGGCTGTCTCTTCTTTCGCTGAACTGTCTTCAATTTCTGTTTTTCTTCCATGGCATCTTGACAGTCAGATATTCTACAATAGAACAATGTTTTCACCATTGCTGTCTTCAATTTTGGATTCATTGAATTGTAGGATATTAGGTTGCCTATAGTTGACACACAGTTGGTGTCAGACCACCCATCGTCTTGGATATTATCGATGTTAACGACCAGCTTATCACTAAATTATCAGTATAATAACTTTTTTGGCTAAATCTTGATTTGTTTTAGTAAGATGATTCACTGGTTGCTTCAAATACATATAAGAAAATCAATTTCGTTTATAAATACGTAATATTGCGAATCTTCGCGGACTGGTGTGCTTTCCATGGGTCCATCATACACTTTTGAGGTTATCCCGGCACAGCAATTTATTTCTTCTTCTTTAGTATTATACAGTCCACATATTTTCATCACACAATTGGGGTCATATTTATTAGCGCCTATACTACAGTATTCATACTTCTTAACAGATACTGAACACTTTGCATAAGTAATAATTTCTTCAGCTAATATTGATTTCGTGAGTGATCTGCATTGGGCAATTTTTTAATTATCAAATTATATATTCAAAATTATACGAGTTCTTTAAAAAATATTTTAGTGGTGATTAATATTTACGCGTTCTTGCAAAAGCATCACACAATATATGGTTGCGATAAATCCAATGATCATCATTACGATTGTAATGATAAAATTGAGAATTTACTATAAAATTATTTATTACATTTATTAAAAACTTTTATTAATAGTCTTGAAAATTAAATTATTATAGGATACTTATAACATAAAATAACACCTGCTACTCTCTTTAACTCATTAAGTCAATTATGAGGATAAACCAATCTATTATTTACCGAAACCCATTAATAGATTGTAGCGATTATGGCTTACAAAAAGGAAAGAAAGCTTAATTTTATAGGAAGTATTAGAGATTTAGCGTGTCATTAGTTATGATTCATTAGCAATTTAGTATATTCTTTGATCGTAAGCTGTCAACTTAAACACACGTATTAGGAAACTGCAAATATAATCATAAAACTTATCTTTAATTATATTAAAAGTTATCTTTCAGAGTTTCTAAACATATTTTAAGACTGGCTTTTGAGCAATAGTATATTTTAACACATCGTAAGATGAAGATATATTAAAGTCTATAAGATTTTGATTTAGTCTTAGTTTTATAGAGTAGCATATTTGCTTAGCATTTAGTATTTTAATTAATAATAATAATTAATATTTGATGAAGTGTCGAGAACGAATTATCAACTTTACGTATTATATGAAGTAGGGTTAAGATACCAGATACGTATTACTAAAAAGCTACAATGACTATATTTATATATATATTTTGATTTATAACAATAAAACCAGACTGTATTAATATTAAGAGAACTGAATATTATATATTAACGCTTTTTTTAATAACTACATATGTAATTATTCCACATAAGGCTTATTGAATTTAGTATAATGCTCCCCATTTTATATATTTTTTTTAAATATTTAAATATTACTGTTCTTCATCCAAACCCTGACATAAACCTCTCCAAACATTTCAAACATGTTTTTTATATCGTTCAGCTTAGTAGGAATAAATTTAAATGTGCATTAGACGGAACATAAAGAATTCGGGAGTCATTTTACAAATCGCCCATGAATTTCAACAAAACCAATTGAAAACGTACCCAGTCGACCGTTCGGACCGAAACATCCGTCCTCTCCCTCTTCCCACCGTCAGCTATTCAGGGGGTGTATTAAATCGGTATAAATTTATAAATTCATCCATGCCAACATATGATTCGATCGAGGCTTTCCACCGGAATTACACAAATCCCCGCGAACGTCCAAACAATTAATCGCGGACAAATTACGGCGCCGTAATGCGATACGCGAAAGAATGGCGTTTCCGGTAATGATACGTTGAAAGCAGATTGTTGCTTTCAGTTTAATGGTAATTAATTCCTGCACTGATTGACTGACTGACTGACTGAATGCCAGGATTGATAGGGAGTGGACGGGCATTCATTTCTGCATGTTTGATGTCATTTCCTGTTTCGTTGGCTATTTTTTTGTACGTCTATAATTTACCGTTTTCATAGTATACGTAATAAATATAACATATCTAAGTAACAGCAAACAATCTTATTTTAAAAATCAGTAATACATATCATAATATTTTAATTGTAGTCCTAATTATTTCTTCTATCACGTAGAGTTTAATAATAATAATAATATATTGGTATCGTTCCCCTATCTTCATTTAATTTGGTATAAGTTTCATACATTCAAGGGATAGTAGGAAAGTAGTAACCGACCATAAATTGTCTGTTCACTTCATACACTCTCATTTAATTATTTTTATTAATATATTAATGAAAGTAAGTACCACTTATATAATCAACATTTAACCTTAAATTGAATCATTTATGCTTTTTTATTGTTTTAGTCAGTATTATTTTACCATTATCTAATAAAGATTGTAATAATATAATTTTTATATGATTGAGCTTGATTTAAGTAAATAATTTATTCATTACAGACCTCAGAATACTGTAATGTTATCACAAAACGAGTGTTCGAATAGCAGTAGTAATCCACATCGTAAATAATTACGATGATAAAGTACGTTCGACGAAACATTAACAATAATTCTTATTCCCACCTGTGGCTCTTGTTCATGCTGGTGTGGACTATAAAATGATTAATTTAATGAGGCCATTAAACGTTTTGTTTTGCTTAGTGGGTAGGGTAATGTACAACCGTTATTATCTAACTTCTATATAAATCAGAAATATACTGGGTTCATGAATTCATTGTTATTTTAAAGTCAAAACAAAGAAAATAAATTAAATTAAGAGTATACGGAATATTAGTGTTAATTTTGATAATTGTTTAATGCCTAAAGAAATTAATTCGAGGATTTAATTTTCTCCATATTTACTATAAAATTTAATGCTATAGGTTGGACACTCTCATTTTCTTTACATTTAAAGAGAATTTTAAGAAACAAGTACGAAACAGTGGTAAATGTTCTGTGGTGTACAATTAAAATTTGTAAGAAATATTTTATTATTTCTGTTTATACAATAATGTAATAGACATAAATAAACTAAATTTGCAAGAGTAAATGGTGGTATTTCATTATTTGACATATATGACAGTTTTACACAAACAAGAGAAAGGAAAATTATATATATATATATATATATATATATATATATATATATATATATATATAAATTTGAGCCTTTTAGATACTATAAAGAAAACTATTATAGCTTTGTAATTTTTAATTTTTATGTGTCACAAATAAAAAAAATATTATTATTATGTAATGTTTATCATGGCTTAGGATTTACAAAGAATCCAATTCTAGGCATCAATGTGCTTAAAATTAGAATGAAATTTACTTAAAATTACTACAATTTTTACAGTGTGTAAAATTTAATCAAAATATTTGAGTGTGTAAAATTTAATCCAAATATTCATATACAATAAGAATAATTGGATTAAATTTTATGCTATAATATAAAGCATTGCTAACGAGCTGAATCCTACTTTAAATTACTTTCAAAATAATATTAATTATCTTTAAATATTAATTCTTAATGCGATTTGTTATTTTCTTAAATAATTAATAAGAGCTTATATTTTCTTACGATATTTAAATTTTTAATTCAACTTTATATATTTCATATATATATACAGGGAGATACAAAACGCCCAACGCCAAATCTCTGTTATTTATTAACCGATTTGTATGAACTAAAAACAAATTAAATGGCCATTTTTAATACTACAAAATGACATTAATTAGTGGAGTAAAAATAATCCATACCCTATTAATGAAAAGAATTTTTAACGAAAATTTTCTGTAAATGTGTGGTGTTAAATTTTGGATGACCGATTAGTTGGGCCAGTTTATATTGATGAAAATTTAGATCAAGAAAAGTACCATCCAATTTTTCTTGAAGATTTGCCTTTTTTTGTAACTTAATAGGATTTACTTTCAACACGAATATGGGAAAATACGAATTGGAACAAATGGACTTTTTCGCCGACCTGCACAATGACCTGATCTTAAACCGTAACATAACGAGATAATGAAGTTAACCTGAGAAATTATATAATCACAGTTTGTAGAAAAACTCCTGTGAGTTTTTTTCCAATACAATACATGATATTGTAAACAGATCAGACAAAAATATTTGTAAAGTAACCTTTTAATACAGTTTAAATTGTCTATTGGTTTTTATTTGATCCGTGTGTTCCGTTAGCTAATTTATTTATTTATTTGTACAAAAACCCTACAGACTAAAGTTCCATTAACAGGGTTTAAAATACAACAAAAAAAGTACATATAAATCTAAAGTCCTAGTGATTACCTATCTTAAACATTCTAGAAGATTATGCTTAAATTTTGTAAATGATGTATGTAAATATATCAGCATTGTACTGATATTGGTTATATAACCGTGATAACCATAATATCGGCGAATTCTCGTAATAGTTATTTTGGGCGTATTGTATATAAATGTCTTGATGAGGATCAAAGGACGTAAATATTGAATAACATAATAATAAATTAGCAATGACTATTGTGTACTAACATAAATTTAAACTCATGCAAAAGATTACATAAGGTATATCAAAACGGTATTCACGATATTTTACAAAATATAAGTATCTAAGAAATTTTCTTTGTATACACTCTAACATATTATTGTATTTAAGATACGAACAATATGTCATTTTGCTGAGAACGAATGTTCTAAAGAGCAAGCTCATAACTTTAGTTTTGGCGAAAGCTCTACAATTGCGTATAATAAATCTGAGTATACTATAACAATTCCGGCTAATTTTAGTTACATGGTTATTAAATAATAATTGGTTATCAAACATTACACCAAGTTCCTTAATTTCAGTTAGCCTATTAAGTTGAATATCATTTATAGTATAAGGATGTAATATCACGTTAGTTTTCCTTAAATATATAAATACAGAACATTTAGAAATGTTCAGTGACAGTGTGTTTTTAAGTTACACCACTCAAACCACTCACAGAAGAGGGTATAAGTTAGAACCCTGAGGAATACCACTTGTTGCAACATACCATTTGGACTGAGAGCCGTAGGATTCTACAAGTTGTTGGCGATCATGTAGATAAGAAGTTAACACATGTACAATGTTCTGTTGAACTCCAAAGTCGTAAAGTTTCTTAATAAATAAAAAATGATCCATTCTGTCAAACGCTTTAGTTAAATCACCGTTAATAACATCAACTGGTTTCCCATTGATTATCCCTGTAGTTATTATTTGTGTTAAGTTCATCAGATTGATTGAAGTAGATCTTTGTTTCATAAAACCATGTTGCCGAATAGAGTGACAGGGACTAACTTTATAATATATATAGTTACTCAACAGAGATTCAAAGACTTTCGATAAATTACTAAGAATGGCTATAGAGTGGTAATTCTCAAAAATTTTGTTGGAGCCTGTCTTTAATACTGGGCATATTTTTACTTCCTTCCATTTTGCAGGAAATATACCTGTTTTCAAAATTAGTTTTACATGTATTTTAAGAGGTTCACATATACCAGATTTTCTTTGAATCTTTTAATATCATAGAAGGAATTAGATCTAATCCCATTGTTACATTGGGTTTCACTCACTTTAATTGCTTAAGAGCAACTGATGAAGCGATTACAAAGTCACCCATGTGGCGTTTATTTGGCGGTATATTATGTATAGGCGTACTAACCAAACTCGTTAAATATGATTTTAAAAATTGGTCAGCGAATCCATTTAGTCTACCACTAGTAGTGCTATATGTTAATTCCTTTTGGTGTTTAGGTAATTCCAAACTAAATTAGAATCATGCGACAGACTCTCTTGTATATGCTTGACATGTTGTGAATGAGCTGAGGCTATGTCTTTTGTACAAGATGTACGAAGTTCTTGAAATTTAATACAGTTCTCAAATCGACGATCCCTAAAAAAACGTTTACGAAATTTCTGTTTTATATCCATTTTTCTTCGAATGGAGGAACCAATCCATTGGCTTTCATAGGTTTTAATGGTATCATACATGTTTAACAAATATAAAATACCTAATATTATATAAAACCTTGCAAGCAGCATCAACATCTGAACATGTATATCCTTTACACCAATCAGCTTCATATATCTGTTTATACAGGATAATTTGCTTTTCAAAAATTATATTTGTAAGCCATTTTTTCAAAATAATTAGAAGTTATATTTATATTAAGCAGTACAGTGACACTTAAAGTTGGATGGTGAGCATCTTCAGTGACCGATGGCGCATAACATCTTTCCAAGTCCTGGATTGTATCTTCTGATGCAATAACCAGATCAAGAATTTTATTAGTTGTGTTAGTGACAGTATTAAATTAAATTAAGTTATTAAAATTTAGAAAAGCATTTAAAGCATCTAAACATGGAGAATGCACGCTAAGAGAGTAAATAGGAATGTTGAAGTCGCCAGCTATAATAATGTTCAAGTGTGAGAATTAATGTTTAAATTAATAGGTCCGATTTCTGATTTTGGTATACATTTACAACCACAAACTCAATTGAATTCAATGAGTCCATGTTAAATTGAATTACTAGTAGAAAAATGAATATGAGATGCTATTAACACACCTCCTCATCTACATTCACAGTTTATTATTAATTTAAATGCAACTTTATTAGATAATAAACATACAACCTACGCTGTTTATAACTTTGTTACAATTCTTAAAGCAGATCGTTCTGCAACTTGAATGTTATGATGAATAAAGGAATTACATAGGTTAACAGCAAATAGCTTTATATATGTATGTTGCAGTTTGTGAAAAATGCACTTGCGATCAAAGAATATTGGAATATTTACAGTGGACTGATGATGGAATAAGTGTATTGTTAATTTAAATTTGTAGCGAATTTTGGAATATTCTGTGGAATAGAAGAAATGTTTGGAATAGGTAAAGAATTGTTCAACACTTGATTTGTTTCACAAATTTTATTCTTTACTATTTATTTCAAGATATTTTACTAAGAGATAAGTGAGACTATTCCACTCCTATTGCATGTAGCCAATGAAAATGAGGCATGTGATATTTTTTAGCCAATCACGTCAATTTATAGGTGAATAAACACCAAGTTGCTGTATATTCACCTGAATAACCTGAAGTTAGCTATTTCCCGACAAATGAATTGAATTAGCCTTGATAAAAAAGCGAAAAACGTTGTTTCTACGTATGTCAGTTGCAAGTAGGTTATAAAATCAAAAGGTTTGGTAACACTTCATCATCCATAATAAATGCGACGGTGACAAGTTCTGCACCAAAAAATCAAACTTAAACGAGATCGTGTGTTTGGAAACGATTTGAAGAAATCTGCGCCGATAAAAACTAGCAGTTGTTAGCAAAACTTTAATGGAAACTTGCCGCGATTATGATGACTGGGCGTATAATATAAAGAAGGTAAATGCAAATGATTATAAGGGAGGTGTTATTTAATCAATGTCGAATTTTTCGACCAAAATACTGCAAGAGATATATCATAAAAATTTTAATAATAACATTGAACCATTCACCGATATTCGTTTCAAGTCGTGGAATAGTCTCGCCTGGCGGCTCGTGATTTTTTCGTGACAGTTGCTGTCATTAAAATCGTTAAGCAACAAACTTTCATGCAAAAACAAAATTTATTCGAGTAAATTGCCATCACTTATGGTATTACTTGTGAATATTATCCAAGAAATAATATTATGGATATTATAGGATTCATCAGTTCACGCTAATTATTAGCCCATTACAGAAGTGAATTTATTTAGTCTTATAATCATTTGATAGCCTTTAGTAATGTTAAGTTATGAGAAATGAAATCAGAATCATCTACAAATAAAAGGGAGTAGTCATTAGGATTAAAAATTGTAGAATCAGGAACATATATTACTGCTATATATAAACCCGTGGTAATATGGAGGAACTTTGAGGTATCTCTTGTTCAGTATAAATACTGTTGGTAAATGATTTTATATTTGAAGGATCTTTTAAAAAGTTAGCAATCAAGATGGATTAAGTAGCAAAATTAATTAAATAATCTAAAAATCAAGTTAATAAGAATGTACAAACACGTGTTCGATGCGTCGATCTCATCAGTACAGCTTTAATACTAAATTGATTTTAAATACAAATAAAATAAATGTATTAAAAAGTTATATATTTACTCAATACAATGACACAATAAAATCTTATCAGCCTATTCTAATGTCAAATTGACATTTTTTTCTGATAAATTAATGTGAAATAATAGTGATACTTGATTTGAACTATGTAGACCAACAGATATGAGTAAAATCAATGGACTTGATTATACAATGGATGGTTCACTCTATAACTTATGATCTACAAATCATAAATTTGGCTTGATAATCTAAAATCATATACATATTTAATATGGCCGTGAATTACGCTAAATATAATTTTTTGATAAATTTAAGCAGAATTACAAGAGTATGAATTATGGTTATGAATGTTATTACATTTTTGTATAGAGTGAACAGGCGATATTTTTTTTATTTGGAAAAAAAATGTTAGATATGACTAATTAAGAGTAATTCACAGATGAATTTAACTTTTGATATATGAATTTAAAAAAAACTTTACAATGGTTTATCACACAATATAAATCATTAAAAAAGTAAATAATAATATTAATTTACTTTTTTAATGATTAATATTATATCATATCAATGTTGTAGATTCACGAAATGTTTTCCTATTTTTATATTATTATATTATATCATCTTCACTAATCTCAAATAAAAAACGATATCCATTAGCATATCATTTTTCTCACTTGAAATCCAATGCTAAATACCAAGGATCCAAACCTTTTGAATTATATAAAATACTTCATAGTTATTTAAATATATGTGTACTTGCTAAATTGAATAATCACAAAAGATTTTAACGAATTATCTAACAAGAATCAATTAAGTCGTATCGGACTTCTGTGGATAATAATATAAAATGTGAATTTAAGAGATATCAAATACATCTGAGGAATCCATTAAAGTTGAACTTAAACGACTTTGGAATATTATTAATAAGAGACGAGGCAAAACAAGAAAACCTGTCAAATGCAATTTAAAAACATCTTAAATAATAATGAGGAGATAACAGAAGCTTTTGGAATGCAATATGTAATCTAAATAATGCTGTAAGTGATTTTATTGATAATTTTATTATGTCTTAAATTTAATCAATAAAGACATTTGATACATGTGATTTTTTTTTTCATATCAAAGTCAGTGCCAAATATTTAATTAAATCTGGATGAGGACATAAGAACCTATATATAAATTTAATAAATGCTTCAGTATATTATGTATTTACATGTTAAAAATAAAATTTCTTTTATTTATAAAATGTTTGTTGAAAATAAATCTAAAATAACAAACCTATGTACCTACACACACACTTGGTCGAAAGCTTTTCACAGTAACTACTAAATGGATAATAGAAATATATAAGTCCTTTACGTTGTAGAAAATTAACTAATAATTAGAAAAAAAAAACACGAAAATTTTTCGTTTTTTTTGTATTATTCAATGTCTGTCGAGGTACTAGCAAGAGAAGTAGTTGTTTCAAAAGTGATTTGTTTTTGTAGTCTTAATAAGACTCATTTGTTGTAGATTTTACGAAATATTTTCGTGTTTTTACTAATTATTACCAAATAGATGTTCTGCACATTGATTTTCCAAAAATCTCTATAAAGTTAACCATTATATACTAATGAAGAAACTGGAGCTAAATAACTGTATTAGAGTTATTTAATACGTCTTTAGATAATAGATGTATTTTTCGAACAAAACGGTATTAGATCAAATCAGTTTATTTCTAGTAGCACTGTATTTTAAAATTAGAATCTTGGATATCGTTTTTTGAACGGGTCTTGAAAATCGAAAATCAAAGTTATGACATAGCTGCACTGATGAGCTGTGATACAGCGAAATACGTGTCTGCGGATAGTCATATCAATTCCATTAAGTGGTTAGGAAGCAAAGACAATACAAAAATGTTCCATTATGCTAAATGTAATTTCATACAAATTACGACAACTAACAGTTATGTACATTAATACTTGACGGTGATTTAGTACGAGAAGTAGTTGTTTTTACTGTTAGTTGGTTTTGGTATTTTTTACGTTGTAATAATAATAATAATAATAATAATAATAATAATAATAATACATTTATTTACGGTAACCACCTTTACAAAAAAAATTGACAATAAAGATAAATAAAATACAATTGTAAAATAAAAATTAATTCATGCAAAATTGGAACCACATGTACGTATAAATTATATTAACTGCGTATATTTAATTTGTGTTTAAAAGCAGAGATTGATCCGTCGAAAATGTCAAACCATGGATTTTTATTTAACTGGTTGGCCAAGTCCATCAGGCGGGCAAGTGAATTGTGATGACTAGACTCCGTTCTGTAAGTGTCCCCATAAAATATTATATTTGAGCGCGTCACCCTATGTGGGACATGAAATATAATTTGACCCAATAGATTGGGAGAATCCATTGTTCCATTGATTACCCTATGAAGTACACATAAGTCAGTTATTTTCCTACGGTCTTCGAGTTTCGTGATACCCAACATCTTCATTATAACTTCATATTGGCCGGAAACATGTTGAAGGCCACTTCTAAATTCCATACACCGTAAGAATTTCTTTTGTACTAGTTCTAAGCGATTGATGTTGACTGTCGTAAAAGGAGTCCATACAACTGAGGCATATTCCAACTGACTTCTTACCAGTGAATAATATAATGTTTTTACACATTGGACACTTAAATTTTTGCTGATTTGCCAAACATATCCGAAAATTTGTAATGCTTTCCTACTAATATTTATAATGTGAGAGTTAAATGAAAATTTTGAATCGAAGGTTACTCCTAAATCCTTTATGGTGTCAACTTTCACCAGGTCTGATGATCCAATGGTATAAGTATAATTATTTTAATTTCCGCCTCTAGATGTTGTCATAGAATTGCACTTGCTCACGTTTAATAGTAACTTGTTACTGATGCACCACCCGTCAAACGAATAAGATTTTCTTGTATGCTGCAACAGTCACTAAAGCTATAAATTGATTTAAAAAAAGTCGTCTGCGTATAAAGACATCTCACAGTTTTTGATGCTATGGTGTATATCATCAATAAACATAATGAACAAAATAGGTCCACAATGTGACCCTTGAGGCACACCAGATGTTACCTTTATTGGGATTGAAATACAGTTTTTAATACGAACATACTGAGTACGATCTGTTAAGAACGAACGTAACCAATTTAAGGTACTGCTATTAAGCCCATATGTTTTCAGTTTCTTTAATAAAACAAACCAATCAATTTTATCAAATGCCTTTGAAAAATCAGTGTAGATTGTGTCAACTTGATTACTTCTTTCCAAGGCATTTGATAAAAACTGCTTGTGTTCCAACAGATTTGAAACAGTGGATCGACCTGGTAAAAATCCATGTTGATTATTAGATATTATTTTTCGCGAAAACCATTGCCAGTGATCAGCCACTAACCTATCCAGCATCTTAGGTATAACTGATTGAATAGCTACACCTCTATAATTTTCTATCAGTTGTTTTGAACCTGATTTATAAATTGGAATTACGTAACTAGTTTTCCACACAGACGGCATTTTACCCGATGTTAAAGATTTAGTAAACATATTATGAATTGGGCGACAAAGCGAATAAATACAATTTTTAATAAAGTAACTCGATACTTGATCTGGTCCATGAGAATGAGATGATTTCAGACTTAAAATTGCATTAAATACCTCTTCCATAGTAACAACCAAAGGGTTACTATGAATTTAATCTAAGTGCCCTATATTATAAACATCCTGGTGATCATTTGAAGTAGTATATACTGAAGCAAAAAAATCCGAGAATAAATTGACAATTTTGGGTCCACCAATTGCATTTATATCATTGTGAGACATCATATTTGGATAACCTTCTTCATTTCTAAGTTCCTTCGCGTATTGCAAGAAATACTTTGGATTATTTTTGAGGGACAATTCCACACGGGACAAGTAATTGTTATAACATAATTTACTTAAAGATTTGCATTTATCGCGCACATATGAGAATTCATAATAATCTTCCCACAATCCACTCTTATTATATTTTGTGTGGGCGATCTTCTTTTTACGAATTAGTGAAATTAATTCGCTCGACATCCATCGTGGATAAGATCTATTATAATTATATATATATATATATATATATATATATATATATATATATATATATATATATATATATATATATTTATAGGGAACAAATTTATCAATCGCCGCATAAACAATACTATATATAAAATGTATCCGCAATGTAATCCATGTCAGAACTTGACAATATAAAATCCCAGTCGACTGCATTAAAGTGCCTGTTTAATAAATCATAATCGGCTAGATGAAACAGATATTTTTTTTCTGAGGTAACAATTTTATCTATATGTCCAATATTTAGTTGAATACTATATGCATAATGATGTATGCTAGTGGGAAGGAATATATTTTGCGCAAGAGAAACTGATGTCTTGGAGGAAGTAGAGAAACATAAGTCAAGGAATATTCCCCGTGAATTGGGAATACTATTTATTTGAGAAGCGTTCAAAAAATTATAACAATCAATTAAGGCATTGACAGTGGGATTTGATTGCGTACACGTTCCATTGTTCCATATAATATTAGGAAGGTTATAGTCACCACAAATTATTAGATTATTACAATTATAGCGCTCAGAGGTTTCTATAAGTTTATTGCAATGCGATTGATATTTTTCAGTTGGAGAAGATGGGGGTATATAAATTCCTCCAATTATATACGATACATCCTTCAATTTTAATAAAACAAAAAGTTGCTCAAGTGAATTGTCGCTTGAAATAAAAGTTGATGTTAAAAACTTTTTGATAGCAATTAAAATTCCGCCACCCCTAACATCACCATCAATGGACCGATCAGATCTGTATATATTATAGTCATATAGTTGGAGACTATTAGTTATATTTTCATATAACCATGTTTCAACTAAAATAATGATATCAAAGTTATTAGTATTTACGCTCAGTAGTAAGTCATTAATTTTCGTTCTCAGGCCACCATAGTTTTGAAAATATATATTCAGTTTTTTTGAGCTTGATTATTATTCCGTAAAACTTTACTGTTAGATAAATAAGGTACTCCGTCGCGATACATAATGCGTAAGTTAGCTTCCCCATTCGATTTTCTTGTCTCTAGTTCCTTCTTCAGTTTATTATAATGTTCTATTTGCTTCTTTGTTCTGTCAGATCGAAATACAAAATTATTGTTTGATGCCGAATTACTTTTTAAAACCTCTTTCGCATCCTCCTTTGAGTTAAAAATTATTTTTAATGGTCTGGGCCTATTACTACTTGGTAATTTACCTAATCTCACAGTTTTAATGGGCTTGATATTAACATTGCGAGACTCAAGGATATCAGTGACACCACTAATATCATGTTTTAAACGATCTTCCAGTATGGGGGATGAAGATTCGCTATAGTTGAAAAGAATCACATTCGACAACCTATTACGTCTCTCCTCAATCTCTATTATAATCTCTTCAGAAGTAAGGCTAGACATTAATTTTATTTGTGATAAGTCGGATTCATAGTTTGAGTGCTTATTTTCTAATTCTATAATTCGAGATTCAATGTTATCAAAACGACTTGATATAGAACTTTTTATGTCTTCTTTAAATATGTTAAATTGCTCAATAATCAGTTTATATATGGATTCAATAGTTAAGGGTGATTTATCAGTTAATGTAGAAGAAATACATTTAGGACAGACCCACTTCGTTTTTAATGAAATTATACGACTAATTTCACTGTCACTTAAGTTACTACATTTATTATGTATATGTTTTAAACAATGACCAGCACATTTAATAAAAGGGGTATTGGGTGTAACACCTCGATCGCAAATTCCACAAAGATTGGCCATATTTAATATGCAATCTCCGAAGAAAATATACAACAATTGAAATGTAAAACTACGGTGCAGAAACGCTCAAAATAATTAATTCCAATTATTACTTATATTTAAAATATTTAAGTATTTGTCTAGAATTTCAGCAAAATTTGAATAATTTTGGTAACTAGGGCAACGAAAGTGAGTTTTATTCATATCAATAATACGGTTTTAGCAAAGGTTAATATAGCTAAAGTTTTGGGTATTTATTTTGTTGCCAAATTAACATTTTATATGAATGTATTATCAATTTGTAAGGAGAGCTATAAAATTTCAGGCTTTATAACACGAAATACTAAATATTTTAATTAATTTGTTTTAAATAATTAATAAATTATTTATCCGAAGCAAACTGGAATATTGTTCAATTATACGGCATCCAATATATATTATATCTAAGGATGAAATTGAAAAAGTTTAACGAAAATTTCTTAAAATTCTGCACCTCAGATCTCATGCCACATATCCTTATCAGAAATTTCCTTCTTTTAATCTGGAACATGAATTTAATCTGAATTTGTTTAATAATATTATCTATCTATAAACTTATTAAAAATAATGTTAGATACCAATCAGTACCTATAAGTTTTAATTTGTGAAGACTACATTCCAGGCAACATTTAATAATGTATGTTATTATAATTAGGAACTTTGTGTATAGGGTATTGAAAAACATTAGTTACATTTACAAGAGAAATTTGGTTTCACCTTCTACAAATGTTTTAGCACGTTGCAACACAAAATAAATAAATCTTTTAATAAATCAACTAGTGGATTTACACATGGATTTATACATTTTTTGACAAATTAAATAAAATGTATTTGTGTATTTTAGTTTTTTGTTTGTTACTGAAAGAATTGCGTTTTTCATAAATAAAACAATATGTTTACATGTTTGTATAAAATAGATTCAATGACTAATTCCTACATTAAGAAAAAAGTAATCTACATCTAACTTTATTGAAAAGAATTTATTTATTTGATTTTATTTGCTTTCATTGCAATATTCAGCGCAATCAAATGTAACAAAACACAAATCAAAATCAAAATCAAATATGAGAGTATATTGACAAGTATTCTATAATTCAAAATATTTTAATTAGAATACTGTTATAAAAATATATTATATTTAAAGGATGTAGTTTTTATGTCAGCTATAATCTTTCATAAAAATAACGTATCTATCTTCATTTCATATTGATGAATTCATTTTTACATTGGAACTTTCGAACCTCTCAACATATACTAATAGTCCGTTTTCATTTTATTGTATATTAATATTATTTTTATTAATATACGATAATTAATAAGTTAATATTAAGTCATATTAATTTACAAGTTTCGTCATAATTGTATATCAAATTCATGTATTTCGATAAGGAAATTATTTATTTATGAGGTAACATAAAGCCAGGCTTCTGTATAAAAATTTGAGCCAATATCTTATTTACTTCTTCAGATACTTGTAATGGACCTGGAGCGTGAGACACGCAGTATAGATTAGATTAGGAGCAACCTTTTTGAGAAGCGGATCATATAGGAAAATATGTAGGAACCTGACGAATAATTCGTATGGAAAATCCTATTGAGATGTAAAGGCAAAGAAAAATGTATATTTACCTTATTTTATTCGTATGATATTTATATCACGCCTGAAGCTTTATTTTAAAATCTTAAGAAACAACACCATATCTAAACAAACTATTACTGCACCACTAGAATAGTTTCATGTAATTATTTTTAATTTAAAAGTAAATTGAATATTCATGTAGCCGTATTAAAAAGTGTGTATACATTATATTTAAATTATTGAAATGAACTTAAATATTAATTTTTCGTCATAGAGATAAATTTCTCATGATCGATTGTGCGATATCCGTGTAAGATCTGAAAATATTAAAGGAGTCTGGTTACTAAATCTTTGGCAAACTTTCCCTGTTATAATTCAATTTAGAAAAGCAGAGTTTACTCCGGCAGGACTGACCGATATCTGCGGGATGATATAGTGGGGAAAGTTTGCGAGTTACCCAACTATAATCATCGGTGTTAATTTGGATGCTATATCAACTGGTAAATTGCGGCGAACACTTACTAAATTGCGGACTGTATAATCTCGCTACCGGCTCGGATTAGGGTGGGCGAAAGGGCGCGGGGAGTTGAAAGAATGAAAAAAGAACTGTCGACATAAAACACTTACCCCTGACAGATGACACAGATGATGCGCAATATTATGAATACCCCTGAGGAGATATTAAAATTCTGATGTGTAAATAAGGCCCCCTCTCAAAGGAAATGAAACATAAAATTCAACACTTCAAACACGAACGTAAAAATATTCGTAAAATATAATTAATAACGTAAATTTTAAACGTAATTTTGATTTATCTAAAATCAACTGTTTTATTGATATAGACATTTATATAATTCATTTTATATAGAGTACTCGTTAAAAATATGCAAATAAACATAGATTTTCTAATAATATTTGCTGTTATGGTGACAATTATTGATGATGCAGTCTATAAAATTATACTAATAAAACTAGTATTTAATGGTCTATAATACTAATCTTCGTATCTAGTTTATCCCCTTTCTAGTTATTGGATTGGACTTTCAATCTTGGAAATGGATTCTTTGTAATGTTTTATTTTCATCTGGGTTATTTTTTCCACAAACAGAAATATCGGTATTATTGGATTTTGCCAGAAATACTATCAATAATTAATTATATATTCCCATAAGTATTTTATAATAAAATGAATTGCTTATAAATGTATCTATTTGGAGAAATTGTTTACTCTGATAAAAGCCTTGTGTATTGCATTGCATCATGCGATCTATAACTAACAACTCTGACCATTTATAATGGTTCCATGGGAATTATATTTTAAAAGCACTTATTCTACTTCTATTCCATGTTATACAAATCGTTTTGAACAGATCCATTTAATACTATGCCAGATTAAGTTATATCATAAGATCCAACGCCCCAAAAGTAATGCCCTTATAAATCATTCAGTAACTAATTTATGCGCGATAAAATTTTTAACGCACTATTTATACGGCGCGAGGGGACCTCATAAAATCGGATGGGGTGTCCTGCGTTGTGCCCGGGGGCGAGGATGGCGTAGAAGACAATGGCCGGCCAAAAGCTGGAGGTCAAGATACGCTTTACGCGCGCAGATAAAAAAATCGCATACGAATGCGGAACGAACGCGGATTGTATCGGTACATTCGGGACTTGTGTCCCCGGGAATTTTACCTAAATCAAGGCCCTTATCTTGGGCGTCAGGGATTGCAAGATAACAGACCCGTTTATGTTGCACCCGTAAACAATAACACTGCGGGCGAGGTGGCGCGCTGAAATGGAAAATCATCGTGTTAATTTTATTGTTAGAAACTAATATAGTCTTCCACGTAATATTAATTCGCTATAGAACTGCTTTCTGTGCAGCATCTGTATTTATATTATACCCTACATTAATTTTTTTTTCACAATTATATGAAGATTTAAGTACGCATGTACATAATAAAATATAGTTTGAAATGAATGTGTTCATTTTAACATAAATCCGACTTGGCTACGCCATCCTATTATAAAGTGACCTAATAATGCTGAATTCGGTCAGAAGTTAAGATGCCAAATGTATATAATAGATTTCAAAGAATTATACTATTTCTAAAGAACAATTTTGGGATAATTTATATGACTCTGCTTTAATATACCCCTTATAAATTTCAGTACTATTCATTCAATGATATCAATATGAATATATATATATATATATATATATATATATATATATATATATATATAAATTAATATAGCGATTTATACTATTTATAAATAATTTTATAGTAGTACAAATTTAAAGTATACTCTCCAAAGTTAAAGCAAAGAAACAGAGCCGCAGGCGAGTGGATTAAATCATTCGAATGATTAATAGCCATTATGTGCGAGTAGAATACTATACTTTATCCACAACCACAAAATGTGTAATTTTTGTTTTGCTTACTGCAAGTTAACATCATAAAAATGACAATTCGTTAAAGCATTTGACAAAAAAAATCACTATATATTAGAAGTAATGTTACAGTTACATTTGAACAATTATTAAGAATGATAGAAGGTATTGAAGCTACATCTAAATTTACATTTTGATTTGAAACATCTCATTTGGGATTTTCAAAAAATTGGCAATATCTCGTCCCATTTTTGTAAATTTATTAATTCCAATTCGCTGCTTTGTACATTTTCCATTTTGAAAATTTAGAAAAAAATAATCACTTTTCATCTGATTTCGGATGCAAACATATTTTTTTATAATGTAAAAATTATCAGTCACAGTAAATTTTCTAACAATTTTAGTCTTGGTGGTGGGCACCTTCACTATATATCACGAATTAAGGTCTTCTAGGTCCCTAATTTTCATGTTGTATAACTCATTTGAACGGCAGGCACCCATTATTCCCATAATTAATGCAACCTATAGAAAGAAACCACTGTATTTTTTCACAAAATGTGTAATTTAAAATTTACTTTTGTTGCAATAAATTTTTCATCGGGAGCACTTCTAATAAAGTTGTTAACATTTTCAGGAGAAAAGGTATTGGCCTTTTTAGGCGTGAATCCTTCATTTTGTCGCTTCAAATAAGCTTGCAGTTTAGCGATATTGATATTTTCATAGATTTTTACTGTACTTTTTAGCATAGAGTATTTCTGCCACAATGAAGAACAGTTGTATTTTTTGGACAATTCTGTAAAATATACCAACACTATTGATTCCGACGTAGAATGTGCGTTTTTCTCTCTTTTCCACTCACGAAATGCGGTGTATGTGTCTTGATACAGATTACGCGACTTTTCGGGAAACAAGTTGATTGAAGCAATTTCAGCGGCTTTTCTTAATTCCGGGGGTGTTAAATTACACTCTGTTTCTAAATCCATATTCTTTCTTACACTCGAATCACAAGAGTAACACACAATTACGAATCAATTTCTAATGAAATTGATGTTTGTTTACTAGACGTCAAATTTGTTTAAAATGAGATATCCTGATTTTGTAGTGATTTATTATTATTGAATAGATGAGCAGTGACAAGTCAACATATTATTCACAGGTTACATAACCTGTTAATAATGAATGTCATTAATATTGATCGTTTGCTTGTATAATTGAAACATTATAAAGTGGTTGTGGATAAACTATATTTTAAATTCATTGTGCAGTTATTTTTCTTACCTTTTACAATACGACCAGATTTTGTCTTTAATTTGTACTAGTTACAAATAAATATGTACAAACTTCGATTTGTTAGCTTCGTCTTCACCTGGTTTTCCGCTCGTACTGGCTGACCGATTATCTTCTTCAGATCATATCTTTCACTCCACCACCTTGCAAAACTGTCCAGAGTGTTATCCTATGTGTCAGTAATACACGCAACCTACTTCACCCGCATCTCCAATTTTATCGAGGCCTCAAATTTTCCATGGCCTCTAAGGTGTTGACACAGAAAAAGCTTACTTCTTCGTGCCTCCTATTCAGCCACACCTCTAAACTGAGATCAGCTTCTGGCGTTCTTGCCGCTAAGGTCTCCTTTCATATTATTCTTTTGAGTGTTTGTATTGACCCTCGATTCTGTTCTGTATCCCTTTATAATTCGGTAGGAGACGGGTCTTAAGGCCTTGCATAAATTGTCGCAGTTTCTTTGAGACCGCAATTGCTGCATACATAATCGCCATTCTTTATCAGTATCTTATGACTTGACTATGATGATTTGAAAACTACACGTGCGGTTGGTCTTCATGATCATCCTCAGGTATCTAGGATCTTCTTTCTCAATACCTCCTTATTTAATATATTTATACTTTCGCATGATGTGCATCCTGCCCTTATAGAGAGCCAAGCTGCCTTGGATTTCTGCGCGGTTATCTCAAAGCCTTCCGTTGTCATCCAACATAAGATTCCGATGCCCCTCCTGCTCACTAGGATCAACAAGTTATCTGTATACCCCACTGTCTCTACATTCTTTGGTAACGACATGTGAAAGACATTATCTTAGAGCATGATCCATGAAAGCGGTCTCAGTACTGACCCCTATGGCACCCCTCCTGTCAATGCATCTTCTAACTGGGATCCTTTTAGCCCCCATAGATAAGGGTCTGGTCCTGGAGGTAGCTGCCAACAATCCTCATAATATGGAGTACCATGGGATAGAATTAAACGCGTCTTTGACGTGCAGGGTTATGGCCTGGCAGTATTTCTTTCCCCTTAGCGGCTTACCGTTTATCGTTTACACATTTTTTTTTACTAGTAGTATCGCGTCTGCCATGGACCTGTCTTGTCTAAAGCCGATTATTCTTAATTATCTTTCCCTATGGATCCTCAACCATCTCTTCCCTAAACTGTCGTCATTTATCCTCCTTGCTCTTGAAAATCGCTGGGCATAGCCTGTCCTCATCTTTGGCAGCATCCTCTAGTGGGGTTGAGTTCACAGTACCTTCCAAATGGCTTAATGCTGTAAATTTTAATTATCAGCTCCTTAAGGTTATTGACAGAAGTATCAGACACTTTGGTTTTTTAATATCCTTATAAAATTAAATATAGATGGTTTATATCCCATTATCTTTCAGGACATTAAAACCAATACGGATTCAGTTAAAACAAAAGTGTTAGATGCATAAATAGATAGAAGTAGTAATAGCGGCATAATCACAAAAAAAATAGGAAATTCAATACAATTGAAATAAAACTACACAGTTGAGAGGGTTTCAGATTTATTGTTGCAACACTGCAGCATGTTTCGCCACAGTGGCTTTATAAGGCAGATGAATATTGTTGTTCAACAATAAATCTGAAACCCTCTCCACTGTGTAGTTTTATTTTAATATTATGGAGTTTCATTATGTATTCGCTTCATCAATTCAATTAAATTCAAGTTTTATTGAGTAATACTGAATTATTTAGCACTAATTAATCGATTAATCGATTGATTATGAACAGTTTTTCTGTGCTATATTATTAACTTTTATATCTTAAATCGTATGCAAACTCTATTTTCCATAAATTAAATTTTTATTTATTTATTTATCTTTGTCCTTCTATCTTAAATAATATACATACAAATAAATTATTTAAAAAGCATACATAAAATTTTGTCCGACAGAAGTACGGCCGGAGTTCACAACTAAATATGTTCTTCCACTCAAAACCAATTATTAACCATGATGTTAAGGCAGCAAGAGTCCTCCTCGATATATGGAATCTTTGATTTATATTTTGTTTTTAATTCTTTCATCACCTTTTAGGTAGAGAATATTTTGGCTGTTAACGTCAGCATGACAGATATATTAATAGGTTTTTAGAAGGCTTCGACAGATGCCACAAAGTGTATAATTTGTAACGAAAACTCAGCAGCTTCAACCACAAGAAAAGAGACATCTGAATTGTAACTTACACCTATCGCATTTAGATGAGGGGGTAGTATTTCGTCCAACTCTGGCAAATCGCTGACCTAATGATAAGGTTGAAATGTTAGCCTTCGAGCAACGGATGATATTTTTGGAGGGCCCACATAACGCTAGACATTCTTGTTCGTAAATATGATATCGTCTCTCGGTTTCATTAAATTTCGCAGAATCAAATGATATAATCCTCCTTTCTCCTACGTCGCTGGTTTTGCAACGATCGCGTTCGATAAGGAAGCTGGGAGTACGGAAATAGCAGAGTGCAGAGTGCTACGAAAAACGGACTGGACATTACATAACGAGTGACTATTGTTCAAGGCCTCCAACATAATATCGCTTCCATAGAAGAGTTAGAACAAGCCTCACTACACCTAAGAGATACCACCGTGGCAGTTTATGAGTAAAACTACCCGGTAAAGAAGGTAAACTTCTCGAGAAACGTTCCTTGGTGGAACAAGGACTCAGGACTTCCGCTCAGAAATCCTTCAACAGAGCCAAGAAAACAGGTAACTGGTCAGCTCACAGATAGGCTCTAAGTGAATTCAATATGCAACTGAGGGAGTCTAAACGAAAGGCCTGGAAGGCCTTCTGCGAGGGGATCGACAATCTGATCCCGGTAAATAGGACCATACCAATGTGGTCGGTATCTTACAACGAACTGATGGCAGTCACACCAAAGATCAACAGGAAAGTTTAGAGCTACTCCTAGGTACTCACTTTCCGGGATCAAAATTATTGACTAAAACACAACTGCGGCTAGTACCGACCCAGTGGCTAACTGCTCCAATCAGTCGCTGCTTAGCGGGGAACATATTCACGCTCAGCAAAATGACTTGGGCCATAAACAGCTTCAAGCCAAATAAATCCCCAGGAATGCACGGTATCTGCAGCGCGGCTTGGATAGAATTGCTCCAGAACTCAGGGAAATATACAAAGCAAGCTATGCACTAGGGTATATACCCTGGTTGTGGAGGGAGACAAAAGTGGTATTTATACCTAAAGTAGGCAATAGGCCTCTAGATGAACCTAAATTGTATCGACCCATCAGCCTAACCTATTTTCTCCTTAAAGCTGTGGGGAAAATAATCGACGAGCACATAAAAGATGACTTACTTTTAAGAATACTTAAGAAATGCCAAACAATTTGCATTTCAAGATGGCAAATCCACCGTCGATGCTCTACACTATCTTGTCAAATAGGCAGAACGAGCCATCCTATTCAAGGAAATAGCAATCGGAATATTAGTAGACATAGAGGGGGCCTTTTAAAACACCTCATTATCTGCAATAAAACGAGCGGCTATAAATAAAGGATAAAATCCTTCCACGATAAGATGGGTGGAGGCAATGCTTCAAAGCCGACTAGTAACTGCTTCCCTAGCAGGATCCACAGTATCTATGACTCTAACAAAGGGGAGTCTTCAGGGGGGAGTTTAGTCCCCCACACTATGGTCAATAGTGGTGGATGTACTCCTGGATGAACTGCATGAAAAGGGCTTTATAACTCAAGGCTACGCAGATGACATCGCCGTAATAATCAGGGGCAAGCATGAAGGCATTCTTATAATATTAATGCAAAAAGCACTGAATAGCATCAATAACTGGTGTGTTGGGGAAGAACTAAGTATCAACCCTAATAAAACGATCATAGTTGCATTCACGCGTAGGGGGAAGCTGCACATAAGGGCTCCCTCACTGAATAGAATAGAGATAAACCTCTCCAATGAAGTAAAATACCTGGATATAATTCTGGATGCCAAAATGGCTTGGAATCAGCATGTCGATAAAATCATGGAGAAGGAAACGACGTCGCTTTGGGCCCAAGATCACGTATTGGCTGTATAGAACGGCGGTGATACCCATTGTCACCTATGCTGCCCAAAAACTAGACACGCAAAAGAAGCTGAGTAGGCTTCAACGTTTACCGTTTAGCATGTCTAAACACCACAGGGGCCATTCAAACGACCCCAACTGCGGGAATGGAGGCAATCATTGGTCTCACACCTTTCCATCTAGTGGTACAAAAAGAGGGACTTGTGGCAGTCCTCCGACTACATCAGAGGAAGAAAACACTGCCGGTTGACTGGAAAGGCACTTAGAAATACTGCAGCAAATCGATCCGGTCCCTGTTCAAACCGACGGACGTTATGTCCAGGAAGCTGGAATTCAAATTATCGTTAAGGTGTCGATTGAGGACCCCAAAACGGCTTTGCTGAGAGTCAAGGAGTTTGGTCGAGGGATATCAGCCTAGTACACGTATAGTGCCAAGAATACCAGAGGTACTGGAATAGGCATTTATGGCCATAACCAAAACCACAGGAGCTTCATGGCTCTCATTGGAACAATGTACCAGGTCTACGTCAATCAAAACGACTCATCAAACTCGATCACATCCACAACTCATGACTGGGCATTGTGTCCTTCGATACCATTTGTGGAAAATAGGAAAAGAAGAAAGTGGAAACTGCAGATTATGTGATTTTGCAGATGAAACGACCGAGCACATACTATGCACTTGTCGCGATTGTTCACAAGCGTATTTCACACTTCGGTAGGGAGCGATTATCCCACGAAGAAGTGAGCAACATCACCCCCAAGAAAGTTACCGGGTTCATAGAGAACATAGGACTGATTGGGATGTGATTGGTTAAGGGTAGAACAATAGATCTTTTAGGTCGCAGTTCAAGAGAGGCAATCACACCTCACTAGTACCCTATGTAAACCAATAACCTATAACCTATAAGTCGCTTGTCTGGAACAAGACAGTTTATATCCCTAGCTGCGATGCATCCACCTGTACCGTCTACCGAAGGTCTGAAAGAGGTCGGTGAAGCTGCAGTGGTACTCAGACTCGTTGTTTAAGGGCCTCAATTGAGTCTGTTGCAGCCTTTGTCCACTTGAACTGACGGGTGGTGGAAGATAGGTTTGCGAAACCGTGTATTTATTGCCTAATCCAGCCCTAAAAAGTTACGTAACTGGCATTGTGTCTTCGGGACGGGATGATTCGCTCTCTGGTCTAAATGTTTTCTTAATGGTTGGGTTCGGTCGTCATCAACCATTTGTCTCAAATATTCCAGCGATGTCTTTCCCAAGGCACATTTATCTACACTCAGTCACAGATCAAACTTCACCATTCGTTTTAAAACAAGTGCTAGATGCCATATGTGGTCTTTGACTGTCTGTGAGAAGATAATAAGGTCATCAAAATACAATATCGTGAATTCGGGTATCATTCCTGAAAGAACCTCTCGAGACATCATTCTTTGGAAGGTGGCTGGGGCATTTTTAAGGCCGAAGGGCATTGCTCTAAATTGATAATGCCCACCAACTGGGATACAGAAAGCAGTATAGGGTTTGGAGCTCTCATCCATGGGTAATTTCCAAATTCCACTTTAAGTCCAGCGTTCAAAAAACGTTAGCAACTCCCAGGCTCATCCTTCTTATTAACCAAACAATAGACAAAGCATACGGACTCGTACCTGGTTCGATGATTCCCTGTGCTAGGAGGTCGTCTATCTGTTTGTCGTTTTCTTGTTTACGAGCGGCATTCACTCAATGCGGTCGAATCCTGACTGATTAGCCCTATCGTATGTTCTGTTATCCAGATCTAATATTTTGTTTTAAATATTCATGCGATTCTTTGTGCTAATTCTTTGAACTGAACTTCTGTGGCTTCTTATGATCTGGTTCTGGGGAATATCGTTATCTTCCTGACTGTGTTATTGTGTCCACCGTATTCTTTTTTGCAGTTCTGTACCGAGATGAGTACAGTGATTGTTGCAATCTATTGCCGTGTTGTGTTTGATGATAAATCCGATTCCTAGGATTGCTTCGTACCATAGTCTGGGCATAATAAAGGAATCTTCTGAAAAATGTTTATTTCCCAATTTGAAGTGACGAAATTTCAGAAAACAATATTGTTATTAGAAACATAGAATTTGTTCTGGACGTATATGCCAATTTATAAATATATTATTCTTCGGTCAAAGAGGTTGTCAAATTTACAACTCAGTTAATAAAACGCAGCATTTTTCAATGGTAGCGATACCTATGGGGTTTGTCATGATTGTTTAGGTCATTTAAATAGTATATGCATGAGAAAGTGTGTTAATTATTTGATATTTCCGACTACAAAGCACAAAGTTTGATTAGTATTTAAAATTGTAAAGTATGTATATCAAAGAAAACAAGGTTAGCAGTCTTTACTAAGGAAAGAAAGTTGAGCTGAAATGTTGAACTAACCAATAGTGAAATTTGTGCCCCCATGGAAACCACTTTATTGTGAGTTTATAGACTTTAGCAGAATTTTTTATATATTTCCTGGAGGGATAATGTACATAATATAAAAAAACTAAAGTTCAGTACCAAATCTGCAGAATTAGAAATTAAACATTTTGAGAAATGGTAATGGTGGAGAATATTGTAGCAAGTATTTTAGAGAGACATGAAGAATAACATTGAGGCAAAATATTAACGTATTGATTTAAATACTTAATAAATTCTTATTATATTTGACAATGGTTAATTGTTGTTTAATGTTTTTTTAAACACACTATTAATACTTAAAGTAGCAAACAAAAACACTTGCTGATTCTAGTATTATTACAATGTACTATTAAAATGAATGTATGATACAAATAGTTACTGACCTCTTTTAAACCGCAAATAAAAGAATGAAATGCTTATGGTATGCGATAGCGTTCGGCGATCACGTTCTGCCAATTTTGTTTTACGCAAACACAAACACGCGTCCGTATTCTGATGGTAATGTTGATGGCATTGGATGAAACTCGCCATTTGCATAACTGCAAACGGCACGCAAATTAAACATAATAAAGCGGCGGCCAATTCGCGATGGGCCATTAGGACTCGAACGTGCATTTAAAAAACTTTCTGTTTGGCCGATGCATAAAAAATATTTATCGCGCGATAAATAGCTCCGGCACCGACATGTGCATGTAATCACTCTTTTCGCGTTTGCGTTCGGTGTTCTAGTGGTCAGTTCTTTTATTAATGACGCCCGGTTTATGATAAGTTTGCTGTACATTTTGCGCACACGCTTTTGTGCTAAAGATTATCTCACAACGGATTCGTGTTTAACGCACTTATTGTTTGATCCATTATAGGATTTACAGAAATTAATTGATAGAAATTCTTTTATACTTAAAAATGTATGTATGTTATATATATTTATAGTTTTTAATATCTAATAAATTAATGCGTAATAATCACGATGCAATAAATAAGTAATAAACAGTTTCACATAATAAATAATGGTAATACTATATTAACAAATAAAGATTAATACATCCCAAAATATAATAGTAGAAAACCGCTAATTCTACAACCTCTTCTTCTTTTTTGAGAAAATCCCTTCTTATCATTAAATGAGTAGAAACCTCCTGATTGGAAGAATGTTCTTCTTTGGAACATCTGAAGAATTAGTACACTCCTTTTCCTTATAAATAAGAAAGAGATGAGGTTACTTAGCTATTATTCATTATTGGGAGATGATTCCTAAAAAAAATGAGGATAAATGGAGTTGTGACTCCTAACGATCAAGCGCCAAGCATTCATCTACCTTTGGTAATAGGGCATGGTTCTAGAGTTGGCTATCCAACACCACAGTTAAACGCGTTAAGCTTATTTCAGAGACGAGTAGTATTAGATAATGTAGTCAACATAATTAGAGTAACTTACAATATGTAATATTTAATACAAATATATATCAGACATTGTGATTCTTACTAATTAAGTTTACTACATTTTTAGAGCTACAATATTAGATTGATAATTTATATAGGAACAAAATATAGAAAGCTCTTAATCTTATTAATGTAAGACTAATAATTATAATTTTTCGTTCTAATAAAAGTTGACCAATGAAGATATGTGTATTCATAATATACGTTTGTTATTTAAATTTTTACCGAGATTTGTGCGGTTCTGCCGTTTCCCCGTGTAGGCCGTATAAAACAATTTATACGCAGGGCCGTTAACAAATATGAAATTCAACAGTCCCTTCACGCTCCCCATTTCCCTAAAAGTCACCTTCCTCTGCCGAAGATCCCAGCGCCCGTTATTTTTATAGTGTGCAATTCTAGTTCTATTTCATCGAATTGAATGCCCTGAAAATATTTCGTTTCGGATCCGTTGCCGTTACGGCGGGTCGTTCGTTCCGATGAAAAAACTATTCAAATGCGATGGTTGCTGCCTCTTCGCACTCGTGCCTTCTGCTTCCCTTTACGATATCCACTCAACATTTCGTTTATAACATATGTTATACTTTCGATATGATATGCCAACGGAGGATTTAGATTTCGGGATAATTCTTTCGGATTAATATTTTAATTCTAGCGAGGGAGGATCATAATTTATGTCTTGAAAATTTTGCCTGTTCCTAGTCCTCATGAATACTTTTCAGGTTTCCCTGCGACTTATGAAAGTTCGACGTCGCGTATTAGGTGCAGTAAAATTTCAAAACTGTGCACCGTGTTATGCAATATAAAGTTTTATTCGTACCGACATCACGACGAAATAGGTTTCCTGCATTAGAATAATGGCTCACATAGCATTATCATATATATTTATATATATATATATATATATATATATATATATATATAATTTTAATAAAGGTTTTAAACGTATGTTGTATATTATGTATGAGAATAAGGTTGACATGTTTAATGAGGCTACAAAATATTGTAATAAACTTTAATAAAAGAATATTAAAGCTCATTGACTTGTAGGAGTAAAAATTTTGATTATCAAATAAATATAATGATATTTCAATATATATTTCGCAATATATAATTCACAAATTAACTAGTTAATTTAACACCGCTAGTAAGGTACAAATAAATTTATAAAGCCTAAAATAAAATAAGCATACAAGGTGTGGCTATTAAATAACTGGACTGAAGTTATAACACTTTTTATTCGATACCAATTAAAACAGAGGTTTTATCACCTTCAATGTACTTCCTCCCTTGGCGATCCCTACACCGCTCCATAAGATGTTTCCATTTTGAAATCAGTGCTGGAACTCCTCTTCTGCCAGCTGGTTGAGCACCTCCGTCGCTTTTGTTTTAAATGCTTCCACACTTTCAACAAAAGGTCACGCAAATATAGTGGATGTTCCAACACGGCGATATCGTAGGAATGCTTTCACAGGTAAGGAACTTGGTCTTCCACAATTCGGGTTTTCGTCTTCTCACACGCTTACCCAAGGCCTACAGAACCTCTTTGTAGGAATGTTGATTTACCTTTTGATCTTTCTGCCAATGTTTTCGTCCATTTATGATGTTGATGGCCGCCCTGGGCGCCGATCATCTTCCGTCGTTTCACGCCCTTCCTTAAACCATTTAAACTACTCAAAAGTTTGTGTGTGGGATAAGCATTAATTTCCGTAGACTTCTTTCAACATTACATAAGCTTCTGTGGCAGCTTTCCCCAGTTTAACAAGAAACTTTAGGTTAACCAGTTGCTCCGTCTGACCTGGCATTTTTCCGACGCGCCACTAGTGCATCGACTAATTCAAGTAACTGCTACAGTCAAACTGAGCGACCTGCTGGCTTGACCAGCGAGTTCAGGGTGGGGTAAGGACCACCAGACACAGTCATGTTCGTGGCACGCTCGCAGTTTGCTAAGAGTGGCATCAGTCCGGTTATTAAATAGCTACACCTCGTATATAACAAGAAATACAGAACAAAACATTTATATGAACTGCACACAATACAGTGAAAAATGATTGATTGTGCATACAAGTTAACTCTTGTTAGAAGATCCGGACAATCTATCTCATTATGAATTAACTCCTGCATATACCTAGCACAAAAGTAAGACATCGTAATCAATCGGTTATTCCGGGTTAAAAGATAAAAATTTTAAGCACTTGCTTTTTACATTTTCCAGTAACAGTGATACATTTATATAGTGAGGGTTCCAAATTAAAGACGCATAACGCATTATCTAAGCAACTACGAACAAAGACATAATAAAGATATTTAATTAGGTTACTATTATTAAAATATTTATATAATGCATAATGAATCCCATCATCCTATAATCGAATGTGCAAATAGAATGAATGTGTTGTTTGAAGATGAATTGACTATCGAAGAGTAGGTCCAAGACTTTGACTTCAGTAAGTTTATGCAAAGATTCACCATTCATATTGTAGGTATAAGATTTTAGCCTTAAGTCACCTCGGACTTTGAAATGTATTTATAGGAATTATGCCCATTGTAGTACACATAAATACTTCGTATTAAGATATAAGATTTGATCAGGTTCAGACCAAGGCCAAAAATTGCGAGTATATTTAACAAAATTACATGATTTATGCAATCAAATACACGACAGAAATCTGTATATACCATGTCTGACTGCTTACATTTTTCAAGTGACTCGCTTTAAATCTGGGTGACAATTGCCAGATTAGTTATAGTGGATCTACCCTTCATAAAGCCATGTTGGTCTAAAGCAATTGAAGATTTTACGTGGTTATGCAAGGACGTATATAAAACTTGTTCAAATACCTTAGAAAAATTTGATAATATAGCTATCGATCTATAATTACCAACACTGGATCTATTACCCTTCTTATATGCAGTGATCACTCGTACTCGTTTCCTTAACTCTGAAAAAGTGTTCGTTCGAACTACCAAACTAACTATTGACATTAAGGGTTTGACAAATATGAATTTGCAGTCTTTAATGAAGAAGCTAGGAAGTTGATCAGCTCCGAGTGTATTTTTAATAGCAGATAGAATATCAGTTTCATTAAACAGTGACCTATCAAAATAGTTACAGTTTGAGTATGATTATGAATGATCAATAATTGTGGTCATGGAGCAAATTTTAAAGAACGCAGTGGCGAAACCATTCATAATATTCTCTCGCTCGCTATAAGTGTTATCACCATCATGCATTTGATCGAGTAATCAAGAGGTACCGGTAAAACGTAATATAATTTACAAATCTCTTTCCAAATTTAGGTTAATAGTTCACGTACAAAAAACAGAATTCACTTAATTTGAGTTTAATATTAATTAAAATTAATGTTAGTATTATACATTATATTGGCCATGCTAACATAAACAGCAAAAAATTCTTTCATAAAAAGGGAACAAGATAACATAACGCAAGAAGATAAAAGATTTCAGAAGTCAGAAACTATATTTACTCCTAGCATCGTGGCAAAGGAAGGGTTTGAGTGAAAGAACATATTTTATGATTGTAAACCTATGCTTAAGCTTTTTGGAGAAATTGTCAAAATTCCCACCAACAAACTATCCTATACTTTGTTTTCAGACATAAGGCTTTTGATATTACATGGCTACTATATAAATTAGACTACCTGAATAATGATTTTACTTATAAGAGAATTTCTCTGTGAACGCAGCCTAAATATAAAAGTAAACCACATCCTATCAAAAACAATGAAACAATATCCCCAGTCCAATACTTTCTTTACTACTTTTTAATATATTTTCCCGATTACGAAGTAGGTTAATAAATAATAACACTTTGCTAGTATCGTGAATTTTACACTTTTATTGTGACTAGTTTCGTTCTATTTGGACATTATCAAACAAATACAATGAAAGTGTAAAATTAGTGATACTAACAAAGTGTTATTATTTCTTAACCTACTTTGTAATCAAGATATATCACAAAGTAACGAGCTAACCTCTCGTAAACTGCTACCTATCAGATCTATTGTTTTGCCCTTATCCAATCACTTCCCAAGCAGTCCTACGTCCTCTACGAACTTGGTAACTTTCTTGGGGTTGATGCTGCTCAGTTTTTCGAGGGATAATCAGAAGTGTAAAAAACGCATATGTGCAATCGAGACGGAAGTGTGGAGTATGCGTTTTATTTGCCGAATAACATAACCTGTAATTTCCACTTTTCTCTTTTCTTATTTTCCATAAATGGTACCGGAGCGTATAGCAACCTTTCATGAGTGTCGCGAATGTTCTTAGATCGTTCCTTATGAGTTCATGCACCTTATGGCTGTGATAGAGTTTATAGAGTCTGTCCTCTTCCAATTTTGGCACCATCTCTTTTCGGTGCGCCATGCGGAGTCCGCAAAATGGCTCTGATCCTATAGGAGTAGCATTTGCGTCTCTCTTGGCATGTTCATCTGCCACTTCGTTGCCTTTAATATCTCTTACCCTGGAACCCATATGAGTGTCAAGCAGTTGATCTTCGCCGGTTGCAAGAGGGGTCGCCAACATTCCCAGATAGTCCATAAGTCCTGCTTGTAGGTTCGAATGGCCTTTAGTGCGGTCTGGCTATCTGAGAAATTGTGCATGGTCCGGCAGACAAGTATGATGTTTTTGGAACGCGTATAACTCAGCGCAAGAGCAATTTATCGTTTTCAAAATGATTCAAAAAAATGGTGATGTGGCCATCATAGTACTTTCCCTATATTTTACTTGAAAACTATGCGGTTTATGCAAAAAGGTTATTCCTAATAATTTATTCAATTTTGAATTCTCTACAATTATTTGTTGTATAACTTTCATGTTGCTTCAATAGTTTATTAGCAATTGGCAAAAAATGTCAAAAATTTCAATTTTTTTTTTCTCGAAAGTTAAGAATTTCATGAAAAATATATTTTAACAAAATTTGTTCAGTTTCTCATTCTTTTTAACTTTTGTTTGAAAAGTTTTGTAATATTTTTCATATTAAAAAAAATATCGGAAAAAAACAAAAAACGCCTCGAGTAAACACCCACTTCCGGTTTATGAATGTTTACCAAAAGCTTTTAAGTTCCAGTTTTTAACGATAAAACTCTACGTTTAAAGTTTCATCTCAATTGGATTAGCCGTTTTTGAGATACAGCACCCACGGATAGACAGACAGACAGACAGACACACACAATTTTTTTTTTCCAGAAATTAGTTTAATGGACTCAGGGAACCTCAAAACGGATATTTCCGCAAAAAAAAATTTAAAAAAAATCACGATCACAATACTTCTCCTATATATACTTCGTATATAGTAATAAAATAAAACGAATAACTTTGTATTTATCACTTAAAAAAAGTGATAAAAACAAAGTTATTCATTTTATTTCATTTTGAATCATTAAATGTACCACGAAGTAAAAGCCCCTACAATTACTTATTTAGTTTTCAAAATGGTTGATATATTACCATTACCTTGCCATTTTGTTTGGTTTAGTCGTTTTGAAATCGTGGACGTAAGAGCAACGCGTATTTGTTTACGACGCTTATATCGAAACTGGGCGTTGTTACACAACATAATTCGATGTTGGAAAGCCATCCTCTAGGGTTCCTATGCGAAACACAATCCTTATATGGGTGCATAATTTCCGTACTAGAAGATCGTTGAATCTCGAAGTACCTCGAGTAAGAAGTGTCAGAACCCCTGAAAATGTGGCTCGAGTTAGGGCAGTTATAGAAATAAGTCCACGTCGATCGGTAGTGCAGCTTGCTCACTCGCTCAGGATGAGTGACAAATCATTATGACATGTCACACCTCAAGGGAGTCTATGGCATTTTTGAGAGAACATTTTCCAGGTCGACTCATTTCACTAGGAGGAGACATCGAATGGTCCCAACTATCGCCTGATCTTACGCCTTGAGATTTTTTGTGGGTTTACCTAAAGACGTATTTATTGAGAAACCACGGACCATTGATTAGTTCTCCAATGCTATCATCGAGAAACTCAAGCGATTCCAGCCAAAATGTTGAAAGGAGTGTGTGGAGAAGAATGGACATCAATTAAATGGCATCATTTGTCGTACACGAATGGTTTTTTTAACTTTTTTTTTATATGAATATTAAATGGCAAATCCACAACTACCTATTAAACACATAAAATTTTAATTTAATTGAAATTTCTCTGAGTTATCATTCTTTCAAAAACGTCATAATTCCCTGCCTACACAGGCATTCCTTGACGCACTTATAAATTACAATTGCTTCCGCTTGCAGAATTGTGGCTGTTGTGTCCAAAGCCATGAAGCTCCATTGATTTTAGTTAGGACCATAAATTCCTATTCCAATGCCATCCGTTTTTCAGACTGATATTCCTGGTTCAAACTTATTAACCCTCTTCGAATACCTTCAATTTCGAATTCGAGCTTCCTGGACATGATGTTTGTTTCTTTCGATGGGAGAACCGGGTCGATTTGCTGCAGTATTTCTAAATATGCTGTTCAGTCTCCCGGCAAAGTTTTCTTCCACTGCATAGTCGGAGAGCCTCCAAAAGTTCCTCCACTTGTATCACTAGATATAACGGTGGGAGTCCAATGATTGTCACCATTCCCGCAGTCTTGCTTAGACATACAAAACGTTGTAGCCTACCCAGATTCTTTTACGTGTCTGGTTTTGGTTTAGGTGATAATGGGTTTAATACAGCCAATATGTAATTTTGGGCAATAATCCCCAGGTTTTTCCCATTAACCGTCGGCAGATCCAGAGCGAAGCCGTTGCTTTGGCTATAATTTTGTCGACATGATGATTCCACGTCAATTTGGCATCCAGAATTATACCTAGATACTTTTCAGCGAAGAAGCTTTGGTATGCAGTTTGCTTCTACGCGTGAATGGAATTATGAAAGTTTTATTCGGGTTAACATTTAGTTCTTCCCGAACACACCAATTATTGATGATATTTAGTGCTTGTATTAGGATTGTAAGAAGCTCTTTTTGATGTAGTATCTAGGAGACCATCTACCACTTTTAACCATAGTGTAGTGGATAAAACTCCCCCCTGATGACACCCTTTTGCTACAGTCATACATAGATACTGTGGATCCTGGGAGAAAAGCCGTTACTAAGCGCCTTTGAAGTATTCACTCCACCCATCTTCTCGTGGAAGGATATATTTCTTTGTTTATAGAAGCTTGTTATGTTGCAGAGAATGAGGTGTTGCCAAAGGCAACATATGGTTACAAATATCCGAGTGTTATTTCCTTGTAAAGGATTGCTTGTTCTGCCTTTTTGATGATGTGGTGTAGTCAGTGAATTTGCCAGCCTGAATTGCGAACTATGCTAAGCCTATATACTACAGTTTGTAGGCAATTAACTATCAACTCATTGTTATTGACACTAATCTTAATTGCCTTTTTAATATTGTGATCAAGTAAGAGGCAATTGTAGTCCCTAAGAATTTGAAGGATGTAGATTGAATTATGGTAATAATCTTTCGATCTCTTCTGTACAGCTTTATTATAAAATTGATTTTAAATACAAATCACCGCAAATTTATTCATTCCTAATATTGCTGAATTATAACCTACACTTATTATTATTAGTAATTTGAAAATAATTTTGGAAATAATACACTCCCTATTTTAAAAATATTTTATTCTACCACAAGTTTAGAAGTTATTCGAATATCCGTAAACTTTACAAGCGGATAATACAAAGTAACGATATTAACTTTATTGTGTATACGTTTATTTAATTTTGGTTATTACATTTATAAAACGTTTGCTATTTTACGAACTGAACCATGAAAAACGATAACAAACTAACTAATGTTATTATTGTTTATAGCTTTTTGTTTAATCTCTACAGAATAAATAATACAGAAAAAAAAATCATATAACTGTTTACGATTTTATGCGAATTAAAACAAAAAAGTTAAGTAATTTAATTACGGATAAGCTTTTCCATTAAAACATTAACTCTGCTTACTAGAAACGGATTTATATTTAACATAAAATTTCAGCGTAATCTCTTTTCCAAATTTAATTTGCTAAACATTTGTACACAGGAATAAATCTACACAAAAAATCTCTCTACCGCATTATTAAACCACCCCATTTCAGAAACAATAAAAAAGGGTCCAAAAACTTTTCCATATCCCTGCCTCGGGGTGGAGTAAGGTAAAGTTTATCAAAAATTGTGTTCCGCCCCCCCTGAATTATATACATGTGGCCGCATAAAAAGCAAGTGGTTTGTCCGGGGAGTTAAATCTGTTAAGGTGACGCGATGGGAAGAGGGCAGATATTCGCGGACTAGAGAATCCCGATCTACCCCGAAGAAGTCCCAAAAATAAACATGCTCGATTCATCCCGCGGGACACAGCCCGTCCAAGTAATCTGAAAACGTCGAACTTAATCTTTTCTGAAAGTTTAAATTACGTTTATAAATAATCGCTTGAATCATTGCGGTACTTCTAGGCGATTTAGTTTTAAATTCAGTTCATATTGATCAATATGAACATTAAAGCTTTTTATTTTTACGTTAATATAAAATAAAATATATTTAGTTTTAATGGATTTCTTTTACTAAAAATTGAAAAGATAATATTAATAGAAGTATATATTTGTTTAATAATACATGAGTGTTAGGTCGCATTAAATTAATTTAGTTTGTATTCAGTAATTAGCTATTCCTGTTGCGACCTATTGACTTAGTTTGTGCATTAACGTTTAAAATTTGTGAGTAATTTGATTATTAAAATCTTTTTAACAAACATGTTGAAGCTAATAATACTTCCAAATGTCTTGGCTTCATTTGTCAAATTGTCAGAAGCTTATCAAAGAATAAAACTTAAACATGATATTTCAGCCAAGTCAACCAAATTTAATAACTTGGTATCATTAATAAAGAGCAAAATCAAATGGGCTTATCGCAATTGTAAATCTTCATTTGATAATCAAACTCTAAAGAAACAAACGGATCCAGGATTTCGACAAGCTAATGCATGATGATAAGCATCTTGATATTCCTCATTACATAATAAATGGCTTTCGTGAGTTCTTTGAATATGCACATTCCTCTTCATCTAGTATTATTAAGCCTGTTGATGTCAGTTATATACCGAAAATCATTTCTGTCTCCTATTTCGACGGATTCATTACCGGAAATTATTAAAAAAAACATCCAAATAATAATTAGTCTGATGGCTGTTCTACTGCCCAAATCACTTTCCATGATATATAATTTGGCAATTAATACTTGTAATAAGTAGAAAAAAACACGAAAATATTTTCGTAAAATCTACAACAAATGAGTCTTATTAAGACTACAAGAACAAATCACGTTTGAAACAACTACTTCTCTAGCTAATACCTCGACAGACATTGAATAATACAAACATAATTTGCGTGTTACAAAACAGCAAGGCAATCAAAGCAACACTACTTTGAACGTATTTCTTTCTGTAAAATGAACTAAAAATGATTGAATGTACGTTAAATAATTTTTGAGTGAATATACTATGGTAATTTGGAAAAAGAAATGAATTTAGGTTGATGTAATTAATAAGACTCATCTGTTGTAGATTTTACGAAAATATTTTCGTGTTTTTTTTTAATTATTAGTGAATTTTCTACAACGTAAAGAACTTATATATTTTTATTACTACTTGTAAATTTCCAAACAAAATAAAGATCATATCCACTTGTCCTATAGTAAAATCAACCTCCCTGTTGGTAAACAATACAAGCAATAAGTATAATTGATTGGTGAAATGTATGGTTAAAATAATGACTAAGAATGATGACTGAATTAACTCAAATCTATTTACAAATATGTGCATTCTTCGCTCTCCTTTCACCTTCCCCGCGGGGGTTGAAGGGGATGTAGTGGTGGTCGCAATTGTTACAATGGTTGCATTTTTGGTTCATACGCGAACTGTTGCCGAATGTCCCCGCAAACACCTGCTAAGGCGGTTTCCTTGAAGTGCGCACAATAAACTAATATTCCCACGTGCTTGATGGGCCATGAATAAATACCCTAATAAAATGTAAATGCGATTTGGGAACCTGCGGCTTACTACTTGAGTCACAACACCACACATAAAAACAGCATGGTTTTATACCAGGTCGTTCATCAGTGAGTAATAATAATAATAATAATAATAATAAATTTATTTGCCCAACAGATAAACAAATTACAGGACAAAATTAAGTACAAAAGTAAAAAAGTAAACAATTAATAATAAATAACAACTAATCATACATGTATAAAAATGTGAAGAAGAAGGAGGAAGAAATAAAGGGAATGAAATGTCCATAAATTAGATATATATATATATAGATATATATATATATATATATATATATATATATATATATATATATATATATATAATATATTAGATAAAGATATGAAACTCGGTATTAGCATTTCTACTCATATGATGGATCGGACTTAGACATAGTAACGGACCTCGATGTGGGGATGAAATAAGTTGGGTTTGTGTGCCGCGTGGTAAGCCTAGGAACGGAAAACTTCACCATTGATAAAATTTCTGGGCAATCAATGACATTGTGAATTAATTTGTACATCAGTGAAGCACTGTTTACATCTCTACGACTAGAAAGAGAGTTCAGAAGATGACGATGTAGTAGCTGCTCATATTCTATATCTTTTTCAGGGAAAGTTTTGCCCTCCTTGAAACTTTAGGAAGCGACGTTGTATCATTTCAATTAGTAGTGACAACGTGGGGGTACCAAATTGACGAAGCGTATTCTAAACGACTTCGTACAAGAGCCGAATAAAGGCATTTAATTACATCACTATCATTAAAATATTTACAAGTACGCATAATGAAACCCAACATTTTGGAAGCAGATGAATATAAATCATTTATGTGTTTAACAAAAGTTATCTGAGAGTCAAAGAGTACGCCCAAATCTCTGATCTCTGTAAGCCGTTGTAGGGGATAGCCATTGATATTATAGCTGAAGTTTACTCGTGAGAATATGACAGTGGCACATTTATTGATATTCAAGTTCAATTTATTATTAGTACACCACGTAGAAATGAGATCAAGATTATCTTGCAGCTTCAGTGAGTCTTGCAAATTACAAACATTTGAGAAAATTTTCAAGTCATCCGCATATGCTAAAACGTGGCAAGACAAAGAGGAAATTAGATCGTTAATAAACATGATGAATAAAAGCGGACCAAAGTTAGAGCCCTGAGGTACCCCAGACAATGATGTAAATATGTAAGACTTATATCTATTATAGTGTACATAGTTAGTTCGACCATATAAGTATGAACGAAAAAAATTAATAGTATCAGTGCTGAGACCAAATTCCGCAAGTTTATTCAGCAAGATAGTGTGGTCAATACAATCAAATGCACGAGATTTAGATTAAGTCCATTTGAGTTAGATTTTCAATGGAATCACTTATATGTTGAGTGATGATTGCAAGGTTGGTAACTGTAGAACTACCCTTCATAAAACCATGTTGGCATGGCGAAATTAAAGTTCTTATATAACAATATAAGGACGTATACAACATTTGTTCGAAAACTTTAGAAAAGTTTGAGAGAATAGCAATTGGTCGGTAATTGCTGATATTGGTTTTATCACCCTGAACAGGGCTCAGACGCACACATTTCCACATTTGCGGAAATGTCTGAGTAAAAACTGCCAAATTGATAATAGTTAATAGAGGTTTAACAAATATATATTTACAATCTTTAATGAAAAAACTGGGTAATTGATCATCACCAGCAGTGTTGTTATTTTTAAGCTTATTAATACTATTAATAATGTCAGTCTCGTCGAAAGGAGTAAAATTAAAGGGAATAGTATATGCAGGTGGTTCAGTGAAGGTTGCATTTGATGAAGGGGAATAAACATTGTGAAAGGCATCAGCAAATGAATTTACAATTTCATCAGGTTTATTGAGTGTTGTATTACCATTGCACAATTGAGAGGGAATTCTTGTAGTACCATTTTTAGCATGTATAAAATTCCAAAGTGACTTGGGATTATTTTTCATTCCTTGCTCAAGTTTCGCTAAATAAGTCGTGTAGGCCGCTTTTATTTTAATCTTAAGATCAATTCTGAAACGGTCGAACTCATGGTAATAATGTTGTAATTTAGATGACTTCGACTTATGACGATAATAGTCCTTTAGTCTGATTGTATTCTTAATTTCGCGCGTAAACCACAGCGGAAAGGAGGATTTGCGTCGATCGTGTGAAGGAACCGTTTCATCGAAATCAATGAGTAGAATGCATTAAGCGCAACATTTACATCGGTACAAGTTTCAAGAAAAGACCAGTCAACTGACTGTAGTAAGTTATATAGTTTGGGATAATTTGCTTTACGAAAGTTATAAAATTTGTTGTTGTTCGTTGGGAATCGTGCCGAATTAGAATTAGAACATGGGAGTAATTGAGAATGTATAACTAGTGCAGGGTGATGAGTATCTTTAGGAACTAAGGGCAACAACTCTCGTTCAACTAAAGTATTGGTAAACATGTTAGTAAGAACTAGATCGAGTAATCTACCATTACTATTAGGAACAGTATTTTATTGTCTTAACTTTAATGTGGTAATAAAATTTAGTAGAGAGTTCAACTTAGTTGAAGAGGATGGCATAGTAGCTGAAGAGGTAAATTGCGGTACGTTAATGTCACCTATGAGCAAAACCTGTTTGTCAAGTAAAAAAAGTTCCAACAATTCAAATAATTCAGACAATAAATTGGACGAAAGATCAGGTTGAATGTAAAGTACAACAATATAAAATAAAAATCTGTTAAATATACATTTGCATGCAACTATATTCACAAGTGAAACTAAGTTTGTAATGGCTGTAACATCAAGTGCTTCGGAGTGACGTCCAGTGACATCACGTTGTCAATCGCACCTGAATATTTGAAATTCGGATAGCAGTAGTTCACTATCTAGTATGGAAACATTCAGCCAAGTTTCAGTCAGAGCAATAATATCAAAGTCTATATTAAGCGATGCAGTGTAGAGGTCATGTGTTTTAGTGCGGAGACCCCGGGTATTTTGGTAGTAGATATTGAGTGTAGTATTGTCGGTAATGTTGGGCCGATTCAGTTTTCCGATGTGTTAATAATCTATTTATAATTACTCATAATATTGCTCGATTCTGCTGGGCAACTGGTTGTAAAAGGCGTTTTACAAAGTTGTCACAATATTCTCCTGTAGAAGTTGAATGTTTTTGGTTAATGGTTAATCAGCAAATTTATTAATTCTTTTCTGAGTGGACGTCAGTCTTAACAACTTTAAATCTTATCCCTACTTCCCAGCATCAAGAGTACCACAGGGTTGAATCTTATGCCTTTTGTTGTATTAATGACTTGTTTGAAATATTAGATTGTGAAGATAAAAAAGATGCAGATAATCCTAAAATGTATCCTGTAGTCAACAACATTAACAATTGTCAACTTCTACAAAAAAAAACTGTTAAATACATTTCTAATCGGTGTCGGGAAAAACTGGATTTGAATACTGAGAAGTGTAAATATATGCCTTTTACTAGGAAATCAAATGCTATTTTATTCAATTATTCTATCAATAACACTCCAATACAAAAAAAGTAACAGTTTTCAAGGATCTTAGCGTATATTTTGATTTCAAATTGTCCTTTAACAAACATGATGATGCTGTTGTTATTGATGTTTTCAAATGTATTGGCTATATTGAAAGTCATTTATTGTAGTTATGTTCAAATCAGCAACAGCTCCAACTTCTAGAAAGTGTTAAATGCAGATTTAAAAAAATGTTATTTCAAATTAGAAGGTCAAAATATATTCAGATACGTGAATGTTTCCTGCATCCTTTTTAAGATTGGCTTTTGCATAAAATTCGAATTGTTAATTAAGAAAACATGTTGCACTAATTTAATCGAAAACTTTCAATAATAGTGCCTACATTTTAACTGATTTAAAAGATTTAATAAATTTAGTAAAGCAGATTAAAATTTTGAAAAATTTAAAAGAACTGTCTAAAAATATATACATATACGATACTATAATAAATTTAAAAATACGAAAACATTTCGTGAATCTACAACAGTGAGTCTTACTAAGACTACAAAACAAATTAATTTGAAACAACTATTTCTCTGGCTAGTACCTCGACAGACATTGAATAAAACAAAACTCACTGTTGTAGATTCACGAATTGTTTTCGTATTTTTAAATTTATTATTTAATTTTCTACAACGAACTAAAGGATTTTAATACATTTTAATATACGATACTTTTTCCTAATATTAGGTCGATATCCGAGTATTTACAAAAGTGATTTCCTCATAATTTTTTTCATTTGTTTTAAGGGAAAGTAGTGTAGAAAACATAGCTTAAATAAATAGTAACTAAGTGAATCAAAATTTATCTAATTTGAACATAGATATGAATAGAGAATATCCAGTCCATAATTCAACTTGCTCTATCTTTGCCTTTACTGTTGTTGGTTATATACAAACTACGTCCAAGTTTTTAAACAAATTTACTCGGTTGATTTCTTAACTAATTGCCTTGTTAAGTATTTCTTGATTGATTTTCTCATTTACCTCTTAGTGAAACATTGTGAAATAATAGGTGAAATTAAATTAAAAACACTTGCTTTGTTTCACTGAATTTACTTATTACTTGTTAAATACTGTGATTTCATATTGGCAAAGGCTTTGTATAATATTAGTTATAAATACAAAAATGTTCCAAAGAGAGCGAGAATATATACAGATGATACGAAGTCATTGCCATCTAACAGCCATTAGTATACTTAAATTTTATTTAACTTTACAAATGTATTTAATCAAGTGATCTAGATAGATATTTTGCAAATGTGTGCTTTTGATCATTAATATCTTTAAAAAATCTTGACATTATAGCTTTATGTGTGTTAAATGTTAAGTCTTATTAGGTTTCTACTGATTTACTATAATATTCTCATCTTAGTCTAATATGGTAATATTGTACTTACTTCTCTAAATCGCTAAGTACTAAGTAATGCTGACAATAAGATTATTTCGCATTGTATCTCAAAAACGAATGATTCGTTTGAGACAAAACTTTAAACTTAAGGTTTTATCATTAAAAACTCGAACTGAAAAGCATTTGGTAAATATTTTTGTTTTTCTCGATATTTTTCTAAATTTGAAAAATATTATGTACATAACTTTTCAAACAAAACTTTAAGAGATTAAGAAATTGAACAAGTTTTATTAAAATATGATTTTCATAAAGTTCTTAGTTTGCGAGATAATAAATAAACTATACGAGTTTTTTTTTATAAAATGTAATTATAAATAATCTAAAATTGAGCAACTTGTTAAGAATAGCTTTTTTCCATAAACCTCATAGTTTTCGAGAAAAATGTAATGAAATTATTATGATGGCCACATCAGCATTGTATATGTTTTGTTACATTTTAAAACTTTTAATTAAAACCCTTAATTATGTTTTACTGAGTAGAAGGTGGGATAGAGGCTACCCACCTACCCTACATCTACATGATAACTTTAAATACTAATCGTTGAAGATTTTGCTGCTAAAATAAATAATAAAACCTTGTAATGTAATAAAAAATAAAGCATAATCTAAATTTAAGATTAGATATAAATGACCTTGCTATTATCTAAACTCAATTTAAAACCTTTGCACGTCTATATATATTTTTATTATTTTACACAATCAAAAATTTTACTTTGTCTATTTCTTTTATTCAATAACTAAAGTTATTGTAAACCACGACGCTATCAGTAATTAAAGCTAACATACGATTAGTATTTAAAGTTATCATGTAGATGTGGGGTGGGTGGGTGTCCTATATCCGACCCTCCATCCAGTGAAACATCATCAAAAATTATTTGAAATATTTGTATAATTACATCAATTAAAAAATGCAGTTATTTTGTGTTTCTTTACATTTTACAACTTTTAACTAAAACCTTGGCTTTTGTTTTACTGATTGGAGGGTGGATAGAGGCTATCCACCAACCTATATATACATGATAACTTTCTAATTTGCTAATCGTTGATAATTTTGCTACTAAAAACAATAAAACCTTTTATGTAATAAAAAAATTAAACAAAATCAAAATTTAAGTTTAAATATAAAAGTTTCTTAGATCTTAAAAGAAAATAAGGGTTTGTTTTTGTGTAAATGTACAACATTCCCCCTATGATTTCAACAATTAAAGTAGGGATCAACATAAAATGATCAATTACGATATTACCATAAACGTGCTATATATAGAATCTATCTATCTAATTGATGGTTAACCCGGAGAGTTATATACTCCAAAATAAATCATGATTGATGAGATCCAAAATAGATCGAAACCGGTCTGTGGCTGTTGTTGACAGGGAACAATAATAAAATTATCAACTTATCTCAAATAACACTAGCATTTTCTGTTCTTACTCTATTGTTTCCTGTATGAATTAACCGACAAGGCAAAATAAATAAATAAATAAATAAAATAAATAAATAAATTTATTATCCAACAGTTGTATACAACTTATTACAGGATAACTTAAGACTAATCCGTAATATAAAACAAATTAAATATATATTTAACTACCTAAACTAAACAAAAATAATAAACAAATCATAAAGTAATTTATGTTTGCTTAACGAAATATCTGTTTATCGCTGTACACATCGACACAATTGGGGAATTGTTATGGTGATTCGTATTAACAGATTTTGTAAGGAAGGTGATCCTAGAGCGACTGTTTTGCCTGGGAACATAAAAACTAAGCATAGACAGTAAGAGGTGGTCATCAATTTCTTTATGAATTAGTTTAAAAATAAACAATATTTGCGCTATAATGCGCCTCTTATCAAAGGGCCCCACACAAAATTCGGACTCCAATAACTTAATATCATAAGCTTGAGGAGGATATGTTAGATGACGCCTAAAGTAAAGCACTTTCAAGAATTTTCGCTGAACTCGATTTAGCATATCATTGTAGGTTGCGTATGTAGAATTCCATATTACAGAGCAATACTCCAGTTTGCTACAAATGTACGCATAATAAAACTTAACTAATGGACCGTAATTTTTGAAAAATTTCGTGTTTCTTATTAAAAATCCTAACATTCTATAAGACGATTTGCAAAGACTTTAATGTGTTGGTTAAATGTTAATTTCGTATCAAAATAAATACCTAGATCCTTATATACATTTACCTTCTCAAGGCTTGTATTATTTAAGATATAACTGAAATCAACTTCTTCGCGTTTCCGCGAGTAGGTCATAGTTTTACATTTAGAGACATTAACTTCAAGCCCGTTATCATTGCACCATATACATAATTTTGACAAATCATCTTGAAGTAACTTCAGTCATTACCACACGTTATAATTCTAAACAATTTCAGGTCATCTGCTTATAAGAGGCTTTCCGAGCTAAAACTGTTGACCACGTCATTGACGAAGATCAGAAATAAAAGTGGGCCAAGATTTGATCCCTGAGGGACCCCACTTGTGGAGTTAAAAATATCAGATCGCAGGCCCTTATATTCAACATAGTTTATTCGGTCTTTTAAGTAAGACGTTAATAATTGTAGCAAAGAGTTACTAATACCAAATAAGTGTAGTTTATCTATTAATAAATTATGCTGAACGCGATTAAAAGCCTTTGATAGATCTGTGTAGATAACATCAGTCTGACACCGATTGCCAAGGGCTTCAGATATATAAGTAGTAAATCAACACAAATTAGTTACTGTAGACCTTCTCCTCATAAAGCCATGCTGACGTGTTGACAAATGTTGTTTCACATGATTGTATATGACCTGGTAAAGCATAATTTCAAACAGTTTAGCAAACTTTTATATAATGGAGATCGGTCGATAATTTTTCACGTCATCTGTATCCTTGCCTTTATGTACTGGTATCACTTTTGAATTTTTCCAAACTTCAGGGAATTTATTATGTTTCAAAATAAGATTGTATATATGCAAAAGAGGTATGCTTAATATGTGTTTGCTATCCTTATCTATTAAGGCAGGTACATTATCCGCACCCATTGTCATATTTGATTTTAGTTGGTTTGTTGCTTCTAAAAATTCAGACATAGTAAATGAATTAATGTTTAGTATATTTGTATTAATAAACGGTTTAGGTACTGAATTATTCATAACATTTTTTGTGTAAACAGAAGATAAAAAAATTGAGAAAGTATTTGCTATTTACTTTGTGTTGTCAATAACCGTGCCATCAGTTTTTAGTCTAGGAGTCCTCGTATTACCCTTACGAGAATTTATAAATGACCAGAGTTTTTTGGGATCCTTACTAACATTTGTTTCGACATTATTAATATATTTATCAAAATCCCTAGCAATGTTACGTTTTATAAGTTTCCTATATGTAGAAAATTGAATCTTATTAAATCTAGAGTTACATTTTCGCAGTTCAGTTCTGTAATGATTTTTACGTTTAATTTTTATAATCGTGTTTGAAGAGAACCAGAACGAATACTTATGTGATTTATTGGAATGTTTGGATACACATAACTCTATATAATTTGACAAATATTATATAACTCATCACACGCAGAATCCGGATTATCAGCTTGTATAACCTTATCCCAGTTAGTTTCTTGAATTAAAGAGTATAACACAATGTAATTCGCTTTACGAAAATTAAAAGTATATTCATCCGAAGTAAATTGCTTTATGTGCTGATCAGATGCATTTGTGCATTCTATATTGATAGCAGGATGATAATTATCTTCAGTGACTAAGGGCATATCTGAACGATTCACAATTGTGTTTAATTTTGGGGAAAACATTACAAGATCGAGAAAGCCGCCATGAATGTTTGTTATTAAATTTTTCTGAGACGCGGAGTAAAACTCCATAAAATTTGAAATAAATTTAGATTTAGCACATTGTAAACTCTTATAATTGGGTACATTAAAATCACCAGTTATAATAAAATTATTATCGATTAAAGGTAAGGACTCCAGACAATCAAGTACACGTTCATACCCTAATGTAGGCGTTTGTGGTGGTATATATAAAATGTTATCTTCATAGATGTGAACCATTAGTTTTACTTACAGTGGTTCACCTACAACACGCTCCCATTTCATCCCGGCTTGCAGTTCCTAGTATTTCTTTGCGCCATCTCGTCCAAAACTATTGTATAATTTGCATTACTTACCATGACAATTTTCAAATCTACACATTGTCTACTGTTGGCTCTGGAATTGCAAGCAGACTTTTTTTGATTAAGAAATGGCCAGTTGAAAGGAACGATAGGTCGTTTTTATGATTGGACAAAAAGGTTTAAAATTGCTTTAAATCGCTTGCAATTTTATACAAAATTGTCTTGATCGAGATATACCTCTGCTTTTTAATTCTGGTTTCAATGACTCAGAATGGTGATATAAGAACAAGCCATGAATCTAATTCGAGAGCGTGACTTTCAATTTCCCTATATCTATTATTCGATTTCTTCGTTATTTCAGGCAAGTTAGATAAGGCTTGTAAGAGACTATTAACAATTAACCGTTTGTTTTCAAAAATAGAAATTGTGAATTGTTATAGCCGCATCAAACTAAAGAGAAGATTTTATGTATTAAAGTTTCTATAAAAATTAAAAATATTACCCAACAAAGAATTACTTGTAATTTCATTTCACATATAAATGTGAAGTTTCATTTATAAAATATGAAACCTCACATTTAAATGTAAAATGGACTAGTTACAGCCAATACTATCAAATTACCAATTTAAGAAAATCTACAAATAAAAGCCATTTTCTATGATCTCCCCTAAACATAATTAAAAAAATATAAAACAAATTTACTTGTGGTACGACACTGATTTTCAAGTTTTTCGTTAATTAATTTCACATTCAGTCACAATCTAGTATAGGGGTCGTGGCGTTCAAATTCCAGCCGGGAGGTGAATTTTTCTAAGGAAGAATTCATCATGCGGATCCATGAATATTAATGTATGCGTTAAAAAATATATATTTGGAAAAATTACTATTGGTCGTGACTGACATGCCTAAGTAAAAATCCCCGTTTTTATTTCACCATTTCCTAACCCTAGAATCTCGTCTAACATTTAGAATTAAGAAAAAAAAACAATTTAGTATTGTCTTTACTAAATCAAAACCGGTACTAAACAATTCTGTAGAGATTTATCAACTTCATTAATTGGTTCTAGAAAGAATTCTGTATTATTATTATTATTATCATTTAATTCTTGCTCAATGAGCTAGTTTGCTCACAATTGATAATACAGGTTCAATGGACATGGTAAAAATTAAAAGGGCATTTAATGTCTTGCAGGATTTATCTCTGCGACACTTATCTAATACAGTGATGCCTCTTGAAGTTGTCCGTGTGTCGTGATCGCTGATGACTACGATGTTGTTTAATTTACTTTACTCCAGTGATCTTAATCAAAGTGTTTTTGAATCATCCGTTTTCAAGTTTGCCGATTATTTCTTGCTTGAAGGAGTTAAAAATTCATTTGTTGTAATTTAAATTTTAAATAAAAGTGTAGAGATGACAAGGTCTTCCTGAATTGTTTTTTTTTGTTGAAGTTTTTTACCCAGAGTGCACTGAGATTACGAAGGAGGGGTTGCAACAACGGGGCAACGATATGATTTTTCATATTCTTTCAAAATCATTTTGAAATTACAACCACACTGTAAAAATGGCAATCAGAGCAGATGAACTTGTTTTTGAATCAGAAATTCCTCTTAAAGATTGCCAAAACTCTCTTAATTTAACAAAAACTGCAAGGATTATACATCAAATAATATACAATATAAAGAATAAAGTCTAAAGTAACATTTTAATTATTACGAAATTGTGTAATAATATTACAAAAATTATATCAACTCTTATAATCAACATATAAAACCAAAATCTAAGAAGATCCCACAGGTAACGATAATAGACAATATTTAAACAAAACACATTAAATGTATCACGGAGTGTACGCCTAAACCATTAATTAATTAGTTAATAAACAAACAAATACTATAGATTTTTATTGATAAAATTTTACATTTTACATATAAATCATAACTAATATATAACGAATAATGGGTTAGTGAATTAATTGTCAAAAGGCTATAGACCAGAGGCCTTTCTGTTTAAACAAAATCGGATTCTTTTTATCTTAGCATAAAATATAAATTTGTGGCCAGTTAATAATTCTATTTAATTCACTACGTGTAGTTATTTAAAACAAAATAAACGACTCAAAATAACATATATAACATGTTTCAAGAAAGGATGTATATGGTTACCAGGAAAAAATATTTTATAAATATTTTGCTTGTTAGAACATTCATTAAATAAAACAGATATTCATCTTAAGATATAATTATGTATTTTAATCAAAACTGTGCGTGTTTTGTGTGTTTGACTTTATACTTATGTATTTCTAAAGAAAATAACGAAGCAACCTACAATAAAGCGTGTTGTTCACAGATAGGGAGATTTTTGTTCCTGTGGAGAAAAAAAGAGAACCATAATGGAAATATAATTATCTTAATTCATTAATTATGATGTATGTACATCTTTTTTACATTATTCTGGACACATATATTCACTCGTGCCAGAAATTATTTACCAGGACTAAATTTTAGGTTATTGAAAAGTGAAGTAAACTCTATAGAAATCTTTGGCATTAATAACAAAAATACAAAAAAGCGTAAGTTAAGAAAACGTTCAAGGAAGATGGGAAAGAATATTTGTGTTAAACCAAAATTTAATAATTAGAAAAAAACACGAAAATATTTTCGTAAAGTCTACAACAAATGAGTGAATTTTCTACAACGTAAAGGACTTATATATTTTTATTATAAAACCAAAAGTTATTGCACTTTCTCAATATATTAATTTTCATCTAGAGCTTTGTTATTTGATTCATCTAGGTCTCTTATTAAAAAAACTAGTTTTAAATGTATTTTTCTAATTTCTTAGAGTACTTCATATATCTTTTTTTCTTTGTTTCAGGTAAACCAATCAATTTTGTGTAAACGTCGAACCAACATCGCAAAAGACTACGTACGTATAATATTTCCAACGATTTTATATATCTGATTTCCGCCTCGCCTAGATTAAAAACAAACACAAAGAACGTGTACTCTCATCAATATCTAATTTTCATATGAAATTACCTGCTATATCATAACAAAATTTAACACGCTGTTTTTCCACCCGAGTTGTTTTGAACCGAGCGGAATATTTCAGCGTATAGAGTTTGATGCAAATGCGGAACTTATTTAAATATATACAGCAGATTTATAAAACTAGAATATCAAGTGGCGAATGTATTACAATAAATAATAGGTAATAAATACATTAATAATATAGTAATACGTTCATGTTAACGCGCCTAAATTTATTGGACGTCAGGTGTAATTGACGTTTCCATTATGCGAAATAATAATAATATATTTGCATGGTCAACACACACGCATTTCTGCATATGTTATTAATGCTCGTGTTAATAGTGCGGCCGTGGATATACGCAAGAATTAACGTGCGAATTAGAGAGAAGCCCTCATTCAGCTTTGTTATTACATTTCACATTTACGTATATTTACTTTCAATTTGAAATACCAATATTATTTTTAATTTCAATTAAATCGTAAGCCAATATTAATTTCGAGTAATTTGCCCTACACGTATAAATAATTCTATCATAAAAATGTAATAATTCTAAATGTACTGAAATATTGTAATTATGTTCAAAGAATTAAAAAACAGTTTTATATAGAAAGGAAAAATAAACTTTTTGATATGATTGAAATAGACAGATTTTCATTAAATAATTATGAATGAAGTTAACGTATTATCTTGAATGGTGTTCGCGTTTACTTGATTTAATTTGAATCAACTTGTACCGATTAAAATTAAATAAAACATTTTTCACTTTGTTTTACCATAATAGTTATTTATTGACTGCGGCTATAGTTTCGATCATAAACTGATCATTATCAAACATAAGTATAGTCGCAGTTAATAAATAGCATAAATTACTTTATTTTTGATAATGATCAGTTTTAAGGATTAAAATATAATTACGCATTTGTTACGAGGTTCAGGTAAACTGACCTCCGGTAAAATACTTTTGGTCGAGAATCCGAGATCTTGATGTTGATATCATCAAGACATACGCCAAATTCTAGGAAGGGCAAATTCTTTTGATATGGGGCTTATCAAAAGAATTTGCTAAAAATCCTCGATATTGCAAAGCGAACTATAATTGAAGCAAATGAGAACATACCTTGATAACCTAAACAATAATGCAAAACATGTTAAATGTATTATAATATAAAAATTGCAGATTACAGATTTCTACTTTAATTAAATTCTATTTTTATGTAAAATATTTTATAAATAATTCTTTTTGTTGGAATTTAGTTAAACTATTAATTATTAATTATTTAATTATTTTGAGAGATTTAAGCTTTAGTTTAATTGTAATCAGAATTTACATAATTAGAATTAATTGGAACGAGGTAATACTTTAAATCACAGTAAATAATTTCCAATAATGGCATATGTAACACTAATTAACAATTAAACATGTATGCAATGCAAACTGTAAAATTTATTTGAATATGTATCCTGAACATGGAATAAAGTAGAGGTAGCGGCATTAAAATACTACCTTACATTTCTGCCGCATCTTTTATCTGTAATAAAATAAAAGCGTTAGTAAATAGAGTTAAAACTGGGAAATGCGTTTTCGTGTTTACAGTTTTCCCGTTTTGCCGAGCAGTATATTAATAAAAAACATATGTTGGTATACATTAAATTTGAATGCATTCACTTTAGATATAGCGAATGTTGCATACACATTGAAATATACAAACTTTTAATATTCTAATTAATTTAATATCCCTATACAAAACTTACATTAAAAATATGTAGATGATTTATAATCATTAAGTAAATTCATTCATAATTATTGAAATTAGAATTACTCTAAACAAAAATATCATGATGGAATTTCAGGGCCTATTCAATCCGATATTATAAGAATATTTTTAATCAACCGATAAATATGATTGAGTTTTTTTTATATTAAACATCTCGAATAAATATGTGTACTAATTTAATATCATCGCGAAGCCATATTTTACTGATCATTTACGTACACCAAAATAATTTCTTATTTATGCAGAACATCTATATTATATTATATAAGTTATATAAGTCATTATACTCTACTTAAAAATATACACATTTCTAATATTAAATAATTTTATTAAAAACATCTTTGATTTCATACAATTCTCAAAACCTTAGTTTTATTAAAGATATGTATATATATTCTATCCGATATAAATAAATAAGCGTATAGGTATTCAATTAAATTTTGCAGATAACGTAAATATTATTTCTGTTAAGAAACAAAAATTAATGAATCAATCTAATTATCCCATAGAAAATAATTGTTTATCTCTTCAGAAAGATCTCATAAGTAAATACCATGACCAATATAAGAATTATTTAGTAATATGTATGACGTTGATATTATTTTATTGTATTAAATCACTTTGAAAGTTGTCTAAGTAGAAAAAAAAATACTTATACATATTTACCTGGTAAATGCCAGTTTACCAGATAAATTAATTGAGGTAAAGGCCCAAGATTTTACTTTATTACAAGTAAACAACATATTCACAGTTATACTATGATTTAACAGCAGTTGATTTGTAGGCACCAGTGGGCCCTTTGTACGTCCTCCCATCTGAGTCCTCATTCCTTGCTACTTTCAAGCCAATCCAAGGCATTGGCAAATGCCAGGTACGCAGCAAGGAGAACTTTTAGGATGTCTGATGACTGTGGACATCCCTCTCCCATTGTGGATTCACGTAAGTTGGATAGATCCGGGCAGTCCAGAAGCACATGCTCGGCGGTTTCCTCTTCCTCTTCGCACCCTCTGCAGGTTGAATTAGAGTGTAGTCTCAGTCAGTTCAGCAGGGATATTAGACTGCAGTGTTGTCTTAGGAGCCCTATAACCTTCCGTAGGTTTTCTCTGGGCAGTAGCATACAGTATCTGGCCTGAGACCCTACAGCCAGGTATGTCTTTTTATCGCTCCTTGTGGCACCTGCTTGATTATTTTTTCAATAGAGCAATGAAGTAATGTAGGTAGGGCGGCAATTAGAGGTCCGGTCCGCATATCGTTCTTCCGGATGCCTTCCTCGCCAAACCATCTGCTATATTGTTACGTCTGCTGTTGTTGTGTCCTTTCACCCAGAGTATGGTATGCCGTTTCTTCAATTCCAAGGCATTCATGCTGAGGTAATTTTACAGCTAGCAATGGATAAAATTGCTGATGTGCTGTCCGTTATGATGTGTATGTTTTTCCCCCTGATATTCTTGTCACAGATTACCTTTGCTGGATATAGTACTCCCACGAGTTCCACCCTTGTTGGTGTGCTCATTGTCTTGCCTAGTGCAGTACTTTTTTAAGGGCAGATTGCTGCAATAAATTTCTACACTTTTAACTGTTTTTGTCAACCACCCATTAGTGTATATAAGAATTTCTTGGTTACTTTCAGTTTGATAATGATTACCTTGTAATTGAAACTAGTCGGGAAAAAAATATAAAAAAAAGCATAAAAAAGTTGTGTTTTCTTTATTTAAAAATCGAAAATGTACCACGAAGTAAATGCCTCCAAAGTTTAAGAATGGCTTGGTGTTTGATTCCTGCTCCCGAGTCTTTATATCTCAGGTCTATTTGAAGCTTTTTAGTGAATATATATTTTCGAAGGATGTTGTCTACCGGGATCATAATCTCGGTATAACTTTCCCTGAAATCCTATAAAATTTTGTGGTGTTCTAGGAGCCTTACGGCTGTTTTTGTGGTCGTTCATGGCCAACATATTACTAATGTGCTTTATAGAACCATAGAGCTACCGTTGGAGATAATCCCCATGTTTTCTCCATAGCTGATTATAGTATTTTAAATTGGGAGATGGGATGACATTAATGTACTCTCCAGTATTGTGGTTATGTTTATAATTGTATTGTCTGTACTAGTTTCGGGAAATATGATTTTGGGGAACATTTCCAAAGGGGACGCAAATTTTCTTAAAGCGGAAAAGTATCAGCATATTTTGTTAACTGCTTTGCAACTTCTACTTCTGTGGCACCAGCACCAGAAATAAACTTTACTATTAATACCATCATCAGTAGCCCTTTCAATGTCATCCATATAGTTACCTGCTGTAGCTCCACGTATAACAATAGTGGAGATTTTTGCAATTTTGTGTTTTGGTAATAATCTGTCAATGTCGGGATTTATGTTATTACAAATTATTTCGGCACTAATACTTACAGATTCTATTGTTGAATTATTTCTTATTTTTCTAATAAACTTGTTTTGTTTAAGCTTAACTAGACATTATTTAAGTTTATAAGTCTCTCATAGAATTTAATATTATAATGCTCACCCCTTCTTTCTTCGGATTTTGTTATTGTTGCAGTGTTTCTTAGTTGTCTTAAATTCTCCAATTTCCTTTTTTGTTTCTTGTACTGTTGATGTCCAATGTAGTTGGCTTCTTCTCTTAGACGTTTGTCGATGATGTCAAATTCTGCTGGATAAAGCTGCAAGTCATGTCTGGTATGTAGAAGTTCCAGATGGATCCAAAACTTATAACTGTGGTTGATTACTTTCACTGCTTTATTGGACTGTAAATTAATATGGATTTCCATGAATTTTGGAATTAGTTGTTCGTGGCGGCACATGATGTTAAACCATATGTGTCATAAGAATGAATCCCAGAGCCCCAGTTTTATATGGTCTACCAAAACTACATAAAGACAAAATTCCCATAAGACCGGTAGTTTAATACATATACGCTCCATCAAACAATTTATGCAAATATTTGAACAAAATATTACCAACATTTATCGATTTCAAATCCGAATATGCAATTAAAAATTCTATAGACTTAGTTAAAACATTAAAATTTTTAGTCCCAATAAATGCAAAATTGATATCTTCTGATGTTAAAAGCTTATTAACATCAATACCAACAAAAGATTTAAGAATTATCCTTAACAATTTAATTAACAATTCAAGCCACCCTGAATCATTTAAAATAGAAATGAAAATATTAGTCAAAATATGCATAGACCAAAATTATTTCGAATTCAATAATGTAATTTATAGTCAAACAGATAGTTTACCAATGGGTTCGCCCTTGTCACCTCTTCTAACTGAAATATTTATGAACAAATTTGAACAACATCTATTTAAACAACCCATTACTTCAAATATTTTTTATTGGTCAAGGTATGTGGATGATATTTTGTATTTTTTAACAATAGGTTAATTAGACTCATTTAAACAATTTATTAACTCCATAAACAAAAATATTCAGTTTACCAAAGAAACAGAAGTACTTAATAGTTTAAATTTTTTGGACTAAACTATTACCAGAATTAACAAGAAATTAGATTTTAAAATTTTTAGAATAGGGAAGATTCTTGAATTCTTGCCTTTCAACTTGAAAATTACACAGAATTTATCACCCAATCCTTTAATGCTTACTATGTTATAATAACTCAATTCTTTAGAAGATGGTGGAGTCAAGTGGGGTAATACAGTTCCTTTTTTACTCAGACGCCTAAAATCAAAATTGGAATTTAATCTGACAGCTAGGATTCACTATTTGTTCAAATACGTCATATCTCTGAATGTGGTACCTGCAAGAACAACATTTGCGTCGGTATTTGAAGTTGAAATTGCTTTAATTTATATCTCCAGCATATTTTACTCACCCCTACTACAGATCATGAGCCGTTTTAATCAAAACAGTGCCCGTTGTTTATGTTTGCATAATATCAAAAAGCTACTGTTTTACTGATGTGTTGTCGCCCTCAACTTGACGTTTAAATGCCATTCCCTGAACGACTTCAGATTTGAACTAGCCCACAAAAATTTGCAAACATGTATGTTATCAACGTTTAATGTAGCCTGTTTAGGAAAGATTTAAACTTAAGCTCTGACCATCAGATTCACCAGAAAATCTTCATTACCATACTGTTTTTATTGTATAGATATTCTGATATCTTTAATAACCTCCCATATTTTTCTGTAATCTGCAATTTCTATAAATTTTAAAAGAGAGTTCTGGACAGATGATTTCTTGACAAACGGGTTGTAGATATTTATCTAAGACTTTTACAGCCCTTAGGGACTTCACCAGGTGTTTACCCACGCGTAAAAGTTCTTTGGCATGCATTAGTTCTTCTGCTAAAATTACTGTGCCGTCTCCAACCTCAGAGTCTTGCATTACGCTCGGAATTATTATGAGTTGTCAGCAGGGTTTTTGTATAGCTAATTCCCTCATGATTGTAGCTGTATCACTAGTAACGAGTTGTTTTTCGATGTGGTTGATTACCATTTTATTAATTCCATTCCTACTGTAGGCGGTAGGTACTAATTGGGCAAACTCCTCGCACGCATTTACTTAGGGAAGAAAGGCCATTTTTAATTACCACAAAATGATATTAAATATTCTATAAAAATTGCAATAGCGTAACCACACCACCGCAAAATTCGAACGACATATACATTATGTTGAGCTGTGAGGTTGTATAGTTTTAAGATACTGACGAGAAATTATTAAATAGAAAAAACACGAAAATATATTCGTAAAATCTACAACAAATGAGTCTTATTAAGACTACAAGAACAAATCACTTTTAAAACAACTACTTCTCTAGCTAATACTTCGACGGACATTGAATAATACAAAAGTAATTTGCGTGTTACAAAATAGCAAGGCTATCAAAGCAACACTAGTTTGAACGTATTTCTTTCTGTAAAATGAACTAAAAATGATTGAATGTACGTTAAAATAGTTTGTGAGTGACTATACTATGGTAATTTGGAAAAAGAAATGAATTTAGATTGATGTAATAATTAGTTGCCGTGCATATCTGAGTAAGTTATTTATTTTTCATTATATTTATTTTAGTAAACGTTTTTATTTATGTTTAAAATCAATTTTATAATAAAGCTGTACTGAAGAGATTGAAATATCGAAACACGTGTCTACAGATGGTTATAAAATTGAGTATTATTATTTAATTGCTTTTGCTAATTTATTTTTAATTACATCAACCTAAATTCATTTCTTTTTCCAAATTACCATAGTATAGTCACTCACAAACTATTTTAACGTACATTCAATCATTTTTAGTTCATTTTACAGAAATAAATACGTTCAAACTAGTGTTGCTTTGATAGCCTTGCTATTTTGTAACACGCAAATTACTTTTGTATTATTCAATGTCTGTCGAAGTATTAGCTAGAGAAGTACTTGTTTCAAAAGTGATTTGTTCTTGTAGTCTTAATAAGACTCATTTGTTGTAGATTTTACGAATATATTTTCGTGTTTTTTCTATTTATTAGTGAATTATCTACAACGTAAAGGACATATATTTTATTAAGAAATTATTAGTTGGTGTTTTTGATTTATTGGCAGGACAAATTTTATTATTTGTTATTATTACGTTTGGATATTTGATGAATAAAGTCGATTATTAATTTTTACACTTCATTATTAGTTTCATATTGTATCGTTCTTTAATTTTTGCTCTAAAAGCTTTGTTTCATAGACTTTTATTTAGTTGGCACTACTATGTTCTTAAAAGTATTAGATGTTAAGAGAACTATCATCTATAAATTAACAGTTTGTATTTGATTCCAGATAAGAAGAAGAAAATATAACGCATGGTGATATATAGCTATAAAAATTTGTTATTAAGTAATAATAATAATGATATACAGGGTGGGCCACGAATAACGACCATTAAAAGTTTACGGGGTTCCTGCAAGAGGAAAAATCTGAAAAAATTCAACATTGTACGGTTGATTGCGATCTCCTCATGGAAAATATTTTTGACTTTCTATCACTTCCGGTTGTACCGGAAATGGCTACCAACTTTGTTATTTTAAATGAAACATACTGTATATTATTTTATTTTTAAATTCCTTGTTCGATTGCCTACCTCTCCATATGGGTTTATGTCAACTTAACTTTTACAGTTTTTGATTTAAAAATTTATTTGTCAAATATTGACCTCAAATAGGCGTTTAGAAAAATGCCTATAACTTCTAGTAGGTACAAGATAGACACACGAGCGGCATCTTGTAATGTACCTAATGGATTCCTCTACAAAGGAAAGAAATTGACATGTGTCAATTTTGACAGTTGGTCAAAAATATCAATATTTCAGCGCCTACTTAAAAAGATCATATTTCAATTTTTTCAAATGGAATGACCAATATTTTATCTCATAGTGTTATTCGCAAGACCTTTTGCTACAAAAAAGTATTATACATTATACATCCCTATATCTAGAGCCAGTAGTTTTTGAGTTATTTCGAAATTAGTTTCCTCTCAGAATTTTTAATTGAATGATTCCTGTTCTATTTACACGGGCACTATAGTAGGCTTCTGTCAATATTTGTTGAATCCAACGTATTAATATTTGTATGCGCTTCTTTCGAGTAATAATAAAATGAATACCTATACCAATAAAGAAATAATGAATTTATTTGTCATATATGGCCAGTGCAACAGAATTGTTGAGATAACTTGCAAAACTTTCAACGAAACTTATCCACACTTACCGCCGATAGATAGAAAAAAGTTTCGAAGTCAAATTTTCTACTATTTCGAAAACAAAACGCAAACTCAAGTAAATGTTTTGACTTATTTTCAAGCAAATCAACGCGCATCAGGTTGCTAGGAGGATTTGAGAGTAAGCAGAACCCCACTCCAAAGAATTTGGAAAATGTATCGGATGCATAATTATAAATATAATTTGGTGCAAGAATTATTTTCTCCAGATGCAGAGAACAGGATTGATTTTTGTGAGTTGTTGTTGCTTAAAATTAATATAATTTGAACGAAGGTATTTTCAATAGAAAAACCAATCACATGTGTGTCAATTGAAAATCCAAAATAAAGTTTATGCAAATGCCGACAATACCTGAGAAGAATTGGAAAAAAGGGTGCGTGCTGCATTCGCGGAATCTTAATTCAGAAAAAATTAGACGAGCAACATAAGAGGGTGACGCAATACGTGCTGCACAGTGTTTACATATTAATGGTTATCATTTTGAACAATTGTTATAATTTTTTTCTGCCAACGTTTCTCAGTTCCTGCATTTAATTACTTATTTAAAAATTATTTTATTCCAGTCTTCTTGCTTCAGTTTTATTTGTAAGTTGTAACTGGGGATAACTATTCATTTTAATAATATTCGGATAAATTTTTCCTAATTCGATTCAATAAATATTGACAGAAGCCTACTATAGTGCCTGTGTGAATATAACAGGAATTATTGAAATGTGAGAGGAAATAAATTTCGAAATAACTTAAAAACTACTGGCTCTAGATATAGTGATGTATAATACTTTTTTGTAGCAAATTGTCTTGTGAATCACCCTATAAGATAAAATATTGGTCATTCTATTTGAAAAAATTAAAATATGATGTTTTTAAATGGGCGCTGAAATATTGATATTTTTGAAATACCAACTGTCAAAATTGACACATGTCAATTTTTTTCCGTTGTAGAGGAATCGATTTGGTACAAAACAAGATGCCGCACGTGTGTCTATCTTGTACCTATTAGAAGTTATAGGCATTTTTCTATACGCCTATTTGAGGTCAATATTTGACAAATAAATTTTTAAATCAAAAACTGTAAAAGTTAAGTTGACATAAACCCGTATGGAGAGGTAGGCAATCGAACAAGGAATTTAAAAATAAAATAATATACAGTATGTTCCATTTAAAATAAGAAAGTTGGTAGCCATTTCCGGTACAACCGGAAGTGATAGAAAGTCAAAAATATTTTCCATGAGGAGATCGCAATCAACCGTACAATGTTGATTTTTTTCAGAATTTTCCTCTTGCAGGAACCCCGTAAAATTTTAATGGTCGTTATTCGTGGCCCACCCTGTATATTTATGACCACAGCTACATAAGTCATACATACAAAACAAAAAGAAATGTATTAACTGAAGTAATTTAAATATTCTTAAATTGTATAAAACGCCTTAGATACTAAGAGAGCTTTATTACTTTTCTTAAATGCAATAGATGACGATCCTTTAAAGCTTTCTGGCAAGCAATTGTACATATTTAAGGAAAAATATCGGGTGCTATTTTGGCTACATTTGAGCTGGTTATAAAGTGGTCGAATCTGATTGGCGTTTCTAGTGACGAATTTATTGACATCGCTATTTTTCGCGAAGTAATCACTATTTACATGCATATATGTGAGGCATTCCATTATAAACAGACATGGGATTGTCAGCACATTTAGTTTAAGTATTCTCTACAGTCTTCTGTGTAAACTAAATTGTATATAATTGTTATTGCCTTTCTCTGTGTAGAGAAAATTTGCTTTGCCCCTGTTATTTACTTCTTCTCTCTATTAGATCACTTTAATCGAAAATATAACTAAAATAACTGGACACACTAGTGTATCTAAGGGTTACTCCTTTGTTTATTGTTTTTTTTAATGACTAAATAGTTAGAAACCCAAAGTTGTACGTAAATTTGCTACATACTTAATTATTTTGATCTACTTTTCCAAAGATAATATAAAAAGTAATCTAAAGGCAAAGTATGATTGTTTTTGCAATAATAATAAATAAAAAAAAAACACATTATATAAAATGTAGTTATCGTCACAGGATCTTCATAAGCAATTTGTTTTCACAGTATTTTTCCCTTTTGCTTTACAATAATTCCTTAATAATGCCCATGGCTGGTGTTAAATAATTCGAATATACCTCAGCTATAAACCTAGTATAGGAAAACTGAGTCTTATGTGCTAGTATAGTATACATCTAAAAATAGTACACACCTATTTACAGAATTCTCTGAACATTCTTGATATAATTTATTTCTTTGTAACTGTGAAGACATATTAAAAGCTATTTGAATTTTCTTCACAACTATTGGTTTGTTTTTACTAAACGAATTTTTATTCAATGTTAATTGTATCTAAACTAAATTACTTTAGTCATATCGGCTTTTTTGTTATTGATACTTGGATATGTTCGAGTTTTAATAATTTCCTTCAACTATAGTATTATTACAATTGACGACTTTTAGATTCGCTATACAGGGTGTCCCAATTTCGATGCTCACCATTGGTATCTCTGTTATTAGAAGAGATAGAGGAACGGTTAAATGGGGAATGTTTTGCAGAAAACAGTGCCCATAACAAATCCTATTTCAAATTTACCTTAACTTTTTTCAATTTTAAGATATTTTGAAAAAACCAAAATTTGCCAATTTTAATTTTCCTCAATAACTCGATAATGCCTAACGCGACCGCTATTAAACCTTTACATTATTGAGACACGTTTTTAAGACAAATTTCTTGGTGTAAACAGAAACCCCCGATTCGCATTTGTTTTCAGTTTATTAGCGCTATCTTTTGTTTTTCTTATGGTGGCCATATTGGATTTTGGGTTTATTAGATAGACAGTGCTTAAAATGTGCTTTTTAACGGTTTATAACATGCCTGAAATAATTTAAGTTACAAGCAAAATATCAATAAAAACGTAAATTAATCTTAAATATGACAGTTGAAAGTGAAATTATAGAAATAAAAAGTACTTGAACGTCGTATTCACTTAAAGAAATTGTTTAATATCACGGCCATTCTGTTCCACACACTTTTGACATCTTGTTGTATAAGAATTACAAACTCTACGTAGTGTGTTTCCGTTTACTAATCAGAGCACATCTATTACTCTTTGTTCTAAAATTTCCCGAATTTTTGGTAGTTCAGAACTAAACACTTCGTTTTTAGTGGTACCCCATTAATAAAAGTCATTGGGGTGTAAGGTCGGGTGATCTCGCAGGCCATTGCATTGGTCCATTATTTGAAAGCACTCTTTTATTAAAGTTTACTCTCAACAAATGTTGCATGTTACGAGTGTTATGGGCCGGGCAACCATCTTGCTTGAACCAGATGTTTTGCATGTCTTCTGGATTAATTAATCTCATTTGTTAGTAGCTATAAATATCTGTTACCATTTAAATTGCAATCAAAGATGAAAGGACCTATTAAGTGAATATCTAAAACGAAAAGAATTCAAAAAGCAAAATGAAAATATAAACAAAATTTCAAACCAATTAAACAGCATTAGACATTAAAACCAAATAGAACTTGAAATCTTCTATGATTTACCAAATGTGGATTTTCAGTAGGCCAATGATGATAGTAATTCCTATTGAATACTCCACAATTGGTAAATCGTGTTTCATCTGTTCATAGTATATTCCTAGGAAAATTAGCGTCATCTTTGAATTTTTGAAGGTACCACCTGCTAAACTGCAAACTTCGGTGATAGTCATTATTACTTAAACCTTGTACATTTGTTGGTTTGTAAAGGTGATATTTGTTTTTCTTCAAGTTTCTGTGAACAGTAGATTTTGAAATACTTGTTTCTCAAGCTACACGACGAACTGATATGCTGGAATTGTTCGTAGTGTTATGCAAAATATTATTTCGACGTGTATCAGCATCATTAACTTCATAGTTAGCTCGTTTTTGTTCGAAGCTTCCAAAGTTCTGTAAATTGCTTTCAGTGTTTCTATTTGCTTTGAAATATATATATGAGCACTGTTTTCCGCAAAACATTCCCCATTTAACCGTTGCTCTATCTCTTCTAATTACAGAAATACCAATGGTGAGCATCGAAATTGGGACACAGTGTATAGACTAGCAGTTTCAGCTACTATATTTTGTTTCTCATACATAGCATCAATTGAAGACAGTATCTTCAAATGCCTTGCTTCTCGTTGCTATGAGATGGCATTACTCAAAATTGGTCTTCATATTAAATTGCAATTTGAATGGTCAGTAGTACAAATAAAATGCGTGAATAGATCAAATTTTGATTTGTTCTAAAAGTAGTATCGATGATAATGTACACTTTCTATTATTTTGAAAATTATTCTGTTTAGGTCGCTTTCGCATAGCAACTGCTGTTCGCACTTTCCATTTTTTTAAAGTTAAAATTTTATTTATTAGAAATCTATGTTGAAGAAATAATAAGCTGGTAATACTGCTGAAGTTTGCAATCAATCAGAATCTTTAGCAAACTTCAATTTTTAACTTTTAAGTAGTTATCTAATATCTTATATATTTCTTGCAAAGAGTATTTTAGAAATGTTAACATTTAAGTTATAATTTAACGAAAAATTAGCAAAATTATGTTCAAAATCCATGTTTATGTTATGTTATGTTTGTTACTTCCACAGCCTTTTGCGAAACATTTAGATAATCTCTTGTTGTTCAAATCAAATTTTCAACACCTCTTACTAATTTTCCTAGTTTTATTTGGCGTTATTGAAAAGTATCATTTTTAATTTCTTCTGAACTTTAAATTCGTTAAAGTTCAAATAAATGATTCATTCTGGATAAATCCTTCAAAATAGGGCACATCATTTGTACTCTCTTCGTCATTCTAAACAATCTCAATATTACATTCCTAAATTCTCTAAATTAATATACCAAAAGACTGATATGTAGCCATTATTTTTAAACAAAGTATAGTTATCGGTAAAGATATACATTTATATTACTTTTGTGGATACTACTGTCATATCTATAGAGAAAGTTTTCTTATATAAGTATGATACAAAAGTTCTACCCATATTTTCGAAAATTGTCCTGTTCTACCAGTTTATTTTTAAAATGAAAATTCATCCAAATATAAGACCAAGTTTTAATGATAAAAACTAAATTTATTCGATTTAATGAGATAAAAATTAATAATAGGTTGTTGAAAAAATTCACTTGGTTTGTTTCACTAAATTGTTTATTTTGTATTCGACTAGTTTCGGCACTGGGCCATTATCAAGAATATTCTTGATAATGGCCCAGTGCCGAAACTAGTCGAATACAAAATAAACAATTTAGTGAAACAAACCAAGTGAATTTTTTCAACAACCTATTATTAACACAATGTTTCACCAAGTGAAAAATGAGAATCAAATACAAGATATAGATAAAAATTAACCTAAAACATGTTTGATACGTTTTTTTAAATTTTCTATCTATGATATCCTAGTATCTAAATTCAATGACTCAATATTAATAATAACTATACAGTTTTCAAGAAAAAATAAAATATAAGAACGCTCTCTTAAATTTCAATAACCTTAAACTTAAGGAAAAAGTTTATTATACATTATTTTGTTTGGTTGATTTATTGGGTAAAACGAAGATATCGTGTTTTAATTTATAATATTATGAAATATAAATGTTTGTATAACGTTTTCAGAAAATATTTCTAATTTATAAATATACAAATAATCCATTTGTTTCATTTTGCAAGGCAGGATTTTAAAAACTTAAATTTCAAAAAGAGATCTATAATATTATAGTATAACATTTGAGTTCGATAATTATTTGAGCTCATTGCCATTACATAATAACTTTTGTAACGCGTTTAGAAAAAACAACGAAAGGCCAAAAATTATTACATACTTTGTATTTAATGTGATTTAATTTATATGACACCATTTAATTTTTATATAAGTATAATTATGGTAATTTTTTTCCATATTCTTCTCCAAACATTAAAATATCCTATAATGAAATAAATCAGTTTTATTTAATAGTTTTGATATTTATTTGCGGTTATGATTAAAATTAATCGATATGCGATCGAAACAAATTTGAATTTGCGGTAATGCGGACATTTTTTTCTATTCTATTTTATCTAAAATTTGTATTGATTTCTGATTCGAGACTTTCCATTGTCAGCATGAAAGATATTTCATATTTGACACAATTCATCTTATTATATAAATATAAATATTCAATATTGTGAATTTTCAAATGAACCCATTTAAATTTTACACAGCTAGTTTTTCTTAGTTTTATAGGACACTGCCTTTTATTTTTATTTGTGTAAATTTAAAATAAGCACGAACGTTTAAGGTCCCTTGATTTAACTATAAGAAATATTAATGCTATGATTTTGTGGAAATGCTACAGAAAATATAATTAAAATAAATATACTGGTGACATAATTACGATTGCGCTGTTTCAGCATAATTTAAACGTTTTTTTTAGCAAGTGTGTAATTATATATTTTTTGCAATGTATAAATCCTACAGCATTTATTAATCCATTTATTATAAGATATAATTAAGAGTAATATAGTACCGACAATGCCCTCATCATTGTATGCCCGCAAAAAATAAGTATCCCTTTTTATTCGAAAATAAAATTAATGCATAAGTTGCATGCAAAAGCACATAATTAATGGTTAGCTCGTAGACTTGCCAACGTGAAAATGCGAATGGGGTGGAAACGGTGTGCAAAAAGAGGCCTGAACTGTGAGTGGTACTTACGTCCACTTACCACTCTAGTAATTTGCGAAATGCAGCGATTTCCTTTTTTTCATTTGCAGACACCAAGATGCGGCGAAGGGATTTTCGAATAAATTTTGCCAAACTTGATTTACTCATCCAATATATTTAAGAATTAATCAAGGGTATGTAACTATAAAATTGAATAATGATTCAATATCAACACTGGAATATACCATTTAAACTACATAATTATTTTTGCACGTGATTGGTTATCATATTTTTCAATTAAAGTGCATCTGACATCCCATTTACTCCATCAATCAGAATTCTCGGAATCACGCTTATTTCCATTATCGGGGCGTGATAAGTGGAACTGGTGATCATTTGTTAAAGCCGCTCATTAGCGGAACCGACAGGCAAAGTTTTACAGTTACACCCCAAGTTCCAGCTGCACTTCCAAACTAATGTTTACATTCCCACTAAATAGAAAGAAGGGAGAGAAAAGTTTAAAGTTTGCAAGTAGAAAACATAAGTGTGGATAATTATATTACAGCAGTTTTTACTGTAGTAATTGGTTCAATTCTAAATCTATTAGACTGCAAATTAATTAATTATAATTTATATTAGAAATACAAATCATACATAATATGAATTCTTATTTTATTAGTAGATGAATTTATTCATCAAGTTACAGTTTTTATTATTAATGCATTATTAAAACAGTATTATATATTATTTTTGAACTATAATTTTAGTTCTAAAGATTTAATGCAATACTTAATTATTAGACTAAATTAATTTACTAATTTATAAACGCTAGATGAATTTATATGGATATAAAAGTAATAAATACAAATATACACAAAAGATACGAATAATATACTTTTTTATTGATTTTCTTACAAGTTTACATTTAAATAACAAATAATGCATGATGTGTTAGTGTATAAATTTGTCAAAAGGCTATCGACTAGGGGTCTTTCTGCCTAATTTTGTCCAAGCATACAACGTCAATCGTTAAAGAGTAGATGGATGATATGATGAAATAAAATCAAATATGGTAGAATCTAGTTTCTTAAATTGTAGGCTTATAGCCTAAACTGTTGTTTAGTTTCATTTTAGTTTCCTTATGTTATATGTATTATTATTTATTAACTATTTTCTATCTCTGTAGTCGTTATATTTGTCAAGTTATCTTCTTTTTAAATTTCATCTAAAAATTGATTAATGAATTTCATGATTTTTATTACATCTTTATAATTTCATATTTGTTGTCGCCTAAATCTGTTTTTAGTTTAGGAGATTTTTTCCCATAAATTTTATATTAACACAATTACTTTGTTTGCTAGTAAATATAAAACAACAAGAGGAATAAGAGACACGCTATTCAAAAATAAAAGTAGCAACATTGGACCTATCATCCTAAATTTTTGACTATACAGTGGAAGCCATGGCTGGAAAAGTTATTTTCAGGATTATTGAAAATGAAATTACATTTTTTAAGTTCAATTTAGATAACAGAAAATTTATCTGCATGTTTTGTGTCAATTTTAATTAGTTAGTTGAGTATTTTATTATTGTATTTTCTCTATGTAATTTATCTCGTTCTCATATGATTAAAAACTTCTGCTGTGCTTGTTCACAAATTTTCTTTCTGTAAAAAATAAGCATTGACATTGTTCAGAAAATCATTGAAACCAATATTGTATGGTGATTTTTTTATCTAGGAATTTAATTATCATTATAAAACAAGATTTGTTCTTATTTCAGTATATTTTATCATTATGCTTTTACTTAATGACTAAGAGACAAATAATATAAAGCATATATTTCTCTTCAGAAAGATTCTTATGAAGCTTATTTGACAGAAGTTTTTTTTACTAGTGTAGCATGTCATTAAAAAAAGTGAAAGGAACTTGTTTCATATTAACATAAATTATTATTCTCAATTCTTTAAACAATAACAGACTTTGGACTTATGTATAGATTTTTATACTAATAATATTTTTTTATAAGGGACTAATCCTTCCAACCAAATTCTTTTAATTCGCTAGATGGTTGAGTTATTACTAATTAGTACATGCTGGTTTTAATGATCATCTACATATAACAATATTACGATCTAATTACATGTTTAGGGAACCAGAACTTATATGATTTATATTTTTTCTATATTTTTATAACAAAATACATTTTTTATAATAATTTATCTATAACAGAGTTATTGTCAATATGTCAACTCCGGATACATTCAGTTAATACTTTTTAAATATCACTAGTATCTTTGCCTTACTATAAAATACGAATGATAATAATTTAGTTGTAGATTTTGATGTTACTCCTACTTATTTTGTAAATATTACCCAGTATATAAATAATTAAACTTAATATATTAAATGCCTTTAACTATCAAATATTGGATTGCTTAAATATTGAAAGGCCTTAAAAAGTAAATTAGTTATTTAATTCAATATTGGTAATATTTGTATTATAATTATAATAATTGTTATTATAACATAACTTACAAGTTTTAAAGTTAATTGATTAATGCAACTTACGATATTTCGTAACTGATATTTCCTGACGGATTTGCACAATCCTTCTTCTTAAAACTTCCCAGATATCTGGAAGGGTCATATAGACATTGTCTCTAATTTAAACCAATAAGAAGAAATTTAATAGATTTAGAACTGGGGATCTAAGGAGGCATCGAATTGGACCGTTACTTCCAATCCACCGATTGCTAAAATAAAATAATAAAACCCATGATAGTCATAACAATAGTGTAGTTTCTGATAGGAAACAAAAGCATACAAAACCATCAGCCATAATTGCAGCAGGAGCATCTAATTTTGGGTTTGAGTCAAGCTCGATTAAGAAAAATTGCTAAACATTTATAGGGTTCAGCGATATGTAGATCCAAAAGCTACTACCAACGACGCAAAGAAGATATTTGGTGGGAATGCTGATTTTAAATGCTTCATACTGGTGAACTCAGATCAGTCATCATTTTTCAAAATTGGTATTAATGAACCTCATTTTAAAATTTTATTTGATGCATTTAAATGGCCGCAAGGTATTGAAATTTAAAAATTTGTATCTCTTCGTCATCATCATCACCATTTTCAAATAGAAAAGCCGCCTATAAGCCAAAGTTAGTGTCTACTGAACAATTTGGTATATCTGTATTCTATCAAAATGGTAGAAGACTAGGAACAAAATTAATCGATTTCTATAATGCTGTTTTGGCAAATGACCTGTCATCTATTTCTGAATCATGTTTACATTCCACTATACGCGATAACGAAGTTATTGATAATGGATAAACTAAATATCCCTGTAATCGTGACAATATCCCATCAACTAATTCTAGAAGTGGCGGCGTCTTTATTGGAGTAAATAGGAAGTTAATCTCTAGTCTTATTACTGTGGGTTCCAAAAGTCGTGGAGATATTTGGGTCTCTATCAACGGCCAGAATATAATTGGCTGTATTTACATTCATCCGCGATCATTGCTGAGATTTATGGCGGACATATTAGCGCATTATCTAAAATCATTGAACAATACCCTAATTCCAACATGCTTTTGCTTAGAGATTACAACCTACTGGAAGTGAAATGAATTACTGAGATTGATTGTGTAGGATATTTACCATTAAATACAGTTAGTAAAAGTGCGCGTCTTCTATGCGATGGTATTATGAGTGGCGGTTTTGTCTGTTTAACTCTTTTATTAATAATAGCGGTAATATTTCAGATCTTACTTTTTCTAATATTCTCACTGTAAATTGTCCTATTGGTAAAGTATGACATTTATCATCCACCGTTATTAATATATTTTAATGTTCCCAACAGTTTATCACTATTAGATAAATGATTTCATTACGATTTCTCTAACGCTGATATTGTAGACATAAGTAATAATATTAGCAGCTTTACTGTAAATATATTTAAGTGTTACTCAATAGAAAATGATATAGATATATTTTATAAAATTCTATACCATGCATTTAATACACGGAAGAAAATATGTATTTATTTATTATTTATTAACATCTTTGTCCTCCTATCTATCTTAGTATTACAAAATTTATAATATAAAGTATGTAAATATACTCAAAAAAGTAAAGGCGTTGAGAGGAGTATACCTTATGACATCAATATGTTTTGGAAATATTGTATATTTAAAAAAGACAATGGCAGAGGCCTTCCATCCAGCATGACGTATGCAACCCTTGGCGCAAATTTGGATTCAGGTATAGCGGATCTATTTGCTGATTATTTTCAAAATTCATATTCTTATCAAACTACCATTGGTTCTGAAGTTATTGAGTCCAGTAATAAAAAAAATAATAAGTTTTAATTTAGTGAGACAGATATTTTAGAATACCTATCTGTAATTAAAAATGGTTCTGCGCCTAATCTCGATGGAATACTGCCTACTTTAATGAGAGCATGTGCACCAGCTCTTGCTTTACCTATTACTAAATTATTTAACCGTTCACTCAGAGATGGATTCTTACTATATCTTTGGAAGCAATACTACACTGTTCCGGTTTTTATAACAGACTTAAAGAAATTTGTAAACAATTATAGAGTGATAGTCATTCAATCATGTTCTGCTAAATTATTTGATAAGTTGGTTGCGAAATATATGTTAAAACATTTGATGCCATTTATATCTGAGCAACAACATAATTTTTTTCCATTACGAGCTACAGCTTTCAACTTGTTTATATATTAAAATGGTAGACTCGATCTATACCTACTTTAGTAAAGCGTTTGACAAAGTTAGTCAGTGTAGACTTTAAAATACACTCCAAATGTTACATGATTAAATTGCTTCAACCTTGCACAAACGTGCTTTGTTGATTGTGCACTTTTTTATATACGTATATTTACATAATACTAATATCATACACTAATTTCCCTTTCCGTGGCCTTCCTAGGTGTTTGGGCCCTGTAGGCGCAGAAGAGTATCCCTGTCGTAAGTATATGTTTATAATAAGAATCTTTAAGAAACTTATTCATTTTACACACTTTTATTAATAATGGGATTTAAATGTGATGTCTGCTCAGGTAAAATCGATCGTAAGTCACAATATTTAAAATGTATAGGCCCATGTGAGAAATGGTTTCATACAAAATGCGCTAAATTATCGGACGATGCCGTCGCAGATATAAAAAAATCACAAAACAACTCATGGACATGTGATAAATGTACAACAACCGCACACGCATTTAATACTGTGCAATTTGCTCAAATGGATGAAATTTTTGAAAAACACTTTAAAAAATATTTCGCTTCATTCAAACATGAAATTTGTCTTATGATAAATACTTTTAAAGTAAAAATATTGGGCATGAAGGAGACGTTACGTAAATTTGAAAGCGCCTTATTTCTTGTGGAATACCAAACAACCTTCCTGAACCAACAGCGGAAAATGAGAGCAATAAAACACACGATTTAGAAGAAATTGCAATTATTCTAAGAGCACGTGGTGATTTTTCGGAACCTAAACAAAGATTTCATCTAGGAAAAAAGAATGCGATGCACCCAAGGCCGATTAAAATAATTTACGAAAATAAGGACGTAATTTATAAAATTATAAATCTGAACCCTCATATAGGAAATCTTAAATTTAAACGGGACTTAACACCAATGCTTAGAAATCAATTATAAATACTGTACGAAGAAATTTCAGATCATAGAAAAAAGGGTGAATATAATCTTATTGTTAAATTTATAAATAATATACCTACTATAGGTACTACTAAATCAAGTGGACTTCCGCAACTACAAAAAAAAACTGTAACTACATCCAATAACATAATAAATGCTTATTATCAAAATTTTCGGGGTCTATCCACAAAAACTAACATATTATTTAACAATACAGCATCCAATGAATATAAACATGGTTGCATAATGGCATCTATGATGCCGAATTATTCCCTGTCCACTATTCTGTATTTCGTGCCGACATAATAAGGAGTGGTGGATGCCTTATTGCAGTCAATTTAAAATTTCGTCCCGAAAAGATTGAATTATCTGAAATAGATAATGTAGAAATTATAGCTGTTAAAATAAATGTTAATGATAGAAATGCCATATTTGTTTGCCTTTATATTCCACCAAATTCTATTCTTGAAGTTTATGAAAAAGTTATTGAGGAATTGGAAATAAATATTAATTTGGTCCATCCTACTATAATTGGCGGCGATTTCAATTAACCACACTTCTTCCAACAAGAACTGCGTAATGTACAATCAACACGTCAATCTGCATCTATATTGAATTTTATTAACTATAATAGATTACTTCAATCAAATTCTATACTCAACTTTCAATCAAAAATGCTTGATTTAATTATTAACACAAATGACATAAAATGTGATATCCTTGAAGCCTTAGATCCCATTTCAAAGGTAGATATTTATCATCGACCCCTCTGTATTAATAATGCATTGACATCTACAAGTCCACCTACGTTTAAGAATCACACAGACGAAAATGTATATAACTTCAGAAAGGCAAATTTGGTGAAACTATATGATCAACTGTTTAATTGTGATTGGGGTGATATATTCAATTGCTCTGAACCCTCAGAAGCGTGCACTGTATTTTACACGAAACTAAACGATATTTTTGCAACTTGTGCCCCTATTGAAAAACAACATACAGCCAGAGCTATATATCCTTTATGGTATAGTTCTAACTTAATCAGGTTAATTAAATTAAAAAGTAAATATTTAAAACTTTATAACCAGAGAAAATTATTGTGCTATAAATTAAGAGTATTAGACTTACGCAGCAAGGTTAAATGTGGAATCAAGCAAGATTACAATGCTTACTTAAAACTTTAAAAAAGCAATATTAAAAGAGATCCTAAAGAAATTGGTCCTTCATTAGAAGTAAAAATCCAGCGACACGTATACCAGGTATTATGAATTGGAACAATCAGGCCATGTATTCAGAACAAGACATTGTTAATGGTTTTGCAAACTTTTTTAAAAGTGCCTACAAGAAAAAAACACATCAAAATATGGCTCCACATTCCTCAGGATGTCTGAAGACACTGTTATCTGTTAATCATATTTCGGAAGAAGATATCATCGCCTCAGGAAAAAAGATGGCATCCCGTCCTTTATTATTAAAGATTGGATATTATGTTTTCTAAAACCTTTACAGCATATTTTTAATCTTATACTTAGTACTTCTGTCTTTCCTGGGATTTGGAAAATAGCGAAGATATCGCCAATTTTTAAGTCTGGCAATAAAAACTGTATAACAGATTGTTGTCTAATCTCAGTTCTAAATAATTTTGCGAAAGTTTTTGAAGCAATATTGTCCCAATTAATCTCTTGTCATATATAAAAATATATTAACGAGAATCAACACTGTTTCATGCCTCATCGATCTACAGCAACAAATTTACTTAATTTCACACAATTTACTGCTGAGGTCTTGGACCGTCGTGGGCAGGTTGATGTAATTTATTTAGATTTTCAAAAGGCATTTGACAGTATTAACCGTAGTATTGCTATTCAAAAGCTTTCGAAGTTTGGTTTTTTATGCCTACAAGCGGAATACCACAAGGATCAAACTTAGGACCTCTCATATTTATTTGTTTTATTAATGATCTTGCTGGTACTGTAAAAATTATATTTTGCTCTATGCGGATGATGTTAAAGTTTACCGAGAAATAACTGATCTTAATGATTGTCAAAATCTATCAGATGATCTTAACTTAATTTATCACTGGTGTCTGACAAACGAGTTAGACTTAAATATGAAAAAATGCCTAGTTCTTTCATTTACCAAGAAACTATCCACAATCAATTTTGAGTATAAGATAGATTCCAAAAATCTGTTATATTGCGATAATATTAAAGATCTAGGAGTTCTGTTTGATAAAACGCTCTCTTTTCGTAATCATATATCCGAAATATGTAGTGCTTCTTTTAAAACATTGGATTTTATTCTACGAAACTCGCGCGACTTCAACAATATTGATATCATAAAAACATTATACTTTGCACTTGTTCGGTCTAAACTCGAATACTGCTGCTTGATTTGGCCCCCACAATGTGGTGAACACATTTTAGACTTAAAAAATATTCAGCATAAGTTTTGAAATTAATTTTCTTTTGTGTACACAAAAAATATCCATATCAAAATTATGAATATTGTAAACTATTAGATGAATTTAAAGTAAACTCACTAGAAAACCATAGAGCATATCTAGCAGCTGCATTTATATATAAGTTGACTAAGAACTTGATTGACGACCCAAATTTAGTTAGCAGTTTGTCCTTTTTCATTCCTAGACTTACCGCTCATTTTATTAACACGTTTTCACTGCCGGTTTCTAATACCAATACATTGTTCCATTCCTCTTTTATTTATATGCTGAGAATACTGAACTATATTAATATTGATATATTTAATTGTATTCTGGGTCAAATACAAAATGAACTACTTTCATATTAAGTTCTACATTATCTTCAGCTTTATATATTCTATCTTGTCTATTTAATGTAACTTAAATATTTTCCAATGTATAGCATCATTTCTTTATTTCACTCTATGTTTAATTAATTACATTATATCAATTATATGTATATATTCTAATATTTCTCTGTTATTGGATTGTATTTTCTGTTGAGAAATAAATCATTATTATTATTATTAACGATATTGGTAAAACATTTAATCAAATTTCCTGCTCTATGCAGCTGATATGAAACTGTATCGTAAAATCATTACCAGTGAAGATTATCGCTTTCTGCAAAATGATCTGGATCAACTTATGATTTGGTGCTCCATTAATGACTTGCATATAATCAAATGCAAATAAATGTATGTACAGATTTTTAAAATACAAGGACTATTTCTATCGGCTGTCCTTTTTTTCTAGATAGCAATCCTTTAGAGAGGATTTATATCGTTAATGATTTAGGCGTTTCATTTGACAGTAAACTTCAATTTATTGAACATTTGAATTTAATTACTGCAAAAGCTCTACAAACAATAGGTTTTTTACAGCATATTAGTATACATTTCAAATCTGTCCGTGCTTTGCTGACATTATACTTTACCTTAGACAGACCAATTTTAGATTATTGCTGCATAATTTGCTCATCATACTACCACTGTCATACAGATAGATTGGAACGTGTAGAACGTAAAATGAAAAAAAAAAACTCATTTGTTACCGGTCAAACCTTTTGTTTGATAATAATAATTATAACCTACTTCATATATATCTTGATTTGCTACCTCTTGAAAAACGAAAATTTTACTTTATGGTTTTTTTTTGCGTATCGTATACTGAATGGACTGTTATTGTGCCCATCTATATTGTCGTCTCTTGCTCCCAAAGTTTCAATTCGATCAATACTTCTAGCCGATGTACACCACATCGCTCTATATAACATCACACAAAACACATTTATAAGAAATATTAATTCATTTAGCGTGTTGGTAACTCTACATTAGAGGAATTATCATTAAAGCCCGGTGTTCCGCATAGATCAATAATGGGCCCTTTATTGTTCTTACTCTTATATCAATGACTTGCCTTCACAACAGTTTAACTGTATCTTCACTTTGTTTGCTGATGACACTACCTTATTGAACTCCTCAAAGGATCAAGTAACTGCCATCCACTGTAGTGTAAATTCGACTCACCAGGCTACTGTGTGGTTTACAGCGAACAAACTATCTGTTAACCCAAGTAAGTCACAGAGGGTATTATTTTCTTTGAAACTTCACACCAAATTAAGTACTGCTAAATTTCTAGGATTATATATAGATAGTAAATTAACCTGGCATAAACACGAAAACGAACTTTCCCGCAATCTCTGTAGGAAAATATTTCTACTTAGGCAACTAAGTCATTGCTTACCAGCCACAGCCTTAAAATCTGCATATTATGCGACAGTGCATAGAAGAATTGCCTATGGCATCCTAATTTGGGGTAATATTTTCTTTGAAACTTCACACCCAATTAAGTACTGCTAAATTTCTAGGATTATATATAGATAGTAAATTAACCTGGCATAAACACGAAAACGAACTTTCCCGCAATCTCTGTAGGAACATATTTCTACTTAGGCAACTAAGTCATTGCTTACCAGCCGCAGCCTTAAAATCTGCATATTATGCGACAGTGCCTAGCAGAATTGCCTATGGCATCCTAATTTGGGGTCACTCTAGTATTGTTACGAGACTCCTTGGCTTTCAGAAGCGAGCTGTAAGAGTAATAAGCTCTGTAGGTTATCAAAGCGATTGCCGTTTTTCCTTTAGAGATCTCTGTATACTTACACTGCCTTGTATATACATTATGATATGTCTAGTATACGTCCGTACTAATATTGTTAAATACAAGAAGCATCGCGATATTCACGAACATGACACGCGACATGGACAACTAATTCTGCATGTATTCTGTCGTTTTTCTAGATCGCGTAATAGAGTAAACTACTATGCACACCTCCTATACAACTTCTTACCGAAAACATTAAACCTGTAAATAATTTTAAACAAGAAATTAAAGCATACTTAATTGATAGGGCGTTTTACTCAATCCACGAATTTACTTCTAGCGATTTTTCTTAGTAACGAAAAATTTAACATTTAGTTTAAACGATATAGGTAAGTTAACAGCTCAATTTGTTTTTCAATTGTCATCGCCAAAGATTTTTGGATTTTTGTTTGTTCCGATTGAAATCAGAGGTACTTTTGCTTTTAACTCAAAAACGGCCACTGTTATCAAAATTTGGATCGAGTTGGAAGCATGAATTTGTCATGGTTGCGAAACCTCCAGTAATAGAAGAGAATTAGGGATGCTTTCTTATTGATACGACTTTACCAAGATGGGGACGAGTATAAACATATGGTCGCCAACCTTCTTTAAGAAAAGGGCACTCAAAGAAGAAGAAGAAGAAGAAAAAAAGAAGACACCATATCAAAAAGTAAAGAAAATATATATAAACCCCAGGGATTACAGATGTTAAATTGAGACATTATAAGATCTCACAGAAAGAAATTAACAACGTAGCAGTAAATAATATATATTTTAAAAGCTTTGAATGCTAGAAAGTTTACTTAATTTCACTACTGAAAAATGATATAGTTTTTATGTCATTAATTAAACTTTGATTTATCAGCAACCATAATACAACGTTATTATCACACTTAAAATGATCGCTTCGAGTTACGTAGACCAATGATAGATTACAATTAAATGCAAATAAAACTTAAGATCATAGTAGTAGTATTAAAACATATATTTTGTCAATAGACTTAACAGCGTAAAAATGAAAGAAATAACTTTAATAATACATGGAATAATTAATATCAATAAATGAGGAAAACCACATATAGAAAGAAATACGATTTAAAAATTTCAAAATCTACTATTGCTCAATGAGTAATTACAAATGTAAAAGTTAAGAAATGACCTTCATTCTTTAACTGATAACGTAATTCCTCAAATAAAATTATAATAAGGAAAGGAAATAGGTATTACAAGGGAAATAGAAAAAGTAACATACGACTCAATAAGTCTCCAGTCTAACTAAGAAAAAACAATTATTTTTTGGAAATTCTACTTTATTCATCAACATACTCGTCTTCAAGGGTGATACATTCAGTCCAACCCTCTTGAACTTTTCGATGTCCTTTATGTGAAACGGTTTGTCTTTGCTCTCAAAATAAGCTTCAGTTTCAACACTTCTTCATTTGAGCTAAATTTCTTTCCTTCGTGTATATTTTTCATGTCTGCAAAATGTTAGTAGTTGCTGGGAGCCAAATCTAAAGAGTACGGTGGGTACTTCAAAGCGTGGTTCAACCATTTAACCAATGTTTTCATTGACTTGTGACACGGGGCATTGTCCTGGTGAAACGGTACTTTTTTCTTTTGCATCTTGGGGCGTTTTTTCTTGATTTCTTCACTCAACCGATCCAATGATAGTTTTGCCTTTCTCGATATAGTCGATGAACAAAAATCCATGCGCTTCCCAAAATACGATGCCATAATCTTGCCAGCCGACTTTTGAGTTTTTGATTTTCACCGGCTGCTGTCCACTTAACTAATAATTCCTTGGATTCAGGGGTGTAGTAGTGAATCCATAGTTCTTCTATTGTCACATACTGATGCAAGAAATTTTGCTTGGAAAGCTTCAAACAGCGAATCTTAGCGAGTGGTTGTTTTTGGTTCTGTATGAGCAAACGTGGCACCCACTTCGAGAGCAACTTGGTTATGCCTAAATTTTCATCTAAAATTACAAAGACGCTACCTTTTGATATCTACAAGGTGTCAGCTATCTCACAGAAGTTTTTGTTACTGTCTTTTAAAACTATTGTGTGGATACTTTTTATGTTTTCTGGAACAACTACCGATTTTGGGCAACTAAACCATTCAGCATCACCAATGCTTGTACAACCGAGTTTAAATTTAGCATACCAGTTAATAATAGTTGATTTCGATGGTGCCGAGTAACCAAAATTTTTATCAAGTCACTGTTTAGCTCCAACAGTATTTTCCTCATTAAAAATAGTGTTTAAATAGTGTTTAAACAACATACAAAATTCTTTTCTATCCGTTGTTTTAAAAATTACAAACCGTGGTAACTAAAATGACTGTAACTTCTAAACTAACGGTCAGAACCCCATGAAATTTTGACACATACTGTTTGAAGATTAGTACTACATTGAAATCACATAGGTGTATAAGAAACGCATAATTAAAGCAGTGTATAAACTCAAGGTAAAAATATCGAAGAAAAATGTATTAAGTCATAAAGGATAGATATTTTATTGAAAATGTAATGAAAGATTAGTAAAAAGCGAATAGTAAATTAAGAAAATAATATTAAAAATTAGAAGCAATAAGAGCAATGTTAAGAATAATACGGAAATAATGAAAGGGAAATTGAAAATACAGAAAAATTCAGTTAGATAGTGCAAATTTATATAAAAACAAAAATTGACATACACATACGCATAAAGAGGGAGTGCGGAAATACGACGAAAATATGTGAGATAATTGTAAACATTAATTATAAAGGTACATAATGGGATTAAAGTAACATTTATTGACTAAATTATTATAATAAGTTTCCCCAATTGAGTGGATAACCACAGATAATTACATAAAACTGCAAACGTCGTTCCCCTCTGAAATAATAATTAATTGAACATGGACACAATAAAAAAATAAACAATAAGAGGGCATCTGTAAATTTATTTAATTAACAAAAGTCAACGACCACGAAAATCACGGCATAGCGTATTAAATAATAAGAGAATGAAGAAATGTAATGAATAATATTTCTACGAAAGAAATCAGCTTTTCCCCATGCTTCTATATAAAAAGAAGTTGAGCTACAAAGATTAAAAGATTTTTATTCTTATTTGAAAGAAAATTATAACATTTATTTATAATAAACATCAAGAATGAGGACTTCTGAGAAGAGACCTATACTCAGAAATTATTAGAAACCCTCAAATATTTATCTTTTATGAACACACGTTCTTTTCATTAATCATTCTCATGATTAAATAATTTAAGACCACTTAATAAAATAATCACCGCATAAATCAAGATAATTTGAAAGACATAAATCCATCTTGTAATTCAAAATATAGGACCATATCTTATTAATAAAACTAACAATTTAATCTGATGTAGCAAAGCAAGTAGGTAGCAGTTAATTAGTGTTTATTAGTGGTTAATTACCCTTGGTAGCAAACACGCCGTAAATCCTGCGGAATAAGAGAGTTGCTAATGGGTGCTTAAATCATCCAGACGAATTTGGAAAATTGGCACGCGCGCCCGCAAATAATTAAGAACCCTCTGAGTGCGAGCGATTAGTGTTTATTTTGCGGGCAGAACCACCAATTAAATTCACATCCTTGTGATTACCGGCGATTATCGTAATTTCATATGGTAATAATGCCGGAGTTTATGTGTTCGTGAGTGTATTACTAGTAACAGGTAGTAAAAAACGGCCGCGCGAGCCGTAATTACGCGCACCTGTGCTCGTTGCCATCCACGCACCTCGGCTTTTAAATTATACCCCACTCGGCATTCGGCCATTTAATTCACACCTTATAATAAACACAATCAATTCGAAACTTTACTTAAAGGCGGGAAGTTGCCTTTTAACCTTTACATCAAAAAGTACAAATAAAGCTGTGTTTTGTTTTATGGTGGAATGCTTGCAATAAAAGTTATATAAATATTTAAAAGAGTTTATGTATACTAATATATAATGTGCTTCAGAATTTAAATTATACTTTATTTTCAATCACATCTTTATTAAATCATTTTGTTGTGTTTAATCTGTTTTTTAATCGTATTTATTCAATCATGAGATTTGTAATCAAATTATATATTAATGATTCATAATTTCTAACATACTCCAAATATTAGTACATATATAGTAGTAACGGTCGCTACCATCATTTTCATTAACTTATAATTTTACTTTTTCACAAAGAGAATTTTTAAAATCTTTCTCCATTCTATCGTAATTAATTGTAACATAACCCACTTCTTACAAAAATATACCATTTCTCTCTAACCAAATTGCCGTTCTGAATTTTTATGCTTTTCTTGATCACTATATTTTCCCTTCTTATGCTTTGTTTCAATTCATTATTATATGATTTTCATTGTTATTGTTGTTATATCTCCAAATCATTTTATCTATCTCTTTACTTGTCTCTCATAAACGAATCCTATTTTCAGATGATGCTTATAAACAAATTCCTTATTTTATACAATTTTTGTTTTGTTTACGATCTTTTTACGGAATTTCGCTCTCTCTTTCGTTTGACCACTGTCTAATATTGCTCTTTCACTTTTCTTAAGGTGTGGGTTTTTATGTGCTTGGTTTTATATTTTCTTCCAACAAAACTATGATTCAAACTACTCGATACAAGCCAATAGATGCAATATGTTATATTATAAAGCATGTAACATGAAATTTATAATCCCCAAAACAGTTTTCATGTATTTTACCGCATTGCCCGGTAGTCCAAATATGCCTGAAACATGTCATTAGGCAATTAAATCGAAACATTATTTTAATAGTTTTATTGGACCTTATTAAATAGTTTAAATATTCTTTTAAATCTTTTTAATACAGTGCATGTACAAAAATTTGATTTATTTGCATATCTTTTTCAGACCATTTAACTACATTATTTTTTATCTATTATATTCCTTTCGCTATGAAGAACTATAGTTTGTTTCTTCCGTTTTAACTTATTTTGTAATCGCATTAAATTAGGTGCCAAAAAATGTGTTTTATTGATAACACCATTCATATTTAAAATTTAATATTTTTATTTCTCAATTGTAAGTTTTTAACAATCATATTTTTGCATCAATATTCATCTTTAGAATCTTGCCGATATATAACATTTTCTAGCCAATATAAATCGATATGTTTCTGAATTTCGCTATGTAAATCAACCGATAAGGCAAGTTTAAAAATCAAAACTTTCTACAGTTTTATTGACTATTTCGTATTACGAAATTACACCCTAAACCGTTGGTACAAATAACATTTTGTAATAAGTTTAATTTTTTGTCGAGTATATAAGTTTTTGCATGTGTCTTTCTTGAAAATGAGATACTAAACAAAATTTATTATCAGTATTTCCATATGAATATCATTAGTTCAGGGTTAACTGAAATCAAGGATATTAAAATTTGATACTTGCAAAAAAAAGGTCAATAAAGTTTAATTTTTTAACGTAACGATTTAATATTATGATGGTAATGATAATTGTGTAGTGGTTCTTATGTCTTATCCTGCTTGAAGAAAAAACTATTTACTCAATGACATAAAATAACATTTTTGAATTATCTAATAAACTACAGATAATTTATTATATTCTCTCTGAATAGTTTCGACAATAATAAAAAAACCAAGATAGAAAAACTATTGACTGTAGCACCTTTAGGCCGGATGTTAGGTTTATAGACTTTCTTTGACTTATATAATGCAAAATTCTACGTACACCCTCCCAGTCAAGACTTTTTCCTTTGAACAAAAATTCTAAAAAGTAATACAGCTTTCTATTAAATTACATCTGATATTTTGGCACATTTTTTAATACAAAATGATTCAAGGGTAAAATCTAGCAAAGTCGAAATCAAATTTTAAATTCGCGTTTTATTCTAAGCAATAATCTTAGTAGTATGATTATTGATTTTTAGTATGAAAATTATTAAAACAATTACTAGATTTATGTAATATAGCAAAAATTATTACTTATTGATGCGAAATTCTAATTAATAAACAAAGAGAAATTGCTTATTTGATCAAATCGAACAACATTTATTAATTGAACCTCCCTGAATGTTGTTGAACTCGAATATCCTGCTGGAGATAAAGGTGAATTTTTGCTAATTGGTGTCGATCTTAACGACTAAAGAGACGTACTACTTCTATTTTTCTCGAAAATAGTTAATTCAATTTGATGAAACTCCGTAATATAGCCTTTGTATTCAAAGAAATTTAAAAATCATTTGTTTAAATACTCAGATTTTCAGCTTATTGTATTAGATATAAACATTTTACTGTTGACAAATGTTGACACTTCCGACACCATTAAAATTGGAAGCCAATACCACACTCAAGTCACTTCCTCAGATGAATCACAGCCTTTTTTCTTTATTATTTTATCTAAGGAGAAAACTGGTGCCTTGAATCGATGCATGAAGCGTAGATAATGATAATAATAATAATAAATTCATTCCATGTAACTGTACACTAAGTCAACATAAAAAATATTCTTAAACATATAATTAATTACATACTGCGTATTAATGTAAATAACTCCTTAATGTTATACAAACAGTATTCTGTAGTTCAAATTTTTATTTGTTTTTTAAATTTGTACATGAGAAGTTCTTGTAGATGATTTGGTAGTGCGTTATATATCTATCCTGTAAGTAGTGTAATAATTTGTATTTGCTGAAGTTGTTGTTCAAATATAAACAGAAAATCGGTCCAGAATACAACCATAAACAACTTAACAAAAAGGAAAAACATAATAATTTCATTATGCACCAACATATATCCCTTCCCCTACCGTCGGTGTATATTATTGCACGGAGGTATTCATGGTTTGATATAAATATTGCCTGTTAATGCAATGCTCTCAATTCGTTGATACTAGTTAACAAATTTTAAAGATCCAAATTCTATTAAAAATTCTGTAAAGCTTATCAAACATTAAAATACTCATGAACTTCATCCAAATTCAAAATTAGTATCCTTTGATGTAAGTAATATGTTCTCTAACATACCACTACAGGACTGTATCAGATTATTAAAACAAATCTTGTAACGTTAATTCAGTTATAATTCATGAATTTTTGGAATTAAATAAAATCATTTTAGAAAATAATTATTTTTCATTCGAAAATAAAATCTATAAACACAATGGAGGTTTAGTAATGGGCTCTCCATTAAGTCCTTTATTCGCGGAAATTTTTATGAATAATTTAACAAATAAAATACTAAAACTAAATTCAGCGAAAACACATATACAATTCTGGTATAGATATGTCTACGACTTACTTGCAGGCTTTAGAGGAACAGATATGCAATTGCAACAGTTTCTGAATGAAATAAATAATATACATCCTAACATTAAATTCACTCTGGAAAAAGAACTCAATCAAAACATTAAATTTTTAGACCTCTCCATTGCCAGAACACCAAAGAACACATTCTTATTTGACATCTACAGGAAACCGACATTCACAGACACAATAACACCTAATAAGTCCAGACATACATTCAAACACAAATTAGCCGCCTTTGAAACAATGATTTATAGAGCCAAAAGATGAAACAATGATTTATAGAGCCAAAAGAAAGCACTCTTATAATAACGAAATTAAAGTAATTCAGTTACTAGCAGCAAATAATGGTTACTTACCAAATATAATAAATAAATTAATTAAAAAACAATAATTGAATTCATTACGTAAATACATTTAACATAAAAATAAAATGTGCGCAATTTAGACGCAAAATAATGCTTTTTAAAGCAAAATAAAGCCAAAATGGCAATCAGAAGTCTGCAAGAAGGATCAACCGAAGAACTTCAAATGCAGCATTGGGCTGGAGTGGAAGAACATTCTGCCGAGTGAACTCCCCCCTGGATCTCTTACGTCAAAATTATAAGTACATATTTTTATCTATTCATTTGTAATACTTTCATTTATTGTAAGAGAGACAAAGCATTAAATACAAATACAAATACAAATACAAGCGTCATAACTATCGCTCTAGCAGCCTGAAAAACCTTAGAATGGCGAAGTGCTAAATTTATGGTCAGATAATAATGTTACAAGATCGTTAATTTATTACCGATATACTACTTCAAAATAATAAGCCAGTAATGGCCGCAATATCACCGAAAATGGCTAAAATATATATTCTGGTGAGAATAACATCATTCAGTTATGTATGTTTGAGTGAAAGAACTTTTCGCGGAGTTCGCATTTTCCCTGCTTTAAATTGTTAAGTAATTCATACATTTTTATTAATTGTTAGAATGTTTTTTGAAGTGGACATGTGAAGTAAAATCAAATCAAAACAATATTGAGACTACCTTTGAAAGGGATTATCTGTTAATCAATTCATAAATCTGTTTGTAATCAAGGAACTGCTTAATCACGTTACCAGTAGCAACATATCCCTATACAGTGGCAACTCCCTATCATTCGTCAATTGTTTATTTACACAAATGCGTTGTGGTTAGCACATTCAATCATATAGTCAAAGAGTAGTCTGGTGAATTATTAGTTTTAAAAAAATTCCTGGGCATTTATGACATGTGTGTTGATCCCTATGTATTGTAGCTTTTTTTCGTTCCGTTGAACGTATTACATTTTTCATCTTTTCTTTTCATTTTTGGATATGAACTTGTTTATTGGAATTTGTTTTTTTTTTCTGGAGGGTTCTTCTCTTCTTTTTAGCCGATTCTTTGGTTCTTGTAGAGCACTGGAAATGGAAATTTTCATTTCTTCAACAGATTGACGTTATTAAGCTGAATCGATAGCCTGTTTTTTTTACTTGAGCATTCGCTTTAGGGTTGATACCTGCCATTTGGCGTTCGTCCTGCCAACTTTCAAGATCATCATCGTCATCACTCCAAATATATAGGTCAGATTTATCGTTTTACAGCCGCAGTAGCAATGTTTCCTCAATTCGATAATCTTGGAAACAATATTGTAGCAGGCGTTTAATATCAGAGGATGGAATAATTAAAGTGAGTTTATACAAACCTTTAAAATAGCATGCCCCGAGTCATGACTTTAAATATAATAGAATTGTAAACAACAATTTCTCTGTCTGGCGTCAAGGCTTACTATAGAAGTGTCACCTCAACAAGTACTCCCTCAAGGCTCTCGTCTCTCACCTCAGTTATATAACATTTTTGCTTTGATATCTACAGACCGGATCCTCTCTACTTGAATCCATCCAAATATCTCCTGCAATTGCAGATGATATTTCATTAATCACACATGCTCCCACACTACCAAAAGCCCTTCAATTCCTATAAGTGCTTATTGGCTCCCTTCAACGCTGGTTTGCAAAATGGCACATTCAAATAAATCATCACGGCTTCTAATTCTTTATCATCACACCAATAATTCACTTTACCAAGTCCATATTTCCCAAACTATGATTCCGCCCGTACTTTCCGTTAATTACTTGGGCATAACTATTGATCAAAAATTCAATTTAAAAAAATATACAGCCATAAAAAAAAGGTAAAATTACTTTTAGAGCGAAATGCTTTAGAAGTTTAACATACAAAAATAATGGTATAAATAAACAGCTGACGAAACTCCGTCATCCTCTTAAAAAACGCAATCCTTTTAACCAGCTCATACCACTTTAGTTATCAGAATAATTCTTCAAAAATCTTTCCAACTTCCACATATTATCTTTATATTTTCTTCCTAGAAATCCTGGTATAAACCCTAAATTTAAAGTTCCTAATTAAACTATATTTAATTTTATTTCATCGTTTCATCCATCTATGCATTAACGACTGACTACTTACTAAAATATAATTAATTATTTATTATTTAAATGTAAATATGTATAAAAATTGACAATAAAATAATGTATATTATTATTATAATAGTTTTCATTTTATTTTGTTGATAAATGATTTGTGTTTGTCACGCACAGGATAAAATAATGTATTTTCCTTTATTAGAATCCAATGTGCAACATGTCCAACAAGGTTGTAGACAAAAAAATCAGAAAAAAGCAGCCATACAGCTTTCAATTATTTATTTTAGTCTATACGAATAACCAAAAATATTATCTAGCTTTTAGAGAAGCTTGAATAAAAGTGTGTCAGGTCGAAAAGAAATCTAAAATACTGTATAAATAGTCAATGGAAAAATATTTTTTAAATTTTTACAGAACGTTCAAATAATAACTTAATCTGTCCTACATAGCATCGGTATATATGGAAATAGTCCTTTATTTAACCGTGTTATTTAAAAGTTTGTCATTATTGAATCAAATAATAGTTTTTCTTCGACTAAATTGGAGACGGCCAGGTCTCGTGGGACACTAATTGCATGTTCGGTGGATTGCATCTCTCCAGGAGTATCTACGTTTGCTGAATTGATGTTGTGAATCCGATCTGGATTGTATTTTGATATTTTCGTACTTGATTTTGAGGTTGCATCTTTCCTTTCGCTTTGGTTTGATGAAGGATGATCTTTGTTTTCATTTTTTTTTTGTTTTACTAGTAACTTTTACAAATCTACGAATCCTAGATCCTTGCATAAAGTAGTATTGCCAATGATTTCATAATTTCCATTTCTTCTCTTAAATGGCGGTTTTCTTTGTTTATTTGATGTCATCGATGTTTGAAGATGAAATTTGGTCATCAATATTTCAATCATCCGTGTAGAGCTGTTAAAAACAGAGAATGTATTTTTTCTAGGAGTTTTAACACTACAAATTTTCGTAAAAGTAGATATACAAATAAGGTGACATCTATTGTCTAAAGGATTCAATGTTTTAAACAAACCGGTGATATTTGAGACAGGAAATATCAAGTCGGTTTCAGTTCGCGAATATGTACGCCCGTACTCCGCGGACATCTTCGATAATTGCTAAACAATAGTTTTAATGCTGATCAAAGAAATTGAGGAAGATCCGTGGGACCGCCGAAATAGTCAGTCGATAGTTAAATTTGTAAACAGAGAGGTAATGGGTCAGTGTTCCAATAACAACGTTGAGCAATAAATACTTCAGTTTAAAAGTTCGATTTGTTCACGTGCCATTTAGTTTAAGTAAGTAAGCTTTTATTTCATAGTCACCTCAGTTAGTAACGTCACTTTTGCCTTTGATCTGGAAGTTGCGGCGACCCCCACGCGACAATGTTATAGGTTTAACAATTTTAATGTGAATCAACGCAATAATAGCATTTTTAGGTGCAAAGACTGAAATTAGCAACTTCACGACTTAAATTACTGGGTACAGATAGTATAGGTAAATATTTAGAAAAATATTATTATTAAATTATTTGGCAAAATATTAAGTACAATCTTGTTGGAATCCTTCACGTTTCGAATCGAGCCCTGCGAGAATTATTCCCTCTTATTTAATTATTTTGAAGTTTGTGCGCTGTAAATTTATATTATTTCCGACCTCTCAAGATGTGATTTATAAATTTTAATTAAGTCCGGATTATCGCGTCGTGGCAGCGTGGAGTTTAAAGTGGAAAGTAGATTGGCATACACAGAGGACGCGCTAAGCCAACAATTCTTCATAATTCTTTCTACTTTGGAGCGCACCGCAAGAGGCGGAAAGAGGCGGCGAATGAACGGAGGGACAGTAATATTTCCACGCTGCTTGCAGACGGTAGCAGCGGCTCTCATACGAGCGTTCTTAATAACAGTCCTCCGGTAATCCTCAACTGATTGATGGCCCCTCCATGATGGAGCCCGTGCTACAAACCTGCCCTGCGACCCCTGCACCCTCTCATCACTTCCAGATTATTACCGCGGTCTTTTTCCTTTTTTTTTTTCTTCGCCCACTTTTATAGCGTCTGTCCCGAAATAAATCGGACGTGATTTTAAGAGGTTTTTATTTATCGCGATAATTGCGATGACCGACACAAAAAGGCGACGGGTTAAACAAACATAATTTATCGGAGTTCTTGTGCACCTACCATCCCATTGTTTATTTAAGTAAATTTCCATTTCCGCAATCTCAATCTAGAGCTGGATATATCTTTATTCTGCACGCACTTATCTAGCTCTGTCCACCTTTTTTGGTCCGCTTCTCGGCGGCACAATTTTGCTAATGAATCCGAATCGGGAGGGCGTAAATTTGCGTTCGATTGTCAGATCCATCCCTTAATTGCCGCGCCTGAAAATGGGGTTGAAAAAAACAGACGGGAAAACGAGCGGCTTGCGCTGAACTTTTTTAAACCGCACCAGGAGGATACCGAGCGCTCGTAAATCTCACGAAATTCACCAGAGATTATACCTCAGGTAATGCATTTACCGACATATGTTTTTGCTTGTTCCGCACCCTGCCCCACCGCTCCGGGGGGATTTATGGCTCTGGCGATACGTCAACATCGAGGGGAATTAACGTGCGATACAAAAAGGGATTTCTGTCTCCTCCACTTTAATTCCCGTAAAATCAAACGCCGGCATTTGCTGAGATAAACCACGTTTCAATATAATAATTAATATCAGCGTTTTACTTACCATAATATTAATAAATTTATTTCATACAAAATACAAAATAATAAACAAAATTATATTATCCTTATTAACTTTTCCAATATTTAAATTTTTGTATTCAAATCTTGCAAACCACGTGAAATAATATACTAATCTACTTATATTATCATGTGAAAGTGAAGTAGGAATTATATTAATAACATAGGATAAAAACATTCATTTTAAATTTAGGGCTATTTCCTGTATGTGTAAATTCAGGGGAGGAAGATACAGTAACGCCTCCATTATTGAAGTCGATGTGGTGCGCATGGCCCTAGTTATTCTCATACATGCTAGACTTGAATGTGATGTAGCTTAATTGTTGTAGTTTTGAGTTAACCCTAGACCACCATAGAACTGCCGCAAATCTTAGGGCCAGTCTTACAACGGCAGTATACAATCACTTGGTGATTCTGGGTGGTAGTCCCTATGATCTTCCAACGATTTTTCAGCACTGTTTGGACGCCATGCTCGCCTTATGTACCTTGATTTGAAGATGATTACTGCAGTTCAGTTTAAGATCTAGGGTAACCCTGTACCTGTTAAGCCAGAGTTATTCTGATATTTAATATCCTAGGCAGTTTTATTCTGTCTGGTTTCTTTTTGTTTTTGTGAACAGTATCAGCTCTGTCCTAGTTGGATTTACACTATTTCTTCACTACATTAAGGGTACTCTGCATTAGTTCACTGAGTACACCTTTATATCAGCCTTTAAGCAGAATTGTTATGTCATCTGAATTTTCTATGTTTGGGAAGCCATATTCAATTAGTTTCCTTAGTAAGTCGTCGTTCCACATTGGCTGTGGTCAATTACGGGTCGCTTTTGCTTTGGAGACTTCGTTTCCTGTTGATATTTGGATCGCCCTTAGAATCTGTTTTATTAATTCACTAAGTGCGACTAAAGTGCCGAGCATTGAGAGAGCTTGTCCTATGCTGAAAGAGGCTTTACCAAAACTTCCTTCTCTGTCAATAAAGGGCATGTGCCGACAATTTATTTACCAACGCCTCCTCAATATGGGGAATCATATATTGGAGTGCTGATCCGGCTCAGCGTTCTTGTATGTACGCATTTTGGTTAGGGTGAAGAGGACTAATCTTTCAAATATGGTCCGCGATGTACCTATTGCAAAGCTTCTCTAAGGTTTTCATCAAATACGATGTAAGGCTTATCGGTATGAATGATTTAGCATGGCTGTAGTCTTCCTTGCCTGGTTTGGGTATAAATACCACCTTGACTTTCCTCCAGTTTTGGGGGACTATACAGGTGCTAAATAGAGTCACCACGTGTTTACATAACTAGGGCTGGGTAAACTCCATCCATTCCTGGAGACCTAAATGGTGGAAATGTTTAAATGGAGGATTTTTCTCTTTTAAAGGGGTATGAATCTCCTGCTGGTGTTCATCCCTCTCCTTAGCGTTTTTGCTTTGAAGATTATTGAATCCATGAGGTTGTCAGTATAACTGCCATTCTAGGCTGTAGCTTTGAGTTTTTGGACAGAATTTTTTCAGCCAGATTATGGACCTAATTTGTTTATAAAAGTTTCTTCTTGTCTTCTTGAGATAACTAAGGTTGGTTTACAGCCTCTATTGAGTATTTATTTATGATCGAAATCAATTCGGGCAGATCTTTGCCTCTTTTATGGGGATCCGTGCTTCCCCACACTAAGTGGTGTGCATTAGAATCATAACCTATAAAGAGATTGATATTGATATTGGTAAGTGTGTTTTACATTCCAGTATCTGATTTTTGTCACGCTGCTATAGGAGAGTGTTAGTAGATTTAGAAATAAAAAGGGAAATATAGCAAAGACACTATAGCAACACTAAAGCAAACAGAGATACATTTTAGAAATAATTATGCAAAGAAAGAGGGGAAGCAAGAGATGCGGTATATATAATTGGAAAGTTATAAGTTAACAGCAATTACTAAAACCTGGTTTTATGAGGAAATTTTAAATAGTCAAATACAATGATTATAAAATATATCAAACAAATCGCACAATCCATGAGGAAATTCAAGTTGGTGGGATACTGATAGCAGTTAAGGGATGTTTTAGGTCTTTAATTCTATCTGATAACTGAATTGAACATTTATTTGTATCAATAACATTTAATACAATTAATTATATAATCGATTATATATCCCTCCCATCTGCTTTCTATGAGGAACACGCTAAAGTTGTAGAATTATTATATGATGCTTATAATTTATCAAAGGTCTTAATTTGTTGCGCCAATACTCTTCCATTACTGAAATGGAATTGCAATAGATTAGTATATGATTCTGCATATATTAATTGTCATAAATTTAAGTCAATAATCAATTCCTATTGAGTCAATAATCAATTCATATTCATATTTGTTGAATTTGGTTCTCGTTTATCACGTGGTGAAACATTTTTTAATAGTAAGGATTGTTTATAGAAAGGCACTTGGTTGGTTTCACAATTTTTACGATTTATTCCGACTAGTTTCGATTTTTACATCATTATCTAGGATTCCTAGATAATGATGTAAAAATCGAAACTAGTCGGAATAAATCGTAAAAATTGTGAAACCAACCAAGTGCCTTTCTATAAACAATCCTTACAATTCATATTCATTTGATTAATTGTAATCAAATTAATCTTCTACCCAATTCGAGAAGAATATTCTTAGATTTATTTTTCAGTAACTTAAATAATATTATGTATGACCAATATAACCATAATTGACTAAATACAAGTTCTCTTCACCATGCTTATTGTTTCAATTTGTCTATTGAATATCCTCGAGATAAATTAGAATTCATTGAAAAAAATTATTTATATTAGTTGATGATTTTTTTGCTGCAGTAAATTGAACTGATATTTTGGAAAATGAAGATATTGATAAAATTGTCGAAATTTTTTATGAAATAATTCAAGTAGTTATCGATTAATTCATTTCATTTAAATTTATTTGAAATCACAAATCATATTTTCCTAAATGGGTAACAATGGAATTACGTGAACTAATTCCGAAAAAAAAACTTGCTCATAAGAAATACAAACAAAGTGGGTCAATTTCTGATTATGACTTATTCAATAATTTACGTTCAGTATGTTCTACCCTATTCAGAAATCTCTATAATCCATTTAAGTTTACAAGAGAATTGAAAAATTATGACGGAATAATAATAAGAGATATTTTTCATAAATAAATTTTTTTCCGACGGTGAGAGTATTGTGGATTCTTTTACGACCTTTTTCTCTTCAGTTTTAGTTAAGAACAGTTATCCCTCTATATCACATGTTTTCAACAGAAATATATAAATAAATCATTTAATATTTAAAGTTACCCTTGAGCAAGTATTTAACGGAATAATGAATTTAAAAGACAGCCTTTTTGAAAAGTTTGTATATACATAGAGTATCCCAATACAACTATTTGTTTTTCAAAATCATTATCTTCAGGTAAATTTACTATAAAATAAAGAAAAGTTTTCTCAAACCGATTTTTAAATCTAGCGAACTTAACTCGGTGAAAAATTATCAATTGTCTTAGATATCTCGCCAAGTGGTATCTTCTAACCAACATGGATTTATGTCAGGCCGATCTACTGTTACGAATTTTTAAATCTAGCGAACGTAATTTGGTGAAAAAATTTAATCCTCAAGAAGCGGAAAACAAGGTGAAGAAAAATCGTATGATGAATTAATGAAAGTATACAAATTAAAGTAGGAATGCACGTCCAAGAAATACTTAAGGTAATACACTACCCAATAGAAGTAATAATAATAATAATAATAATAATAATAATTTATTATCCAACAGTTAAATAAACTAATTACAGGATAATACATGGCAAGAAATTAAATTAAAATAATAATAATAGTTACAAGAAATAGTACAATTGTTACATACATAATTATTATACAAAATACAAAAACATGAAGCATAACTAAACAATTTACACGATATGATTCAAAAGATATTTAATTAGAGATGTTGCAGATGTCAATATGTTTACAATAAGTATTAACTTGAACACACATTGAAAGTCAGTCGTGGAACAAAAAAGTTTAATTTAGTAAGCATGTTAGCGTCATTATTAAAAATACATAGCCCTTAAAAAAATTTCTACCATTTCCACTTCTTTTGAATATCGATAATAAAAGGGATTCCATATTATAGAAGCGTATTCTAGTTTATTTCTTATAAATGATTTATAAAACGTCAAGATACAGTCGGTAGTAGTAAATTGTTTAGTGTTTCTAAGGATATATCCTAGAGTTTTATAACATTCCTTAGTCATGGTGGTAATATGATAGTTAAATGATAGTTTTTTCTATCAAATATCATGCCCAAATCACGATGAGAATTTACATTTTCAAAAGATATATTGTTAATATTGTAATTAAAATTAATATGCGTATACAAACGTGAATAAATCTTTACTTTGCATTAACTAATGTTTAAAAGAAGATCATTTGATTTGCACCATGTACATAATTCATTAGCAGAATTTTGAAGAACCAAACAATCAAGTTGTGATGTTATTACTCTGAATATCTTTAGATCATCTGCATATAACAAACAGTTATCTTGTAAACAGGCAGGCAGATCATTTATAAACAAAATAAAGAATAATGGTCCTAATATAGACCCTTGCGGAACTTCACTCAAGTAGATATACTTCTTAGAGCTAACTTCACGATAATACACGAATTCTCTCTAGTATGCAAATATGATGCAATCATTGCAATAAATCTAAAGTCCAAACCAAAAGTATGTAATTTTTTTAATATAATGTTGTGATAGTATACATCAACTTGCTGTATACTATCTAGAGCCCTAGAAACCCAATTAGTAAAGTTACAAAGATTTGTTGTTGTTGAGCTATTAGATACAAAACCATGCTGATTTAGTGAGATCATATTGCTAACATGCTTGAAAATTATATTGTATAACATTTTCTCAAATATTTTCACAAAATTACATATTATTGATATAGGCCGGTAATTACATATATCATCTTTATCACCACTTTTTACAACAGTGTTCGTTTCCAACATCTTGGGAAGGAACAATGCTTCACTATTAGGTTATATGCAGGGTCGCTGATATGTATGGCAACGGCCGAATATCTTCTAAAGTAAGAGAGCTAGCGAAAAATGCTAAGATACAAAAGTTTTAGGGTTTTTTTAAAACTATCAGAATAAAGATAAATTAAGTATACAGGATCAGTTAAAAAGTCAGGACGAAACAAACTTGCTTTTTCTTTAATGGAAAACCCCGTATATTCTTCCATATTTCAATTCACCTTGAAACTTTACACAAAATTGGTATAGCACATCATAAGGCTAAACTTGACCATTTTAGAGATATCGAACTTTGAAAATCACTTTTTTTATAAATTATACAAAAATAGTTAGCTATCAAGTTACCTGACAAAGGTAAGTAGGAGACAGCGTCATTTTGGAGATAGAAATCTTTATAACAACGCTGCGTCATTACACACAAAACTACTTCTGATTGGATAATTTTCGCGCGAAAATGATAGGTTTAAGTAAAACGTATATGATTTTCAAAGTTCGATATCTCTAAAACAGTCAAGTTTAGCCTTATGATGTGCTATACCTATTTTGTGTAGAATTTCGAGATGAATTGAAATATTGAACTATATACTGGGTGTTCCATTAAAGAAAAAGCAAGTTTGTTTAATTCTGACTTTTTAAGTGATCCTGTATACTTAATTTATTTTTATTCTGATAGTTTTTAAAAAACCCTAAAACTTTTCTATCTTAACATTTTTCGCTAGCTCTCTTACTTTAGGAGATATTCGACCGTTTTCATACATATCAGCGACCCTGTATATGCAACAAAGGTAATTAATAACAGAGAATTGCTGCAGTCTTTAACAATGCTGGAATATTGTCAGGTCCCATAGTTAAGTTAGATTTTAATGACTCTACTGCTTCTAAATAATCAGCGTCTACAAAAGATTTACACGACAATGTGGGGATATTACATACATTTTGATTACATGTTTCACATATATGTTTTTGAACAGAAAATACACTAGAAAAGAGGGTAGAATAAGCGTTTTTTCTCGGAAGCGGAGAGTCAAATAATGAATCCTTGAATTTCAGAACTCCAGGTATTCGAGTTGTGTTCTTTTATTTTGTATGTATGTCCAGAGTTGTTTCGGGTTATTTTTAACGTTCTGTTCTGTATGTTTTACATAATTTGTAAAATCATTGTTAATAGATTGTCTAAGTATTAAATCGAATTTTGTATAACAGAGACTTCCTTAGCTTAGACAGTTTTCTGTAGTGATGTTTTCGTTTAATTTTGTTAATTGTCACCGATGAAAACAATGGAGGATAGCGAGATGGTTTCTTCTTAGTATTTGGCACCGTTGTGTTAAAATATTCTGTTAAGATTGATGTTAAGATATCACAGGCAGTATTGGGATCATCTGTAGTTAGTACCTTAGTCCAGTCTGTTTGAAGTATAAAGTCATACAGCTGATTAAGGTTAGCCTTCTTAAAATTGTACGTGTCAATATTCAGAGCAAATGGCTTATATTGTAACTTACATCTCGTATGACATGTATTTAACAATGACGAATGATGAGAATCTTCAGGTACTAATGGCATTTCACTTCTTTTAACTGTCTCAACCACATTTTTTGAGCATATGAAGTTCACCGGTACCATTTTTAATATAATTCATTTGGAAGGTCGAATTAAAATTCATAAAATTAAGTAAGGTATTTTATTTAATAGTGACTTCAATAGGTTCCTTAATTAGAGTTTTTGTTTTACTTAGATCTATTTCCTGTCCTATATTGTGTTATTCTCCCGATATCTTTCCTAAGGTTCCTTATTCTGTTTTCGATTCGTTCCTGCCACTTTGGTTTTCGCTTTAGTTTATTTACAGTCCTGTTATTTGTGTTACTGTTTTCTTTTGTGTTATAAGAGATGTCTGATTTATTAATAACATATGTTGTAGTGGCTGCTCCGTAGTATATAATTGTGTGCATTTCATTTAAAGTGCTGTTTTCATTAATGTATGTTTTAAGTAATTCATTAGTTGTTTTTACTATTTCATTTGTCTTTCTATTGAATAATAATTTTGGTATTTTTTCTCTGAGAGCTGTGTTAGTATGTGTCCATTTTATTAGGTTTGCATTCATTGTTATTTGTAGTTCATGTTTAATTTCGGACATTGTATCCCCTTGAGTCTGCGTTGTTAGGTGCGATTGTTGGTGCACATAAGTCTCCTGATTTGTTCGAGTATTCTCATTCTTGTTGATACGTCTGGATATTTGAGAGCTGCTCTTGTGTTTAATTCTGTGGTATCTCCCTATTTTCTGCAACTAGTTATTCACACTTTGTTTGATTACTTCTCTTTCCATTTCGGTTAGTCGATTGTTGTTAATGATGACTCTTTTTTGATCAACCAAGCGTTGTTCGCTGATATTAGTATACTCTGGGAATTTGTCAAGAAAAAGTCGTATCAAGTCAGTTCTTGATGGCTGTGTTTCTAGTTGTGTGCATTTGTAATAACAGCGCATGACGTGTTTATTTATTTCTTGGTCCCATGCCATGCGTTGTCTAGTTTTGCCAGCTTTAATGGTAGCCGACTGTGAAGTCGGCAAAACACGTTGAGTCGTTATTTACGTGTAAGTGGTTATTATTATTATTATTATTAATATTTGTTATACTATCGCGCCAAAGGCCGGAGCTACCTACTTATCGGATCATATCAAGATTCAGTGGACATTGTGTGTGACTGTTTGTGTAGTGTTGTTTTGTCATCCCCCAAGAACTTCCTAACTATGCGACAAGTGTTAAGTATTACTGCCTTTTGCAACTCTATATAGGTGTACTTTGGTATGTGTAATAAGTTTAAACTGTTTATTATTGTTATTATCAATTATTTATAATTCGAGAGATTAAGCGGTGTAAGTAACTTGGAGTGTTGAATTTAGTCAAAAGCATTTTCGAAGTAAATAAGGCATATGTACATCGGCATTATATTTCCCGGCAATTTGATGTTTCTTCTACTAAGCAATATATGGAGCAATAACTTGAGAGGTAAGGGAAATGAAGGTTGACATCAGCTAATCCTGTGGAATGGGTCCCGTATCGTACATCTGATTAATTGGCACTGTTAGTCCTTTTATTTTGTCATAGTTCAATAATTCAAGCCCCTCATTAAATATATTTCAGCACTACTTGATTTGTTGTTCTTAACCTGATTAATAACTTTTTTATTTCAGCTGTGAGATATCGCTAGGTGAAATATTCCAAAGCCCAATCGTCCTGCGTAACGCTCTCCTCGGAGAGCGATTATTGCTGATAATACTATCTCCATGCACTTCAGTAAGTTCAAACCTAGAGTCGTCGACTTTTTCTTTTAAAGAGTCTGTAATTCCTATCCAAGATGAGATGAAACACCTCGAAATAATTATCTGTCAACTGGGAAACGATTTTTACTTCAGTGTGTTTAGCTCTCCGGCTAAACCCTCAATCAAGATGTTACTATAAAAGCGCCATCTAATGTCTAATCGTTGCACTAGAACTCTGTTTGAGCGAGCACCCAACGACTAATCAAGGGAACTGTCAAGGGGGACAATTAAAACAATAATAATGTACTCATTAATTATTGTTCGCTGTTAATTTAGATACAAATTCTGCAATCATTTTCAACTTTGTATGAGCTCTGAGGCAATTATGAAATAAATGCTTTATATAATTATATTTCAAAATTGTTAGTAGGTTTATATAATTTTGAATACATTTAACAAAAAATATTGTAATGTCTCAATTTTACCATCCTTTATTTTTCCCTTTTTATATAAAACTGAAAAATTTAAGCTGACATAATATTTTATTTCTGTACGTAATACTCGAACGAACGTCAGCTTATGCATCAGAAAAACTTGAAAAAATTTTGCACCGGTGCAATATTGTTATTAAAACAGTGGCGGATTTATGTGCTATTTCTTTCGCGCGACCCATTTCAATTCTCAAGGGTGTAAAAACGAGCCGTGTGTCAGACACACGGCCGTTGAGTAATGGTCAAAATTTCGTTCTGTTTTAAATAAAAATGTGCGGTCCGCTTAGATGCATCACACGTGTACACGCACGGTGGACCCGCATTTGTTACTAACAGACGGTAACGGCCCTCTCAATAATGCCAATGGCACTATATAACAATGCCAGTTGCGGTTCACCCGATGCTCACTCTAAATCCGAGTGTTCTCCGTGAACGCGGGAAATTTTCATACAGTGGTGGGAATTTTGCAATTTTAATTGGGGTCCCCGGAACGAGATTTATGCGATCCGCGTCGGGAATTTTAATGGGGGGAAAACATTTTGGACAGCGGGAATTACGTTTCGGGGCGATTCATCATCGACGGTTAACCCCGTAAGGGAGGTTCATGAAGCGTCTACTACCTAAGCCTAAAAAATACGCGGGAGCTTGTCCGATAATGCTCTCCGATTACAGAAACAGAATAGACATATAAAAAGAATGGTAAATTAAGAAAATGTTCTTAAGATATTCTTTTAATTAAAAGAAAAATTAAGTAAGGCGTTATTTTATTATGGTATTTGAAATAATGTAGTTATATAGCGTGATCTACCACTTTATACGCACGTCATACAAAACTGAATTTAGTTTTGATTATATGAGAAAATGCTTAGGCATATATTTTAGAACTGTAAGGAGGCACTTTTTCTATATTTTGGCCATATTTTAATTTCTCTATATAGAATATAGGGAAAGTATTGTTTTGGTGAAAATAGCGGTTTTGACGTCCCCTGAGACCATTGCACTAATTTCTAGAAAATAAAAATGTTTGTGTGTTTTTTTGGGTAGGTGAAAATCTTTTATAGACCCTGCTTTGCAGCAGTGTATGGGACTCACTTAAACTTGTATCTGCACTAAAAACACCTCCCATGACATCACCCCACCCCGCGTAACCGCCATTAAGCAATACTTCGCGCGGCGGACTGGCCAACAAGCTCCCTCCCGTTTGGCTATCAGCCCTGCTCTACACTACTCGCTGGCCTTTGTCTGCTTCTCAGCCTAGCGGAGCTTCCGGATGACCACTGAAGCGAAGGTTGAAATTGCACCCCTGGCCAACATCTCGCCAACGATGGTCTCCAGGGACAGTTCCTGTCGGATGCTCTGTTGTAAGATCTCCCGCTCCTCCGCGAAGCGTACGCAATGGCACAGCATATGTTCCGCATTCTCCCGGGTCGGTTGACAAACCGGGCACAAGGCATCGTCGTCCAACCCAAATCGCTGCCCTGAAGGCGTTATGACCTGACAGGAACTGCGAGAGCTGGTGGTCCACTTCCCCGTGCGGGGTGACCAGACAGGGTCCATGTTGTAATGTGCGGAATAAGTCCGTGGGTTCAGAACCCCTTGGATGATAAGTCTGTCATGGTGCGTCATTCAGTGGTGAATATATCTCCGCACGCACCTCCGCCTTCAGGTGGATAGGCATTATGTCGGCGATATCGCACACGACATCGTACGATATCGTTCCGAAAGCCCTGGCCACCCTCTAGGCACTCCTACGGTAGATGAAAGTCATCTGTCGCACGTAAGATGGAACTGCCGTGGCCACCGACCAGATCGGAGCTGCATATAGCATCTCGGATGTGACGACACTTGCGAGAAGTTTCCGTCGCACCTGCCTCGGACCGCCAATGTTTGGCATAATCCGTGCCAGCGAGACTGTCTCACACCTTGGCTTTCGCCATCTGCAGATGTTTGTCGAAACGGGGCTCTGCGTCGACCTGAACTCCCAGTTAGCAAAGAGACGGCTGCGAGAAGATCTCTCAGGGTGATGTTCTACCTGCTGGTCACAATGATTGCCTCCGTTTTGTGGCCGGCCTGCTGCAAACCTTTCGCCGCAAGCCAGACGCGGATCTTCCTAATGGTCTCATTCGCCGACTGTTTGATCTCCACCACCATTGTGACGTCGTCGTGGTACCTGAGAGCAGTACATGATTTTCTTTATCCCCAATTTTAACGTTATAGATTTTTGCACGATTTTCTGAATTTGAAATGCTAGAAGAATGCAAAAATGTATGCAGTATATCAGTCTTCGTAATTTGTCATTTTTGACAGTCATAATCCCATCTGTATAATGATGAAAAATAAGGCCAAATTAAGGCAAATATTAATATAAGTATATATAAATAATAATGGTAAATAGACAGAAGAGACTCTCACTGCCTGCCAGAAACAAGGGTTAGAGTGGAAGATCATCGCAGCTGCATGAACTTCGCCCAGAGTCATCCATCCAAAATGTTTGTATTTTTTTAAATAATATTTGTGTATATCTATATGTATTTTTTTGGATAAGAAGCTAAAGTATAATAAACATAAACATAAACATTCTTGAAAATTTTCTTGTATGTTGTTCTCTATAATTTCACAAGTCCTTATTAAGCGCCTCCAATGCCTCTTTCGAAAACATTCCTCTGGGTACGTAAAGTTCTGCAGTTTTTAAAATTTCTACTGCAAATCCGAAGGATATGGTTTTCAATATTATTTTTAATCTCTTTATTATAATTTTATCCAAAGCTTTATATAGGCTGCCATCTCAAAATTATCAAAAAAGCGTCTGAGATATTCCCATCGTTAGAAGTACCATATCTAAGTTTTACTATGTCAAATAATATACCCATTTTTTCCTTAAAATCAATTTAAATGTCTGTTTTCCTTGCTTCGTATTTTACTTCATCGACTTTATCACACTCTAATCCATTCACATTTACTAGTATTAGTAGGAAAAAATCAATTATCATTTTTGAATTTGCTCCACACATTCCATATGGCTGTAGACATTGGTGTCAAATTTGTAAAGGATTTATATGACTCTCTCGGTTTAGATAGTCCTGGTTGCGGTTAGATTCTATTTTAATTTTAAATTCTTCTGATTTATTTAACCACTATGCATTATTAATCTCAAATATTAAAATACTTCGATTAGATTCCTTCCACTTTTTGGTTAATTTTGAGTAACATTTTTATTTAGCCTCTGATGAATATTATTATTTTCAACTTCCTATTGTTCAATAATGTTTAATACATTCATGGCGAATAAAAATACGGCTGAATTTTAAGTTTTAATAATTTTTTTGCACGCCAAATTGCGAACTACGTCTTTCGAGAAATGGATACGTCTTCTAAAAAAAGAATAAGTTGATTTTTTAGTTAGTTAATAAGATAAAATTCAGGCCTAAATTAGAAAAAATGTTCATCGCGAATCTGTGCGTATCTGATATACTTTTACCTTTTTTCTTTAGAAATTAAGAATTTAGAGGGCAGAGCGCAGCATCAATTTTAAATAATAATTTAGCAAAATTTGTTAAAACAATAATGAAAATATAAATACATACAATAAAAACATATCTGACGGGTACTTTTCTATGATAGTAGTAATCAAATTTACTTAAAGTGATTGAAAAAAAGATATGTAGCGTCTGGCAAGGCAGTATGATATGCAAAGGTTACACGTGTATACAGAAGGCTAAATGTTTTACATTACCTGGTCTTCAATAGGACATTACAGTAACGATATTTATAGTTGATGCTTGAAGCCATAACTTTGTGATACATTTTGAATTTGTGATAACAACAAAGTAACGATATTTGTATAGTTTACTGTTATTCCTAAAAGTTTATTTTCTATGAAATGTTCAGCTAGATTACTAAAATCGTCCACCGTGCGAAATCGATGGCATCCACGGTGGACTTGGCTTTTGTCTAGTTGACTGGCCGCGGATTTTCTAAGCGCACTCCTCCAACCCAGATGATCCTTTCGAGCACCTTGCCTGCTGTGTCAGTAAGCAGAATGGACGTTACGATGATAGGATCATCTGGTGGCTTGTTTCATTTTGGGAGAAGGACCAGCTTCTGCTTCTCCCACCGGCTAGAAAGGGTTCTTTCCATCAAGCAGGCGTTGGAGGAAAACGTCTGATCGGAATCTGATGGCGGTTTTTAAAGTGACGTACGGAACGCCGTTCGGGCCTGGAGCCTTCAAATCCTCAATCCTGCTGTAGGCCTTGAGCGATCTTCCATGATCGCTGGCATTTCGGGATGGTAGTTGGTCGGCAGATCATCGGTGTAGACGATAGTTTTATTAAACCTAGTTAATAGATTTAAGCTCATATGTAAATAAAATTATGAATTAGGCTATTTTAGTAACTGAATGACAGTAATTAAGAAAGCTGTGGGTTGGTCTTTTTGTGTATACTAAAAAATTTTTATTCTTTGATGCTTTGTTTCAAAGATATAGGGCGAATAAAATTTTAGCAATAACAACATTTTATTACCAAAATTACATGTAAAGTTTGTTAATCTACAAGAACTGTTGAAAATAACTACCTTTAGCTAGGTTACAACTAACTCCTAATTGACTGAAGAACCCTTTAAAAGTCCCCAAGGTGCTTTCTTATTGTATTATACCCAGCATTTATTCGATGTCGCAAGAATTCCACAGTCATTGATTTTAGATGACCTCAAAGGAAAAAAATCCAGGGGATAAATGAAATCCACCGTGATCGATCTAACGATCTCCGTAAGTTACTGTTAAAATCCATCATCAACCACACTGGCTTATGCTGGTGCACCATCGTAAAATACACTAAATTTTTAGTTACCGATGGTACACCCCCAGAAACTAAGGTAGCGTTTGTTCTAAAAGTTACGATACACCTCGTCAATATGTCTTCCTGGTAGAAATATCGCTCTAATTAGCCAGTCATCCTCAATTTCTAATAATTCATTAAATATTAACATAGGAAATAATGGTTGCAAAGGGTTAATAATCAGAGGGGAAATATTGCTTCCCACACAGTTGCTGTGCTAGTAATGCTTGCTTGATATTGTTAAAACCTCCAAGTCGTAGCATTTGAGAAAAACAAGGTTTAAAACTTGCCAAATAATCAGAAACTAAATATACCAAGTAAAACTTTTATTAATATTGTCATTTTTTATTATAAATAAATTAGAAAAAAAATTGTATGCTTTCACGTAATATAAACTAAATTTTTAGAAACGTACACCAGTGCTGTTTTTGTTTAAATCGCAGTACCTGTAGCTTTAATCGTACCCAGGACTTAAATTATACATAAATACATAGAGATATTCAATTAATACAAACATCACATATACATTTTTATTAACATTAGATCATATTTTTCTTAAGGTATTTTTCACAAATTATTAAAACCTTATTGTTTAATTATTATTACCAATTCGTTTTTGTTATTAACGGCTATTAATGTATTCGCTGCATTTTGATGGAATGTGACCTTTACAGGCAACAGAGCTATCAAAGCAACATTGGACGAGAGTAAAAGATCATGTGGACGTGAACTTAGTCTTTCCATATGAAGTCGAAATTTGTGTAAACAATTTTTTAATTATTTGCAAGATTAGCGAAACAGTTATATTTACACATTGGATAAATGAAATAAATATCAATATCAAATATCAATATACTTTTTATTTTGACAGTGACGTTATATAGAATGATTTAACTTTTTTGGTTTCTAGGCATGCACGTTTCTTCCTCTTAGATGTTCTAGCATGGACTCTTTAAGGTAGGCGAGAGCCGAGCAGGTGGTTAACACATGTTTCACTGTCTCGTCCTCTTATTCACAAGCTCTACATATAGGGGCTTCCACCAGTCCCATAGTAAACAAGTGTTTTCTTAGCTGACAGTGACCCGTAAGGATACCTGTAATAAAACGCAGATTCCCCCGGGATAGTCGCAAATAATATTCAGCTGTTTTCAGACTGGGCGAGCGTATTGTTTCCTTGGCCTGTCTGCAGCCTGAGGTGTTGTCCCAACGTTGTTTTAGCATCTTGAGAGTATTCTGTTTGAGGATGTCAGTGAGGCATTTCGGTGTTGGCGCGATCGGGGGCCCGTCCGTGGTATCACTGAGAACCGGTCCAGCTCGCGCCAACTCGTCTGCCTTGCTGTTGCCTTTTTAATTATTGTGTCCCTTGACCCAGCGCAGCTCAATACTGTTTGATTGTGCTGCTTGTTTAAGGGTGTTATGACATTCTTTTACTAGTCTTGAGGTGATCTTGTGACCACTCACTGCTAGTATTGCTGCTCTACTGTCTGTAAGGAATTGGATGTTCCTATCACGGATGTCACGGTGTAGGATTTCTTTCGCCCCTTGGACTCTCTACACTCTCGGTTCCTCTTTTTATCGATACATTATAGGGTCTATTGAAGACGTAGCAGGGTGGCAAATTGCCTCCGGTCGTGCTGAGGCATGCTATCCTTTGCAACTGAGTAAGCTGCTTTGCTGAGGTTTTCTGTCTGGCTCTGGGCCACCAAACCAGTGGTCCATAGATTAGCATTGGTCTTACTACCGCTGTGTACAGCCAAAGTGCTAGCTTGGGAGATAGCCCCCATCTCTGCCCCACAGCCCTCCGGCATTGCCAGAGGGAGACGCATGCTTTATTACATTTCATTTTGAGATGTGGTTCCTACGTCAGCTTGCCGTCGAGGATCACTCCCAGGTATTTGACTTCCGACGACAATGTCAACTAGGTATTGAGTAGCTTAGGAAGCTTTAGCTTACCTAGTTTCCTTTTCTATGTGATGACGACCATTTCAGTCTTTGACGGGTTTATGGTCAGAGACTGGTCGTTACACCAGTGTTCAATTATTTTGAGGGCTTCCTGCATCAAGCTGCATAACACCGTCTCAAATCTGCCTGTTAGCAGGATGGTTATGTCATCTGCATATCCTATGGTGTGGAAGCCATTGTCGTTAAGTCGCCGCAGTAGGCTGTCAACAACTATGTTCCATAGGAGTGGTGAGAGTACTCCACCCTGTGGGCAGCCTTTATCAACGATCTTTCTGACAGCGGTATTTCCTACATTTACTGTGACTGACCTATTCTCCAGCATGCTACCTGTGGGGTTCACACCATGCGTGGAGAGAGCAGTTTCCATTTTTCTGAAGGTCGTTTTATCGAAAGCACCTTCTATGTCAATGAACACACCCAAGGTGAACATTTTGTTGTCCAGAGATCTTTCAAATCGGTCTACAACAGTGTGCAGAGCCGACTCCGTTGATCTCCCCTGAGTGTATGCATGTTGGTTAGCGTGGATCGGATTCGTAATCAAAGCCGTCTCGCGAATTAATCTTTCGCACAATTTCTCTATCGTTTTCAGGAGAAATGACGTTAGACTAATTGGGCGGTGTGATTTGGCTAGTGTATAATCTATAAGACCAGGTTTCGGTATGAACATAACTTTTACTTCTCTCCAAGCAAGAGGGATGTATCTGAACGCAATACATGCCCTGAAGATTTTGGCTAGGTGGGCTGATAATATGTCCAGCCCCCTATTGGAGGAGGGCCCGGGAATATACCGTCCAAGCCTGGCGCTTTAAATGGTGTGAGAAGCTTTTGATTGCCCAGGTTATACGTGTCCCTTCCGTGAGGTGATCTGCCACCTCCCATTCTTCCTTGGAGGGTTTTGAGGGTATGGGTTCTGACCAACCTTCATCGGAGGTGTTCGTACATCCTGGGAAATGGGTGTTAATGAGAATCTCAGCTGCTTCCGAGAGGTTAGAAGAGTAACTTCCATCCTCTCGTTTTAGGCAACCTGGTTGTCGTGAGGGATCCTTGAAGAGGATCTTTTTGAGCCTTGCAGCTGCCGAGGTGGTTTCAGCCTCCTCACAAAAAGACCTCCAGGCTGCCGTTTGTTTTTGCCTTATTAGTTTTTGTTGGATGTTTTTATAGACCATCCAGTCCGACTGTTGTTTAGATTTCTTTGTTTTATTAAAGGATTTTCTCGCAGCTCTTTTGATATGGTCGAGTCTCCGCACCACCAGGGTGTGGCGTTCTCGAAGTCTTCCACCTTTCTCGCAGGGCAGGAGTCCTTTCTCGCAGGGCAGGAGTCTTCTTACAGGGCAGGAGTCTTCTCGCAGGGCAGGAGTCACATATACTTCTAACATCTTCCTGTAACCTGTAACCTTATCATTTATAAAGTTCACTTTAAGAAATAATTTCAAATCATCTGCAAATAGCAAACAACTAGAATACTTGAATATTTTAGCAATACCATTAACAAATATAATAAGTACTACGAGACCACATTGGGACCCTTGCGATACACCCGATGTCACATCCACAACTCTAGAAATATTGGAACCAATTTGGACACATTTGCTGCGACGCGTGATTAAATTTCTGAGCGAATGAATGACCATGAAACCAAAACCCATTGATAATAATTTTGCAATAAGGACTTCATGATGTACGCGATCGAAAGAAGCCTTCGCGAAGTCTATAGATTGCGTTAACTTGTGATCCACTTTAAAAGGTCTTTAGAATATGCGTTTCAAATAATACTAGATTTGTGGACGTGAATCTTCTCTCGCTGAACCCTTAGTGATTATATGTTTGCATACCCATTTAATTTACTTGGCTACCAATGCATCCAACATTTTAGGGATGGCGGATTGGATGCAACATTAATGTCTTCTCTATTTCCGACTTTAAACAACGGTGTAATGTAGCTCCTTTTCCACATTGACAACACCACACAGGTTTTTAGAGAAGATTTAAAATAAAATTGGCGTACACAAAGAAAATATACAATTTTTTTATAAGGTAAGTTGGCACACAATCTGAGCTAATCGCAGAAATGTCTTTAAGATCAGCAATACTCTGAAACACAGACTCCGTACTTACACAAAATGTATTTAAATGAATTTGATTGACACATCTAACATTTGTAATATTAGTATCGCTAACTCTAAATACTGATGAAAATACTCTGCAAATAAATTCACATAATCACTGGCGTTTTCATATTTTTTTCTATTCAGGAACATATAGCTCGGATATCCAATTGTCTCTCATACTTCGTTCACAAAATCTTGAAGGATTTGATTAATGTCTCGTCCACATCTTCTTGATTTAATTTATTGTAAATTTACTTTGACGGCTTTGAAATAATTATAACTCAGGAATATGATATTACTTTATTAATCTATAATTATACGTAAGTGCATAGGATAAGTCAGAAAAAAAATACATAGGTTTGCGAAAACACTCAGGTAGAGAGGAAGTTAATTAAAAATTTGAACTCGATAAACAAAGGGGAAATAGTAAAATACATCTAGTCGACTAGTTTTGATATATAAATAATGAAGATTTCATGTTGTGTAATGATGTTTAGCTTTTATATTAGTAAGCAGATCTGTATAAACAGACAATATTGGAAGATATTTCGCGCCGATTCTTGACTCGAAAATCCAACAATACAACTGATTTTTTGTGTTGTAAATAGTTGCTTTACACTACTAGATGATTCCCAGAGACAGATACCGTATCTTAAGCTTTGATTCAATAATAGAAAAATATATCATTACGAATTGCTGTGTATTCTCTTTCAGGGATCTAATTTGATAACAAAATGTATTTATCAATTTATTCAGATGGTTACATTAGCAAGCCAATTTATATTATGGTCAAACATTAGACCAAAAATACAAACATTATCAACATACTATATAATATTTTCATTTGAATAGCTCATGGATTAACTAGGATGAAACCTTCTAGATAATTTTTTTCTCTGTTTATGTATAATTTAGGGAATTGTCCACTTTCAAATGATATATTAATTAAATGATCAAGGGGCACTTATGTATTCTGGCATACGTTTTAAAATTAAATCTGGCATTTCGTCTGATCCAGCAGATAATTTATTTTGTAATTAGAAGTGATGTTCTGGATTTCATGCTTAGTTGCCGGTGAAAGGAATATAAGCGCTGTAATCTTTCTTCGTTATTATTCGGAATATTGTTAATTATGTCTAATGGAGCTTCGAATCTCAGCCGGGTGGATGTTTGTCTGTATCCCTCATTTTCATATATATGGAATATTAAGTAAATATTATAAAATTGACGTGTCTGAATGCCTATGACAATTTCCCTTAATCATTCACCACCCCAACCCGCAATTCCATCCAACACACTTCCTTTTTTATTCTTAAATAAATAAAATCTATTAGATAAAATGGTAGGATCAGAAACTAATTCATTGATTGTTAAGGTAATATTTTTTGTAGTATTGGTCTCCTTATCAGGTAGATAACTGCATTATATGTAGCTCTGAAAATTTTATTTGAGAGGAAAATTTTATCTTGGACATATTTCTTTTTTTTATGTTTTGTTTTTTCCATTTTATAAAGATCAGATATGATTGGATCTTTCAATTTGAAACTTGATGTCCTTGCTGCCTCATTCACCCAAGAATTTTTATTTCATTTCTTACTATTTGTTTAAGAAAAAAGTTGTTAAATGTTGTTTTACAGTAGAGTGAAAACAGTCAAATTTCTAATCTAGAAAATTGTTTGAATACACTTCTTCCCATTTTCCAGACTCTAAACCTTTGCAATACTTTACTATGTGTTTCTCTGAATAGTTTCTAGATAATACGATACTTCTTCTATTATTAGTGTGAGTACCGATATGTATGTCAGTTAGTAATGTTCTATGATCAGAGATAGTGTTACTTACGGCTGTACAGGAATCCTCAGTTAAATAAAGAAAACACTTAACTTTTTTATACCACTTATATTTTTTATTTCTCGTGACTAGTTTAAATTCCAAGGTAATCATTATCGAACTCATCCTCAGTATTATTAGAGTAAATATGATTTATACAAGTTGATATTATTCGCATTGGTTAATAATTTAATTGTTTTAAATTTAAGGTTTCAAATGTGCTAGTAAAATTACTATATTCACTCCATGTATTTAATGATTTTTAAAACCTCTAAGAATAATTGGGATATTCACCTTAAATAAATAGTTCAATAAATTGTGCAGATAGGTAATAAACTGAGTATAGTCAGCTGTTGGTGGCCGATAGCAATTAATAATGTATATCACCCTACCATCCATTCTTCAGCACAGACCTGAAATATTGAGTCTGTTGAGTGGAATATCTAATTTTAAAGTTGATTTTTGTGTTCACCCAAATTCCTACACATCCTTCTTTGTATATTTATTTATTTATTCTTTGTACATCTTTCTTAAAAAAATACATTTCAAACAAGTAGAATACAAAAAAACATACATAAAATTTTGGACGAAAGAACTACGGGCGAAGTTCATATTAAAATACGTTCTTCCACTCTAACCCTTCTTGTACCGTTAAGTAAGAAGCTGGCAGCATCTTTTATATCCTGCAATAACTTGAGCCTGAAATAAACGAATTTAGAGTTAACGTATTTGGTATGGTTTTTTTTAACCCAAATTTATAGTATTTTTTAAATCAATGTTTTAGTAGTCGATTATCATTTGTTTTATTTTTTTATACGGTGGGTGATAGAGATAGTTGGATCGCTTAGGCTAGTTGAATCCTTTTCTGTATATGAAGTAAAAATAATTTATATTAATAAAAGTGGGCTATAGATCAGGATTTAATATCCTTTTGGACTTCTGTGGAAATTTCTAGTCCCCTTCATTCGTATTAATTTTAAGCTCAGTTGTTTTTGGGTTCTCATAAACAGGTGTTGATCCTTCATGATTTGGATAAATTAACTACAGTTTGGTTAGTATACGGGCCCTTTCCCAAATTGTTAAAGTAACAAAAAAACTAATATAAGTAAAAAAATAATTTTGTAGAACTTGTATCACTTCAGAATCTAAATTGGGTAATACTTAAGATTCTGTATAAGTTACATTCAAAAGTACTTATAACCTAACATTGAATACAATAAATAAAATTTCCGAACCAAACAATTACGTAAACTTAATTTAAATATGATTTATACAATAATCTAGTTGCAAGAAGATCTACCCGACATATGTTAAAATTATGAGAAAGTTACATAATATGTTGCATAATCATACAATCAATACACTCAAATAGTAACAAGATTTGTGGTTGGTTATTTCGATATCTTTATGAACAGTTTATCACACGTAATACCATAAGTGGCAATTTACTCGAATACATTTTATTTTCGCATGAAAGTTTGTTGCTTAGTGATTTTAATGTAAAAACAAACTGGAATGTATTAAAAGCAAAATTTATTCTGAGTTCATTCCATGACTTGAAACGGAGCACGGTTTGACATTTGATTGATTTAATGACACAATCCTTGTAATAATTTCCTTTTACCTTCTGCATTATACGCCCAGTTTTCCAGAATCGCGGCCAGAGTTTCTATTGAAGTAGTTGCTAATAACTGGTAGTTTCTATCGGCGCAGAATTCTTCAAATTACTTCTAAACACATGATCTCATTTATCATAGATGAAACGGTACCAAACCTTTTCAATTTAAAATTTACTTACACCTGACAAGTATAAACAACGTGTTTTTCTTTTTTGTCAATGCTACTTTAATTTTTTTGTCAGGTAAATAGTTAATTTCAATTTTCTCAGTTGAAAACGCAAAGTTTGGTTTATTTATTACATTTTTCACTTAATAATTGACGAGATTGGCTAAAAAATAACATAAGCCTTCTTTTCATTGGCCACGTGCAAAAGGAATGGAATAGTCTACAGTATATTAGAGCGACAGTTCTGGCTTTAAAACATTGTGGCCTACATTTATACTTATTCTATAATTTTCAGGATTATGAAAGCACATCGTATATTAATCTCACATCGAAGAAACAAAATTCCATGAAAATAATTTTCAAGTATGTCGAAATAAAAGAGCAGCGTAAATCTAAATACATAAATAATTTTGAGTCATAACACCATATAAATTAGGACAAATACAATCAGTGTTGTAAAACCAAATTAAGGGTCATTACATATTTCTTAAAATTAATTATTATCAATTAATTACCAATTAAAATAACATTAAACCTCTTGACACAAATGTCTGAAGATTTTATGTTATTTTGCATTTAAACAACTCAAATTCTACAGAAGCCCACATTATTTTCCAGATAGGTTTGTTTGGTGGTTATTGTTCTGTTCGATCGGGCGCCTTTAATGCTGGAATGGAAGTGATTCGCCCTTCTTATCCATAAAACTTTTATGTTATTAGTATTTGCGGGGAATTGGCAATAGACGCCCCTCCCTTAAGCTTATCAGTGTTCTTGGGCTCCTCGTGTGGTCTCGTGATGCAATTCTGGATAAATATTTAAATTTCATCCGCGCCTTCAACTATGCCCCCCACACAAAAACCAACATCTATACACATATACACTGTAAAATATAAGAGTGAACTATATAATATAAAAATGTATGAAATGCTTATGATTTAGATATGTTAAAATAAGTAGATTTATGCAGAGAATATATTGTAAATGATAAACGATAGACACTTATTGAGTGATTATAATGGAGTTTCAACAAGTAACGGCCCCGTCTATTCAATAAATGATAGACAATGGGTTAATTGTTTAACTAATAAATAAAAAAATATATAATAAATTAAAATAGAAGAGGTAATAGTATAATTATGCTAATTTATGATTTCATCAAATAACTTATTAAAAACTATTAGAGTGATACCTCGTTGGTTTGTGTGTGAATTCTGATGAGTGACCGCTACCCTTTGCTATTGGAATATAATTAATAGCATAAAGTTATGAGGGCGGTGATTTAAAGTAACAAGCTAATTTTCACATATAAACATACACAGAAAAGGGGCCGAAGGATCACTTTTTGGATAGTCAAAACCTCCACAACTATTATAAAACATTAATAATACCTTACATATCATTTTTTTGATATTCATTTTTAAATGCTCACGCTGTTGTATTAATATTCATACTTCATTTAATAGAATAATTAGCTTAAGATTTCTTAATTTTAATATGTACATAAATCGATTTAAACATAAAGGTGGTAAGACAGTATGCATGAGAAACAAATGGTATGGGTTTCGTGTAATGGCGTGTGAAAATCTAACAACTTGTACACTATCGAGACAAATGCGGCAGATGCTTTACTTCGATAAGCGGATTCCTACAAAAGAGAAAACGCTGCTGATTTAACGCCAGTCAAGATAACCAAACATATTTCTCTAGTAGAAAAAATTACATAAAATCTATTCAGGTAATACCTAAATTGTTACAGTTGAAGTTTAATAGTATCAATGGTGTTTTATTCAATAATAAAATAATATATAAATAAGTGAATTTAATATTACTTACATTTCCGTTTTACATAGATAACGACCTACCACACCCTTGTAGGATGATTAAGATCTTGTCTACTCGAACCATCTAATGAAGTTCAAGTAATGTAATAATCCTGAAAAGGTGAGTTACTTAAGGTGCGAAGATTTCGGAATAATCACGTTAAGAATACGCCGAGCATATACATTCAGAGTATTTTTATATAGACGTAATTGGGTTAAATTAAATAGAAATTCAGATCGAAAGACAAATGCGCAACAAATGTAAAGCAAACGACGGTAATCCTTCTGTTTATACAGAAGGGGACGCTTCAGGGAACTACCGCCGATAATACAAAAACATTTCCTTCCATCCCCTTGCTCCCCACCCAACCCCCAGAACCCTCCGGTAATTCCAGCTCGCGTTCCTCACAATTACATTTTTCTCTCAATTGCACAACGGCGGCCCTTTAATAATCCGCGGCGAAAGCGAGGAATTATTCAAAGCATCCGCCTCCATTCAACCAGGCAACAAAAGAAGGAAACATTTCCAAGATACTAATTGTATTGTTTAAAGAGAAATCCGGCTTAAATTAATTGGCCAGAAGGATCCCGTCACGGCGCCACAAACCTGATAGATCGAAAGATCCCGATCGTTCCATATACATACCGTCCGTCCGAAAATCAACAAACCGAATTCCTTAGATACAAATTCCTGCCCATCAGCTTAGATCGTGATTTCGGAAATGCCCGATGAACATAAATTACATGAATCTTGTGTGAATGATTAATGTGCTAAAATCGGTATTACAGAATAACGTAACTAGTTGTGTAATAATACACATTTTTATTAACAAACTATATACATATTTACATTTAAATAATAAATAATGGATGATGTGTTAGTGAGTTAGTTCGTCAAAAGGCTATCGACCAGAGGTCTTTCTGCTTTGTTTTGTCCAGTCATATGGCGTCAGTCGTTAACTAGTTGTGTAATATATCTCATTTATTTTATTTTATTGAAATTCATTTAGTACTTTATTTAATATAATGAAAATATTGAATGACAATTACATAATGATTAAATCAGAATGAAGTGATCTTATTAGGAACAGTAGCTCTGTTTAATATGCCCTCTGTTAAGAAAACTACTTGACCATCAAATATTAAAATTATTTCATACGTAAAAATTTACATGATTAAATTCTTTTTTATTTCATTTTTGTATACCAAAAGTCGAAGATGCAGCCTCTCAGTCGTCGCCGAGTTATTAGAAGGAAAAAAAAACGGGCCATGTTATTCCGGATAAACGGGGTTGAAATGCCAACGCAAAGCACTCCTAATTATCTCCCGTTTTGTGCGGAATTTACTGTTATGACGGAAATATGGGGTTGCAAAAAACATTAAGCACTGAAATTATTTTTATTATTATGCTTCAGTGTACACACTATGGAAATATACTTCCGCATGAATTAACTACAAATTGCTGCCACTGGCATCAATTTTACTGCAAAAAAATACTGTAATAATTTTCTCGAGTAATTATTTGTTTCGTTAATTATTGCAAAGGTAATACTTACAGAATATAAAAATATCAGTATATGTAAATATGATGGTTAATATCAAAAGTTGGGAGGATTTTACTTTTATTGATAAATTAAGCCATTGTAAAATAAAAACCTAACAACTGTGTTGTAGATTTCAATTAACACCAGCAACTATCAACATAGCACTAGTAGTTTATTATAACATTATGTTACGTTAATGTAAAAACATAAAACCTATTATTCTCTGCATGCTGGGCATTCCAATAATTGTAACTACAGATTATTCGTTCTTTTATAGATGTTTTTTTTTTAAATTTTGTTATAGACTTATACTCACAAACTATTTAATGCATATTTTATCACTTTTAGTCTATTTGATAGAAAAAAATACGTTCAAACTATTGTTGCTTTGCTAGCCTTGCTATATGTAACATACAAATTACTTTTGTATAATTCAATATCTGCCAAGGTATTAGTCAGAGAATTAGTTGTTTCAATAAGTGATTTGATTTGTAGTATTAGTTAGACTCCTTGTTGTAGATATACGAAATTTGTTGGTATTTTTAAATTATTAGTTAATTTTCTACGTGAAGGATTTTAATGCATTTTTATTATAGAATTATAGAAAAGAGGTCATCTTAAGGAGACGCTCTAAATATTTAGTTATATAACCCCGTGACTAAAACCTCTCTATTGTCTGTTATAGGCAGCCTGGGATATTGTAGATGTGGTTTAGACCTAGAAGGTCGGTCCTCGGAGAAAGTCGCTATCTTAGCTATTTGGGAGCCACGTCTTGAATCCTCTAGGCTTGGCAGGCAGATTACAAGATTTAGCTACTTGAATTTTGAAAGCTTGTGGCAAGTTTGTGGTTCTGTGAGTGATAATATTTTTTCTGATGGCGTTACACTTTAATTTCTGCCGAAAAACGTCAATGGATCAACTGTTAATTATGTTCTTGATTATGTGCAAAATGGGCTCAATATTAAGAATTCTAAATGCTTTGAACTCGTTTGAGACGATGATATATGTTCCTATGAATTAAAAGTTAAAAAATCATTGGTGGAAATACCGCTGGATGTAACGTTATGATTTGCCTGCCTCGCTATTAAAGAATTTTTCCCCAGCGCGGATTAAAACCCACACAACTGAACTATATTACAGTTTATTACCAAAATGTTAATGGGCTCGAAACTAAATTTTTATTGGTCGCTTTTGTAAGAGGATTATTCAATTACAATACTTACAGAAACCAGGTTTGAGCCTGAAATAATTAACTACGAATTGTTTGATGAAAGATATACTGTATATCGTACTGATCGCTCTACAGGTAGGTCCTCAAAACTGCGCGGAGGTGTACTTATCGCTGTTTTAAACACCTTAAAATCGTTAATAATTGCTATAAATAGTATTACAGAGAAAATATGGATTAAAGTAATAATCAACAATCAGAATTATATATTTGGTGGCGTATATATTCCACCAAAATCTGGAATGGAAGTTTGTGAATCCCATTTAAAATTTTTACCTAATATACATGCTCAAACTCCTGAATCAAGATGCATCATAATGGATGATTAAAATTTACCTGATCTTCGTTAGACTGAAATTGATGACGGCGTGGGTGTTTCCTGTCAATGTCAAGACAAAAAGTGCAATCGAAAGTGCAGTGTGTGACGAGTACGCTTTTAATGGTCTATCAAAATTTAATAATATTAAAAACGGTTCTGGAGGAGTGCTTGGTTTGTGTTTTTCATCGCATCCAGGTAAATTTGTTCTTGAATGTGAACCCTAATAACCTGTAATGTTTAACATTCCTCTTAGCTATAATTTCATGCGCAGACACTGATTGTCTAAATTCAGATTATACCGTAGTATAACACTTTAAACGTGCACCTTGCCACGCTATTAACCATCATTTTTATCGATAAATTGGAACAGAGCATTCCAGGGTATTACTGATGTAAATGTGGCTGTAGATGTATTTTATACTATATTGTTCGATTGTTTTGAAAAGTTGGTACCAAAAAAAGTTATAAAGAAATTCAAGTTTCCTAACTTGTCTAGTTCTGAACTCCGTAAACAAATAAAACAGAATCGCGATGGGCATAAAAAAATTAAGTTGTCAAATCTACAGACGGATTATATAATATTTTACTTGGTAATTCAAATTATTTTTGGAAATTTGTAAAATCTAAATCGGATTCTGGTAAACTTCCATCGTGTATGTTCTTAGATGATATTCAAGCAAATTATAGTAAAAGTATAGCTAATGCATTTGGTATATATCTTTCATCTGAATTTAATGACCAACGTTCGTTTCAATGTGATGTAGAATTTGAGTCAAATATTAATCTTTATGAAATAAACATTTCCAAATCTGAGGTTCAGCCAGCATTACAAAATATTGATGTTAAGGGTGCGATTGGTCCTAACCTAATACCGCCACTTCTGCTTAATTTATGTATACACTATTTTCCATTAGGTGGAGAATAACACTTGTTTTGTTCCATATTGTTTTTATTTTCAGTTGCCTGACACCTGTTTCGGTCTTCGCAGACCATTATCAAAGTTAAAAGTTTTAGCTTTGATAATGGTCTGCGAAGACCGAAACACGTGTCAGGCAACTGAAAATAAAAACAATATGGAACAAAACAAATGTTATTCTCCAACTAATAGTAATATCTGTTTCCATCAAGAGTGTAGCGCAACAAGCATTAACTTTACTATTTTCGATGTCATTAGCACAATATAATTTTCCTGTCCTGTAGAAGTCCTAGTTTAGTTCATTTTTAAGTTAGGCCAGAAAAGCGATAATTATTACTCAAAATGCATACTATCAGCGATTTACAAACTTTTTGAATCACTTATTGTTAAATTATTATCAAGTCCTTTCAAAAATTGTATAATATCTAAACAACATGGGTTCATGACGCCCAGCTAATACGAATCTTTTCATATACAGCAATTTTATTTTAAAATTTTTTGATGCTAGTTCTGAAGTTAGTAAGACCTTTTATAAAGTTAACATAAAACTTCTGATAGCTAAGCTGGCGAAGCATGGCATTTACGGACCCATTCTTAAGTGGATTGCTTTATATTTAACAAATCAGACTCAACAAGTCCGTGTATACAATTTTCTATGCGATATTTTTGATTCCACTTCTGCAGTTCCCCAGGGGTCATACTTAGGTCCTCTCTTATTTAGTATTTTGAGAATTGATATATATGTTGGAATACAATCTACCATCTTATTATTTGCGGATGATTTAAAGGTGTCGGGCGAGTCCCATCGGATAGTGACGCTTTATTGTTACAGTCAGATCTTACTAATATATGTAATTAGTGTTAAAGGAATGATATTTCTCTTAATATTAATAAAACGAAATGCTTTATAGTCGTAAATCTAATAAGAAGAGATGTATGTACCTTTTAGATGGCGTGTGTCTTAAATATGAAGAGGTTGTTAGGGACCTGGGGGGTTATTTTGATAAGAAACTATAATTGTCATATCATATTGAAACTGTTATTGCCAAGGCAAATTAAAGGAACGACCAGAGGTTTTATAAATGTCCATAGTTTAACAACTCTTTTTGTCACTCCTATTAGGTCAGTATTAGAATACATATTGTAATATTATTTTAGTGACCACATTTTAGCTGTTATATAGACAGACTAGAATATGTACAAATTAATTTTTTTAAATATTTAAAATATAAATTGTATTCACAAAATATAATTCTGAATATAAAGAAGATTAGATCTTATGTCAATTTAGTGCGCTTATCAAGCTGACGACAATTGTACGAAGTATGTTTTATCTTTAAAATAATCAATAAGGTGATTAATTCGTCTAAAAGTTTGGATTGCTTTGCATTCAATGTTCCAAATTATACCACACGACAATCTCACTTGTTAGATGTTCCATTTTGTCGCACATATTACGTTATGTATTGTTCACATATAAGAATATCCAATACTGTAAATAAATATTGTGACAAACTTAATTTTACCAATTCATCGTTGATAAAGTTCAAATCTGAGGCCCGCTACATTATGTGTTAAGAATAATTTAGTGTTTCAAACTAAACTATTTATATATGTATATATAAACTCTTTGAAATTAACGGGTGAGAGAAGTCCAATATAGTGTGTTAGAGTGTAGGGAGCAGAGAATACACGATGGTGGTTGTGCTCTAGTCCACTATAATGTTATATGTACATGCTAACGTTTCGCACACAACATGTATGCATCCTCAGAGCAAGTAAACAATTATTAGTGTGTGTCCTACACTATGGAAGACCACATGGCCGCAGCAAGATTTTTTGAGGTTAACTTCTTTCCCAATATGATTCCTTATCGTGAAAATTGAAGACGTCATGGAAAACTCAACAAATAGAATTTTGAGTTAAATTAAACCGAAACATTATAAGTATTTGAAATTTAAAATTGAACTAAATTGATAGAATTAACATGATGTAAAAAGACAAGAGAACAATTACTGAAGGTAGATAGGTAGGTGTTTGTCTACCTTCAGTAATTGTTCTCTTATCTTTTTACATCATGTTAATTCTATCAATTTAGTTCAATTTTAAATTATATATTTGTATGTAAAATTTTATGTTGACTTCAATAAATAAATAAATGATTTAAAAAAATTCTATGGGGCATTATCAGTTTTTCTGTGAGATTATTTCGATGGAGAAATTTTTATGCTACCCCGCCGGTGCTGGATGCGATGAGCTCTTCTATTAGTATTATTTCGGCGAGTTCTAGGATGTCTTCGCCTTGTTTATAGAAAAGCCGGAATGATTCGTCTTTCCAGGATGGTGAGGTTTTTGACAAGGTGGTGGAGAGGTGATGATCCGTGAAGTATAATATTTAATTAGAAGACTTATTTATGTTTTATACTGTATGTCTCAGATGAGCACGTATCATAGGGAATTTACATGTAAAATTTATATTGTTAATTTTTATCTCATAAATTGTGTTAAAATAATCGGAATGAAGTTAGTGGTATTATAACACTTAATACCGATTATATAGATGCGTATTTTCTTTGGTTTGCTTAGTTATACTTAAAAAATAAATTAAATGTATGCGTGTATTACACAAGGATTAAAAGCCGGTTGAGCGATTAGCCATCCAGTCAAGTCTACTCTGTTGCGGAGTGGTTATGTTTTTGAAAAATATTAAAGCCAAGATATTTATCCTCGTTGGTTGGCCTTATGTTTCATCCCCATATGACTATTGGCAGAAACGTATTATATCTCCTTGGGTGGAGAGATATTATGGCTTAGGTTTTGATTGTATTAATGGATACTCTCTATTTGTTAATGGAGATTTCTGCCTGGCGGAAGTCGATTTGCGGGTACTTGCTATGACTTCAGGTATCGAGCGGTTGTCCAGAATGCCAAATTGTTGCATAGTTGTCAGAATTGTCTTCATCTTAGAGATTGATATCGGTAAATCTACAACCTAGGTTTAATTCAAGGTAAGGGACGGCACAGATCCTTAGAGAGAACGACTGTGGTGTGAACGCTTAGGAGTTAGCGTTCCCACAGGTAGCAGTGTCTAGTGGTTAACCGTATTTTAAAATGATGATTATCTTCGTTGATTTTTATAGAAGTAAAAAGTGGCCCGCAAACATGCGTGCATTAAACATGTCGATGATACAATTTGTGGCGGGTGAAGCATTCTGTGGAAGCCCAGCGCGACTGACCTCGTCCAGGCCATTCTTCTTTTTGTTATTGATGGAGGATGGTGGAATTGGAAGCCATTCATAGTTGATTAGATTTCTGTGCTATTTGCTGAAGTTCGGATCTTTGCCTGTACTAAACATCGTTACCTTAGAGTCGGCAAAGGTTTGTATTTCTTCTTCATCGTCCACTGGAGGACAGCCGTCTATACCTTCTCATTGAGGGATAGTTTTATTTTGAGGTTGAATCGATTTCACTCTGTCTTTACCCCAGTATTGACTGTTTCTTTCTACTCTCTAAATAACCTTCTTTTCTCTCGGTTGAGGCTCACGACTGTATGTCGGTAGGAAGGCCTGTTATGTATATGCGACGTGATGAAATGGCAGCCAAAGCAACGACTGAAATAATTTCTGGAAGCACCTGGTGGCTTCCTCGCTTGCACGGATCATAGTTAAGGTGGCTTGCGACAGAATCTTGTCGATTGACTATTTAATGGTGGATACGGTTTTTAATTCCGGAATCGTAGTGATGGTGGTTTCATGATAGGCGTTGTTACGGAAGTAACGGAGGAGGGAGGATTTTCCTTTGACAGAAGTAGAAGTGTCGATGGGAAAACTATGCAACAGAACAGTAATACTAGGATATCAACTTGGATATTGGGTGTTTATTAGGCCACATAAGTTAGCCGTTCTCAAAATAATTTCATTCATCTTCATCACAAATCTTACGCTGCAATCGTCGACTATTGTAGATTTTATTGTCGCTATACGAAATCTTGATTTCAGAAAAGTGAGTTTTCTTTGTAAAGCCCACGAACAGGTTTAATCTCGGCACAGAGAAGAGATTAAGGAATTCTTTGACAAAAGCTCTGATGTGCTTTCGCGGACTGGCTCTGTGGTGCAGGGTGCACTTTCTTGTCTCTAAAGTGCATTTAGCGGCGATGTGACTATCAGCGGCACATATTGTGTTGGTGGTGATGGGCAGGTTTCTGTTTTGTCGTTATTTATTTTAAAATTATTACTTCCAAACCAGTCAGATATATTATCAGTATAGAGCAACATGAATTATCGTATCTTAAAGATATATCATTGATGTAAATCAGGAATAAAATTGGGTCCATTATTAATTCCTGCGGAACATTTGAAAATTGTGGGCTTTAATAAATTGTCATTGTAATATACTCGTTGGGTTTTATTTTTTTAAAGTAGGACAGTAGCAATCTGCAGCTAGTTGGGTATAATTACAGCATAATAATTTTTGTATAAGAATATTATGTGATATTAAAGTGTTAGTTTACTTTATACAAGTACATAAATGTGTGTCAGCCTACACAAAACAGTTTATTCCACAATTTCGTAACTGTAACAACCACGAATTCAAATTTCTTTCAAATAAAAAATAATGTCTATAATTTCTGGCTTGTTGGAAGGTCGTTAATATAGGGTCAATGTCAACTTTTTTGCATTTGAACTAATTGCTAATCTTACCTCGTTTTGTTATAGCTTTATGACAAGTTAGTAGTATTAAGTTCTTCATTTTTAATACAATTTATTGAATTATTTATTGCACACTTAAATACTTAAATTTGACTACATTACAATAATACAATAATATTTTTTCAGGCACAAATAGATAAATAAAAAACTAGACATGAATATACATAAATAGTGTTAGTCCGTCTGGACTATAACCTATGTTTTCCTCCCCTGACCTGAATTTAATGATGGAAGTAAAATGATGTCTTTTTGTTAAGTAGTTAAACTGTTTTTATGGATTGTACAAATTAATTTATGAATTATGAGTCAGGCATGTTGATATTTGGGTTTTAGGATAGGTTATAATTATTCTGACATAACCAGTGCAAAGGTCAGATTTTAATTATTGTAATGAATATATATTTAAACTACACGCTATAAATACTTATTTATTAGTACTTTATAAAAATAACTTTAAATGGATAAAATATTAATTAAAAATATACAAATAATTTCGCAAATAATTTCGTACGTAATTCATATTATAATCATTTTGTATTAATTTTCTCAACTTGGCAAGTTTGTGTGAAATAGAGAAAATGATTTACTTAAGTTTTCATAATAGTTTATCAGCTCGAAGTGGTAAGTGGCCAAATAGATTTTCGAACACAAAACATTTTAGCTAAAAAGCTGTTAATCAATTTTTAGGATTTATGTTTCCGAGTAGATAGAAAGGATAACATTTCGCCGTGATTTATATCTGCAGGCACAAAAGCGTCTGTAATTTGCTTTTGAAAAACAGGCGAACAGCAGATATTGAAGCTATTGATCTTGTCCCGTCCAGCATCGTCTGTTTTCGATATGATAGCTATTATTGATGTCTTTATAGGGCGCGACATAAGGTGGGGCTGTTTGTATGTGTCCGGAATTAGCGGGGGCCATAAATCTGCCCTCCGAGAATTTAATAAGATATAACATTTGTGAGTGTGTGAATCAAACTAGAGACGTCGGAAATTATTTACGTGCTCACACATAAATCCCGATTTGTCGAGACCTGTGGGTTATTGGTTAAATGGTTAATATGTGCAAATGCAGAGACAGATATGGTGAAATTAAACTCATTAAAGTTTGAGTCATCATTCATGTCGAAAACGGAGTGGAAATGGGAAATCCATTAAATATTCGCGGTAAAGAAAACCAGTAATAAATCAGATATTTTGTCAGGGCGCACTTTAATTTAGATTTGTCCGATCAGCATTATTTATATTGCATTAGTCTTCGTCTCTTCACGTCTTCGTGCGATGGGACAAACGCTGGATTCCAAATTCCTCCGGAGTTCATTAATTTCCCAATGAACATCTGTGCTAAGACAGGATGCTCTCGTGTTACCAGATTTATATTGCGCGCTATACTCCCAGGCTGCACAACATTTTATTCCCCAATTCCCCCTTTATCCCCCGAGCTCAGTCGAATTAGTTCATAATAAAGGAAGCAATGAACACGGAGAGGGCATGAATATTTCATCGGCCACTGCGGCTTCTCCATCTTCAACCTAATCCCAGAGAACTTTGCGTCTACAAAAATCTCTAAAACAATCTTCGGACAGGTCGCAAAGTCGCGCGTAACGAGCACTTTTATCTTTGTATTTACGGCATCGAACGACCAAATCCGCGGCCCTTTTCTAGAATAAATAGTCCAATTTAAAATAATAATTCACCGGCGCGGCGGAGGTGCTTAAAGACGAGACCTATAATTTAAATTAAAGCTGCTCGACTAAGCTCCGGAAGCTGCTCGATACAAAATGAATAGCCCCGACGTAATTTACGGTTCCAATCAATAGTTTCTAAATTACACAAACACAAATCTTCTCCGTTTCTACTCCGCGCGAGAAGTGTTCACTTTAATGGAAAAATAAAATATTACCTTTTTCCTTACAAAGGAGGGAGCTGTCTGCGACGAGGATGGGGCGAAGCCAGAAGTTTGACGCAAAAAGGATCTCCGTCCTTATCTTAATTAAAGAATCGGTGTTATTAAATTGATCTCCGTAGTTGTGTAATTTTTTGTTATAAATGTTACATTATTTTTTATTTCATTCTTCAATATAAATATGGAGAACTAAACTATAATATTTATATGTTACTTTAATTTTTATTAGGAGTAGGAACAAAAGAAAAAAATATATATTTAGAAAGATGTAAGGATGTATACCAATGCTCTCATCGAATAATATAATGTTTATATATATAATGATCTCAAAAAACAACCTAATATCTATTGATGCCATAGAGATCGTATAAATAGTTTGTAGTACTCTAACTTTAATTCTTTATTAGATATGAGTAAAAAGCCAGTGCGGTTATTATTTTATTTGTTGATTAATTTTTGAATAATACTCTTATTGTATAAAGTAATTTTTATCTGTTTTCTGATTTAATATAATTAAATAATAAATCGTTAAAATTATTATGTAAAAATAACTTTGATTAAATTTGCTTATTTAGCATTTAAATCAGAATCAAAATGGGAAGAGTGCGCCACGTCCCATTTAGCCCTTATTTCCTCCTTTAATGGTTGACGCCGGACAAAAAGTAATTACATTTTCATCCCCGGTGCATTTAATGCGTTTTTTTCGTGTTGGTGGAATTTAGTTTAAGCACCTCGAGACGGGGGCAGAACGTTCGTCGCTTGGGGAGACCTTAACGAGAAAGTTCGGACTAAATAAAAATTCTTACCTAGACTCGTAGGGCCGGCAATGCGGATTCGCGGCACGTCCCGACCCTAAGCCCGTGTGCACTGGAAGAATGAATGGATGGATGAACGCGATAAAGACAACAGTCGGACTGGGAGAGGTCTTACTAGTTTTTTTTTACTTTACACAAAAACGAAATTAGTTAATTGGAATCAATACAAATATAGTTGCTAAGAGACTTTAATTATTTTAATATAAAACTAGATAAATACATGTAGATATCATATACACAAGGACTACTTGGTTGATAGCTAAACAGTACTACTTTATTCATAATGATTACTTTTTATAATGGTGTTGTTTTAACTAATTATGTATTCTGAATAATCGCTCGGTACTGGTAAATTTATTAACAGCATATGTTTGTTTATGAAGCCCTCACTCGATTAAGTTGGAAACTCCCATTGTATAAACTAGTCAGCTCTTTGTACATCGTCGCAATGTGAAAACACAGGAGGTTAATTGAAAGTTGTATGTCGTCGTATCAGGATGCGAATCACGCGGTTTTCTGGGTGGTACGAGGGGGTCAAGGGACCGCTGTAATATTAGAAAGATAAAAGCATGTGTCAGTAGTGATCATGTGAAAATTGAGAAGAGCGAGGAAACCGTATATCCGTGCGCAGGTCGCCGTCGCAGAAAAGTGCAGCCGCTTTGTATGATTTATAATATCGGGGCGCAGTTTTAAGTCCTCGCTTCGTAATTGGCCTTTATTTCGGCCGTAAATATACGGAGATGTCACTTGCTTAATGTTGTGGTTTTTGTAATGAAAATAAATGCGCTTGCCGCATTACGCGCCGTTTTATATTAACCATACCACCCCGTTAATAATCCCTATAAATCCGACGCCTCCGCGCTTCCTCCTTTCCCTGAATAAAAATTGACTATTTGCACGTTTTGTTTGAAATATCGGCTCTGTCATTGTGTACAATTGATATTAAAAAAATTTCATTATGCACTGTTTTAATTTATAATTATTATAATATTCCGATCATAAAAGCATTATCATATTCAGGTCATTGGTCAGTTGCCACTAAAATTAAAATATAAAAATAAAATTGATATAGGTGATACACATTAAAATTAACAAGTAAGTTTAGTATTTTAATTTTAATCCTTAAAACATAATCAGAAATCACCAGAAAGTGACAAAAACATATATTTAATAATGAATTTTAATTTCTAGCGCAATGCATCACTAAGAAAAATAACATCAAAAAATAGTTGATGCACTTGAATCTAAACTAAACAGGTGACAATGCTGAGGATCATATTTCAATCATTAATGAAATGCATGAGGAAATTGCTTGAAATTAAGTTAGTATTGTTTAATGTAGAAGTGGTTTATGTGAACAAAAATTGGAGGGAGATAAGAGAGAAGATAGTCAAGAAGACAGGAAAAGGAGGGAGGTGTGTAGTGGGAGAAGACTTTAATGCGAGATTGGGAGAGTTAGGGGGAGAGATAAACGAAGATGGGGAAGAAATAAAAAGGAAGTCTCAGGATAAATATGTAAACGTAAAGGGTAGGAGGATGCAACAGTGGATGATGGAAGAGAGATGGGAGAATAACATATGTAGGTCCAAAGGGAGGATCGGTGATAGATTCCATGACGATAATGCAATAAGGGAGGGGTGAAGAGGATATAGGTATAGGATGCGGAGTGATCTGAAGGTAGAAGTAAGGATTGTGACAAGGAGAGAAGAGGGAAAAGAGCCTTAAGTAAAGAGGCTGGAGCGCGAGGAAAAGTCGCTGAGAGGGATCAGAGAGAAACTGAAGGTATTTACGTGGGAGGAAGTTGGATCAATAGATGAGTTGGAGGAAACCACATTGAGCTGTGGCAGAAGCAGGACTGTGAAGGTGCAAGGTAAGAGCAAGTAGTTTGATACTGAGGTTAGAAAGGCGAAAGCAGAGGTAAAGAGGATAAGAAATAAATATGGAGGCGAAAGCGGGGATAAATGAAAGTTATGGAAAGCGAAGAAAAGGTGCGATAGGGTATGCGAGGAGAAAACAAAAGAGGGAGGTGGAGAAAAGATGTAGGAACTAAGAACATGTAAAAACTTGGCGGAAATGTGAAGAATACTAAAGAGCGGAGGAAGGAAGAGGCAGGTGAAGACGAAGCTGAAGAAGTGGGCTGAGAAATGTAGAAAAGAAAGCGGTAATCCGGGAGGGGTAGATAGAATGAGAGAAATGAAATAGGTAATAGATACACGGAGGAGGAAGTGGAGAGAGCTTTTAAGGAATTAAAAAGATATTCTAAAGGCGAAGATGTTGAAGGATAGGAAATAAAAGAAGGAAAAAAATTAAATTTTAAACCGGATATGGAGAGGGCAGAAGGAGATCCCAGATCCCAGAATTGAGGCGAAGCAACTGGCACCGGGATAGCAGATCATATGATGTAACAAAGGGAAGAAAGAGGGAGTTTATATGCAGTTTTTTTTTATATCTGAGAGCGCCGTAAGAGTCAATTCCGAGGGAAAGAATGATAGAGTGTAATGATATTAATGGCGAATAAGTGGCAGAAATAAATAAGATGTTAGCGATGGTGAATGAGTAGATGAGATTTAGAAATAAAGGAAGAAATTGAAAGATAAAAGTGATAAATTAAAAGGGAAAGGTGATAGAGAGGGTGAAATTGTTCAAGTATCTGGGGTTTATCGTTAAGGGTTCTGAAGATTATGAGAAGCATGTAAAGTGTATAGGGAAAAACGAGAAAAGTAAAGGGGGTGGTGAGAGAAAGATGAGGAAGATGAATAGATTACAGTGCGAGAGTAACGTTTGACCTATGGGATGCGTGCATAAAACCGATAAGAGGACACGTGAATACGTACTGCTTCAGGAAACGAATAAGGAAAGAGTATGGAGTGAAACGATAAGGATAGTAGCCGGATATGAAATGAAACTGTGTGAATTAGACGAGGGGAGATTAGTGAAGGAGGTATGAAAGGAAATCATGGATAGATGGAGAGTGGAAAGAAGGGAAATGTATGGAAGGGTGAGTTTGTCGGACGGATTTGTGAAAGACGTGGCTAGAGTAATTAGTGAATGTGGCGGGATGAGTGCATAAGAAGGCGAAGGAATTGGATAGGCAAGAGAAACTAGGATGATGGAGAAGAGTGGAGGGCTATAGAGAGTAGCAGGTACATGGGAGGAGGTTAAAGTACCTGGAGTATAACCACTTTAGAAGAAGAATTATGACTTTAGTAAGAGACGGAGGAGAGAGGGAGAAAGAAATGGATGGGGAGATACGAAGAATGCGGGCTGTGTGAGGGCGGAAAGGATACCCCACATGACAGAGGAATGTAAAGGGGTAAAAGAAGATTGGGTGTATGAGATTGGATGAGAGAAGATGGAGCCAGGTTAAAGATGCGGGAATGAGATATAAAGAGGGATAGGAAGTTTAGTAGTAGTATGAGGCATGCCATGTGTAATAAATTGTATTCATATACCAAATAAAGGTTTTGTATATAAGGGTATCCTAACAAGAACGAAACACCTTTATTTTTATATATACAAATGAAATATTAAAATATCTAGTGCAGTTGTTAATGATAATAATTAATATTGAGGGTAATAAATCTCTATGAGCATTACTGCACTAATGTTTTACATAATAATGTAAAAACTCCAGCTAACAGTTAAAACAACTACTCCCCGTACTAAAGCACCGCCAGGCATTGAATGATATAACTGTTAGCTGTCGTTACATGTCTAAAATTATATTTAGCACTATGTTTATTTTTGTTTAAATTAAGCAAACATTTTTATTTTAACTTAAAATAAAATAGTTCCGATCATAGGTGAAATACAACATCAGGAAAATGGCCACCAGGAAACCTCTGACACAGTGTTATTCTCTTGTTTAAATTTTGACTAACGTTTTCCTCTTTAACATGTTAAACAATTTCAAGCTTATTAGCCTACACATTTTCCTTCACATAGCCCAAAGAAAAATATTCATCGGCAATAGATCGCACAATTTTGGTGGCCAATGTTGATCACTAAATCAAGAAATGACTGGAAGCAAGTCGCACTATCTTGTTGGAAAGACATGTCCTCCATATCAATTACACAAAAACTCTGTTAACATTTCGCGATACCGCACACCATTAACAGTTTCCAGCGCATTTTCAACAGCATTTTCAAAAAATACGGCCCAATCACGGACCAAACACTTACTCGCGACGAATGCATTGGTTTTTCGAGTATCACATGAGGATTTTCAGCATCACAAATCCGATATTTTTACGTGTTCGTCGAGTTGAAAATGTGCCTCATGTGAAAAAATGATTTTCTTCGAAAAATCAGCATTAATTTGATAATGTTCCAACACCTAAACAGAAAATCCATAGCGCTACTCATGGTCCCTTGGTTTGATTTCTTGTACCAATTGAACATTGTACGCTTGCAAATGCAGATCTTTTACGAAAATTCGTTGCATAGTGCATTTGGGATTGTTTAATCTTTGACCACGATGCCGAATTAAAGTTCCTGGATTCTCGGCCATAGATTCCCTTACTATAAGGACATCGATGAACAATGGACTTCTAATCCATCAGCGTAAATTTGGTCTCAATTTTTTTAATTAAATGCTTCACTGTCGATTAATTTGGCGCATTATTGCGACAGAAAACTTGCTTAATTTGCGAAATGTTTTCGCAAATTTTCACCATTTTGTAATGTGTTTTTACAATAATTAAACGTTGTCCGCTTTAATATTTCTTCATATTCTTAAAGCGCGGGTGTCTGTACTGACTGTCAAAAAGTGTTGAAGTATTGAAGTATTAACAAAATGGCGGCAAATTTAAATCCGGCGCTCTTGTTGGTATACCCTTTATGTTGTATAATCTCCTGGAGATAAATAGCAATAATAGTTCTAATAATGATTTCTCTAAAATAGAATATATATTGAATATAATTAATAGTTTATTTGTAGTAAAAGGTATTTTCGAGTGAGAAGAGAAAAAATATGTTTGCAGAAGATTTATCTATTGCACCTGATCAAACAGCAATGCAATGCGATGAACATAAAGTAATAATAAAAAAGCTGAAGGAACGATAAGCTAGAGGTGAAAGTGGTATATGAAAGTATTCTGATTAGTTTCCTAAAATTGTGAACAAATTCAAGAGCAAACAGCAGTAGTATCTTTTTATTGTCTATCAGAATATGCGTTGCTTTAACAGCAAAATAACAGAAATTTATAATACTATATTTTGTTGCGAACATGAACATAACATGATATTAGTTGATAATTGAAAAGTGGCTACATAATTAAGTTTAAAATTTGGAATTATGTTCATCCGAATATCCAGTTGGTGGTGCAGTAGGTAATAATATTTATCTTAAGAAATTCCATTTGTATATCAAATATTAGAACCAATGAACTAAATGCTATATAATTATGTATAACCTGTACTAAAAAAAATAATTACTTAACTTAAAAAAACAACCATCTCCATATATAAACTTGTATATAAAAATATTATATTTTCCTCTTTATTAGCCACACCAGCTCAATCCTCTCTCATCCATTCCGTTGCCTTCCTGTTTCCTCCCAACCACTCCTTACGCACCCCTTTATAGTCTTCTCCCAATTGATTCCATGTATCTATTCCATTATTGCACAGTGCACATCTACCATAACTTTCCCCCTTCCAAACCTTCCGTCCTGTCTCTTCCGAACCGCATCTAGGTAGCTCCAGGATAATCTTTTCTCCACTATTAGTCAAGTACCCTGGCACCCTCCCATACACCTGTCATCTTTCATACCCTGAATTGTATGAGCTTCTTTTTCTACCAATACCGTATTCATCTGTGTGTAAATTAAACCTTCAACATTAGTTGAATATTACACAATATTATTTGAACGTATTTAACTTCACTTTGCGAACAATAATAATAATATAGGTGATTTTAATATTCATAATTACAAAGCATTTAATACTTAATTGGAATACAACTACATGCAATAAATCTACATTTTAGATATTTATAATCATATTTTGAATTTGAATCCAATAATAATTGGATCTCCTGAACGTGTTCTGAATCTTGATAGATGTAATAAGCCATTAGTATTTGAAGCTAGTCACTATCCCATTTCTCATTTTTTTGTTAAGCTTAAAACTAACACTTATCGTTTACAATCAAATCGGGTAAACTATAAAAATAATTTTCCTAAAGCAATTTTTCAGCTTTACAAAATGCGCAATTTGAAACTGATTGGTCTAATGTATACACACATGATGATGTTGATATGGCATGTGAAGTTTTATACAATATTTTATATAATACTTTTGATAGATATGTTCCAACTTTAAAATGAAGATCATCATCCTAGCCGCGACTCTAGCAGAGAGAGTACAAGGCAAACGCCTTAGAAAAGGAAGGAGAAGAAGAAGATAGAAAATGAAACTGCGCGCTTATTTAACCGATCCTTTATATGAAAACTGAAATCTAAACATAAAGCACGAAGAATTTATTAAAACAGGAACATTACATGATCGAAAAATATATTACAAACATCGTAGAATACGCAATAAAGTAATATCTAAAGCCGTCTGCATTATATTACTTCCACTCAACAACAAATCTCTCACGAACCTAATTTAGTTTGGAACTATATCAATACCAAGAGAGGAACTTTACTGATTTCTGAGTCGATGATTCATAATGAGAAACTCTATAATAGTAAATGTATTTGCAAGTCATTTTGTCAAGTCATACATACACGTGATATTTTGAAAAATGTCCAAACATAGAATCATTAGACGGAAAGAACTATGGTCGACAGACAATGGTTTACTATTATGAAGAAGAAGATATGATTACTTTGCTTTACCACTTTATTTAAAATTAGACGTGACTATAGTTTCGACAGCAAGTTATTATCAAACATTAAGACCTAATAGTAAGATTAGTAATTTATCTAAGGATTTTAGTCAACATTAGTTAAACTTATTTATCAACAAGTGAAAACATATATGTCTCTTCAGTAATATGGTTTCATAAAACGTAAATCAGCATCGACAATTTTTTCTAACATTAATCAGGATATAGCTGCTATGGAAAACGTCTTCTATTGAGACTTGTTAAAAACTTTTGACAGTCTCGATTATTATCTACTTATATCCAAATTAATAAAATTTCCACTGAATAATAATATATTTTAGGTGTTGACATCTTATCTGCGTAATCTGTAGACGTACATTAATATTATGCTTATGCTTATTAATATATAATAGTAGTAAAGCGCTCAGAAGATTGAACTAAAACATGTAACACTGATATCGACAAATTAAAGATAATTTTTGAAACATGGCGCAGATAGAAATTTTTTGCCTGCGGGGGAAAGGGCCGGTTTCACGTTAATTATAGTCGGCGTGCGGGACATACGAAAATTATTCGATTAGTGAAAAATGTACGTTAGTCACCGTACCGACAATCATCCACAAAGTGCAATCCATTAAAGTCTCTCACTAATCATATCAGCCACCATTACTGCCATCAAGTATCTGTAACGTGTACGAATCACCCGAAACCGGATAAAACTGAGGCATCGACGTATAATCCCAAATTTAATTTGGCCGCCCGGTTATAATCGCATCGCGGCCCATGTGGACGTAACAATTAATTCCGCAAGGGTTACCCCCGCCCCAAAATGGGGGTTGCGGGCGGCATTATTATTATAACGGTGGCGGATTCGGGTACGGGGCTAATCAACTAACTTTATCTGTTCGCAGTGTTTCGCAATTTTGTCCAGTTCATAATTCATGTACGACCGCATCACATGACGCCGGGATTACTTTCGGGGCGAAGCGCCTACATTTATCAAATAAACAATTCCGCGTTTTCGGTAATCTAGATTAATGCTGCACTGTCGCCAAAAATGATAAGATTATCCTTATTTATAGTTTTGCTACTTACATTAATTACTAATGCATACTGCAAATCTACAATTACTAAATACCATAACTACTTACTCGTAATCTGCGCAATTTCCACGAGTGAACTGATTGTATGATGATATTACATGACCTACATTCGTATATAATCTATCAGAGTACCAGATTATTGGTGTCTGCTGTAAAGTTATACTGACAGAAAATTCTATATATCAACTTCATTCAATTATATACTACTGATGTCATTAAATAATTAAAAGTTAATACTAATTTAATTATATATATTTTGCATGAATTTAATTTAGGGGCAAAGCAATAAATAAATTTTGAAAATATTATTATTATTAAAAAGTTATTTTCACTACATAACTAAGTCAGTGACTTATAAAATTAATTAAATTTTTAAAACAGGACATAAATCATCTGAAACAACTGAACGGAACGAGAACAACTTTTAATATCGATTCAAAATTAACGAATGCGTCGCACAAAATGGCTAGACAAAAACAATGGATTAATGAAGTTCTTAAACTTCAAGAATTTATGCTTTAAGCAATTCTCGAGTACAATTTTTTTTGTCATCCAAAAATAATTTACAGATATTGGATCTGAAAAAAAATCATAAAATCTCTTAGATTGGTGAAAGAAGATTTAAGTTGTTTGTATGCAAAATCTTGAACTTTCCATAAAATTATGCAAAAAAATAAATTAATATTAAATGTAATTGTTTTAAAAACTATCTCCTATTTAACACCTAAAAATTGATAGATATTGGAATTCAAATGTTATTCCTTGCTTTCTGTTCTGGTAGTCATGTCTTTGCAGTATGTTTAAGTGATTTCTTTTGAATAAAAATACAGGGCTTTTATCAGTTTTCAAAGATTCTCCCTGTTTTGCCACAGCATACCTGCCATAATACATTAATTTACAATTCTTGAGGAGACCTTGAGATGTGTTAAGATAGTAATACTGGGTTTTTTTAGTTCCAGATTCAGTTCACCACAATATAAGCCTGGACCTGTTTTTTTCTTGTTTCTAGCTCAAACCGTGAACATATGTATAGTAGCTTCAGGAGGAGTTATGTGAAGTGTAGCCTCTTTTGAAAAGGTAGGTCGGAGTACCATGATCTTAACATATGTGTCGCTCTTCCAAGGATTGTCCCATGCTTAGTCCTGTTCACCTTTGGACTCCACAGATCGTGGTCTAAGTCTTAGCTCTGTACTAAGGGCCGCCTTCTGTATGCGTAAATCCAGAAGAAGAAATGACAATAACGCCTCTATGGCTGAGGTCGGTGTGGTGACCTATGTACCTTGATTTGAAAATAATTACTCCAGTTCTTTTTATGACCTAGGATAACCTTAATACTTACCTGTAAAACCGTAGTTAGTGTGGTGTTGGATATTATGGGCAGCTTCATTCTGTCCGGTTTCTTTTAGTCGGTGAACAACATCAGCTAAACCATTTCTCCACATATTTTAAGCATTCCGCATTAATTCACTAAGTAGAAATGTTCCTGTGGAAAGAGATGTTATATATATATATATATATATATATATATATATATATATATATATATATATAATAACCATAAAGGACGGCTAAGTGCAAAAGCACAGTTATAAAGAAAAATTGCGGGCAGCCCATCAGGACCAAGGCAGTTATTAGTCTTCAAGGAAAGAAGTTCATTCAGAACATCTGATATTTTTAGAACAGGAGGAATGCACTCATTAATATTAGTGTTAATGTTCGGACTACAATGTGCTTAATTAGTGATAGTTGGAGGTTGATAAATACTTCAAAAATATTGTGAAAATTGGTCAACTATTCCCTTTTCACTGGAAATAATTGTGTCACCATCTACAATGATCGAAGGAATATGATTGGGATTGCGTTTATGATTAACGTATTCCCAAAAGGCTTTTGGGTTACTTTCAATAGAATTTTCGACCTTATGAATATGGTTAGAATAACATTCCTGTGTTAACCTCTTGCACTGGTCACGAATAATAGAAAAATAGAGTAATCTGAAGGGCACCGAGTAATTTGTATAATTTATGTAATCGTTTCTTCAAAAGTACAAGACTTTTTAAATCAGTACTGAACCAATTAGGGAAACGCGAGGTCTTCTTGCGGACCAGACTTATTTTGGGTACATGTTGATCTACTATCCCAAATTTAATGAAATAGAATAAATCGCAGGCAACATCGATGCTGCAACCCTCAAATGCACATTAAGAAGGGCATTGTTGATTGATGTATAATCCCCGCGCTTAAAATCGTAGACAAGAACATCATTATTACCTAGCCAAACATTTCCAAGTGAAGTTTCTAATTTAATAGTAATATCTAATGGTGGGTGGTGGGCATCACAGGGTAAAATAGAAGAAGTCGACTCGGAGAGATTTAAATTGGATGCTAATTCAGATGGCGCAAAAATAAGATCTAACATAACTGAATTCGAATTATAAACACAATTTAATTGGTGAGAGTTAATATAACCAAAAGTGTTGGACACTAAGGAGGTTTTAGTACAGGTGAAATCAGTTCTAACACCGTATTCATCGTTAATCCAAGATGCGGATGGCAAGTTGTAATCGCCGAACATGTACAGCTTATTAGAGTTAGAAATTAATTCCACAGACTCACAGTGACTTTGATAAACTGCTAAATCATAGTTAGGTGGTATATATACAGCTCCGAGTATAATTTTGCAGCTACCGATGTAAATGCAAACATACAAATCTTCATGGAGATTGCTGTGACTATGAACTTCATACGATGCGTATCTATTAGATACTGCAACTAGAAATCCACCGCCACGAGATTTAGACCTTGCAACACAATTGCAATAACATAGGTAAACTTTAAAGTTAATGAATCCTAATTCGGAATTATATATTGAAACCTTCAGCCACGTATCTGTAAGTATAAAAACGTCATGCTCAAATAAAGGTAGAGCAGTATTTGATGCGAACTATTTAGAGCGCATTCCGTGAACGTTTTGATAATATACACTCAACGAAGGGTACCTAGGTTGTTCGACTGATATATGGACTAACGAGGGTGATGGAGATGAAGATGGAATTTGAACTGGGTGAACTGACGGCCTTTGTAAAAAAGTATTTATTAATGTCGCTTGGTGCATTAGATGGGTTGAGTTTATGCCTTCGATTTTTAAAAACACGTATGGAAACACCCTTTGGCCATTTATCAGCTAATAATATGCCGTCAGTAGCGCTAGTAACTATACCAACTTTAAAAGAAGTATAGACTTTGTTTTTGGTAAGCGGTAAACAAGTAACCTAATTATTCCCGAAAAAATTCCGGACGTCGTCCACTGTAGTACAAGGCGCACAATTGTTAACGTGATAAAATGTACGTCGTTGAGCTGCTTGAATACCTAAATTTTCAGCAGTCCCTCTGATAACCGATTTGGAGAATTTTTATTAGATGAAACAGATTCCGGTAATTTATCAGATATTACTTCAGCTGCTGGAGACTTGGTAGCTGGACGGATGGTTTATGGAATGTCAATGACGATCGATGGACGATTTGTAGTGGTTTTCCTAATATTACCATTACTATTAGTAGAAGTAGAGGGAACGGAAATCAAGTTATCATCCACCGGCTTAGGTGATTGGTTGATAATTCCCGAACGCAATACTTCATTCTCTTTCATTGATAAACGTTCACACAACGATGAGAATAGTGATTTTAAATTAATAATTTCGCGCTTAAGATCCTGTAACTCATGTCTCACTGCGCGTAATTCCAATTCCAGTGCGGGGCATTCTGGAGTTAAGATTGATCAGTTCCGCAAATTTGTATTTTTGGAGATGGGATAGCGGGATCAGTAACCGATGAGCTCTCGCTTGGATCGGACCCAATGCAAGACGGACATGCGGGGACATTAACAACATCGGACTTTAAATTTGTTAATCCCTTGTAACGTTTTATACAACTACGATGCATTAAGCCATTACATGTTAAACATTTAATGCCGGTTGTTACCTGAGTTTTGCATCTGTAGCAAATCATGATTGTAAATAAAATATAAAATAAAATCAGCTGTTATAAATAGCGGATGAAACAGAGGTTAAATAAAATAGGAAAAGACAATGGACACTCTCTTCACAACACTGGGTCCTTAGTGTTGGCTTAAAAAATACGTCACAGGTTAAAATAGGACACGGAGAGATGGAATATGGGTAGCAGTAAGAAAACACAGCGAGTGAATTCGTGTTGCTTGAATTTAGAGGTTAGGTGTGAGTGAACACATTAAAAGCAAAACGTAAGTACTTACACGATGGAAATTAAATGGCTTAATTACACATGGTATAACTGTAGAACACAACACGTTCAATTTATAATAAAACACTAGGATAAGATAATCAAAATATAAAATTTTGTGCGAATCAACTATCAGCTGTTGACAGGTGATCAAAGTCATAAAGTGTTAAAAAATTGGTTCCAGTATGGGTAAACTGCATTCATTTCTGAATACTAAAATAGCGAGAATAGTCGAATGTCACAAGTTATCTTGGGTGCTGTTATTAAGTTGAAATGTATGCTACAATCTTCTTTTGAGGGAGTATGAATCTCCTGCTGATTTTCTACTCATGATTGTCAGTAAAATTATCATTATCCGAGTCGGTAACTTCGGGTCTTTGGAGATAACTTTTTTAGTCCTGCGACTATGATTATAGACTCAATTTGTTTACAAGAGTTTCACCAGAATTCCCACTGTCGTTCCCTTACCATCTTTCTGTATAATCGGTGAAGCTTTTTTTAACATGTCAAAACGATTTCCTGCTTGTTGCGCCTTCTTATATATTTTCTAGCTTGCTTTCTCAACTGGCCGAGTTCTTTATTCTACCATAGATTTGCGGATTTTCCTCTACTGCAGTTAAATGATCATAACTTTTCAAATAAGGAGATGAGCGTCTGTATCAGAAGCAGCATTAAATCATTGAATTCCGCCTGTGTTCTTGGCAAACAGTTCTCAACTTTCTGTAGTTGTTCCGATAAGATTTGTATACACCTAGTAGGTTTTTTTGGTTTTCTAAACGCTTTCTATTCTGGAACTTTAGTACCTAATTTGTAACACATCGTTCTATGATCTGACAGGGATAGGGTATCTCGACACATGTCAGTTTTAGATGTGCTTGCTTATACTCTCACTAGCAAGGGTGATGTCAATTACATGTTGTTTTCTTGAAATAACAAATGTTGGTACACAGCCTCTACTGAGTGTGTGTAGATTTTTGTTTGAAATTAATTCGAGTAGAGATTTGCCCATTTATTGGTGCCCCCACTGAGTGGTGTGCATTAGCATCATAACCTATAATGAGATTGATGTTGATTTCACAGTATCTGATCACAACCTCCAGTTTATATGACAAAGATTGGTCGGTTTAATAGTTTGGTAGATATGCGAAGAAAAATTTGCTTTTGGTGCAATTTAAATTATACAGTCCATATATCCCGTTTACTATCATATACAGTTCTTTGATTAGTGCCAGTGTATTATCATTGCTTCAGAGGTTGTGATTTTGCAATGTCGTAAGTTTATTTGAATTATATATATTTCTTGCATTTTTACTTACCCTGTATAGGGAAAGTATTGTTTTCGTGAATATTTCTGATATATTTTAAAGGAAATATCTGTTTTGAGGTCCCCTGATATGAATCAACTAATTTCTGGAGAAAAAATTTATGTCTCTGTGTCTGTGTGGTTGTGTATCTGTCGGTGGGCGTTGTATATTCAAAACAAATAATGTTTTAAACGTAAGCTTTTGTTATTAAAAACTGGAACTGAAAGGATTTTGGTAAACATTCATAAACCAGAAGTGGATGTTTGTTCGAAGCGTTTTTTCATATATTTTTCTAAATTAAAAAAAAATTACAAAACATTTCATACAAAAGTTAAAGGCAATTAGAAATTAAACAATTTATTTTAATACATTTTGAAAGTTCTTGTCTTGCAAGAAAAATAAAATTTAAAATTTTGAGATTTTTAGCTTTTTATTAATAAATCATAAGAGTTGCATTAAAATTATATAGCAAGTAATTGTATAGATTTAAAAGTGATTGAAGTATTAAGAATAGTCTTTATGAGTAAACCTCATGATTTTCAAGAAAAATATAGGGAAAGTACTATCATGACCAAATCATCATTTTTATTATATGTATGAATTTAAAAGAAGTGTTAATGGCGAGTTTATTTGAGAATAAAAGTGTAAAGCACTCTCTATTTAAGCTTGGAAGCTGTCCTTTGGAGTAGTCTCTTTGCTAGGTTATTCTCTGCTGAGCCCAGCTTACCTTAGGATGGTATGGATGGTATAATTGGAAGTTTCCCTTTTAAGATTAAGAATGACATGTTGGAATTTGTAAATCAGACCATACTTTCCATCCTTATTAGCTTTTATAAAAGGGTGATTTCTTTGTTTGGACCTCCCTTCGCGATCAAACTGCTCTCGGCTTTTTCTTCTGTACCACAGACCACGAACCAGCCAGAGGCTTAATTGCCTACTCCATATTCAAAAGCTGATCGGGCAATCATAGGGTAGCCTTTGTTAGCCTCATGTGGTTGTCAATTTGGATTATGTTGATTTTGCCCCTACCCATAGGTAAGCTAGTTTATCGGCTGATTTTGAGAGCTAGTCTAAGATAGGTTGATCAGTACAGGTTACTTGATGATCTCTTCAGAGTATAGCCATCGATGCAAAATGGGGTTGGCACCGCCCGACAAATCATTACCAATTCAGGATATTAACCTAGTCTCCTGTGAAAACTGGAGGTTTTGGCGGTCAATTACTTCTATCTGTTAGTAGCCTTCTTGTAGTTGTAAATTATGGTCGATGAGTACTAACCCAACCTTCAGCTGCCAGCGGTCGTCCATCCTTTGCTAGTTCTGGAGGAAGGTCCTGGATTTTGGCCAGCCTGTGCCGCAAGGCTTCAGTGCCGCTATTTGTTTTCCGGGATTTTGGAGTTGTGGAAGAGGTATCTAATACAGGAGGGTTAACAGAGCTGTCAGCCCTCTTCAGATGTGAAGGTTTATTTTAACCTCGTCAGTTTTTTTGCGTTTTCGTTTTGTGTATCCGAAGACACTCTCGTTAGAGGTTTTACAAGGTTTTAGATTCCGCGATTCTACAAACTGGTGCATTGTGGCAGGGTTTCTGGTGAGATATTTACTGCAGGGTAGAGGGGAGTAGACGAGACCGTTACACATCCAGCCTGTAAAAACCAGTTGCAACCATCCAAGCCGGTCAGCGCAGGCGATTGCCTCAAGTTGGATTGGACTCGAGCCCCCCATTAAGTAGAAATCCAAGCCAGAGCACTGTGTTTCCAGCCTTTTCTTTTTGCACAGCTAACTCAAGAGCCAGATTCTTCTCATCTTACGATATGGGTCTCCACGCACGGCAGAAACACGAAAGAAACCATGACGTATTAATGACACGAAAACTACCTTGTGCCGATTATACACTTCAGTATAGGAATAATTTTGTTGAAATCAATCTTCTTTCCAATGCTCAAAACAATATTTATCGAAAAAATATACCAATTCGAAATCAAATCTACAGAATATACATTAATTGTTGAAAAAGTCTTCTTATCATTATTATTTGATATAATTCGATTTTAAAGATGCAACAAGTTTAAGATACCAGATCAAAATACCATTCAAAATTTGTAATCATTAGAAATCATTGACATGTTTGAATATAAAATCAATACTATATCATATTTTATAGCACACAATAAATATTTGATTATTATTGTGTAAGTCTGAAACGTCCTCGAAAATTACTGAATAAAAATCTCAACATTTTTTTTAAATACATCTCGAAAACACACTAAGCTCTAAATTTCTAAAACCTTTGAAAAAAGCTTTTGCAACTTATAATAGAAGAGAAGTTGGGTATAAATTCGAGCAAGTAATACAATAAGTAGAAAAAGGGCCTTAAAATTTACTGCTCGGAGCAGACTGGCGATCGGCCGCATTGTAAAAGCAGACCCTTAACCACATTTCCTAACCCGTTTTACATCGCTGCGATGAAAAGTCATATCACAATAAAATCATTCACATTACTTTCTTAATAGACCCTGTATTCACACAAAATTTAAAATATAACATTTTATAAAATCATTAATCTATCAAAAACGATTGAAAACTATCATTTAAGCCTTCCATTTTTTGAAATAATATAGTAACATAATATATAATATTCTTAACCTAAATGTGAACTTTTTTCTTTATAACCACATTAAATATATATTAATGTGCTATTGTCGGAGTGTTTTATATATTTCAGTTTTTTTTATTAATTCTGCGATGAAGGTTTTTTATTAGAACTTCTGATGAAAGATCTGGAAGCAAATTGAGACGCAGACTGGTAAATTTTTACAGTGGCAATTCGTCGAAAGAAATTGAAGGGTTTAATAAAGGCGCAATTAAAAGTGGACCCGTTGTTTTACGACGTATAAAAGAGGGCCCAGATGCGCCGGCAAATATCTTTCTTTATGTATCCGATTTTTTCCATTTCGCCTTATCATGCCCGGTCCCCTCGTTTTTTTTTTTCTTCTTGGGGGCAGCGATGGACGGAATAGTAAATTTATTCCTGCAGCCGGAACACGATTCACACGTATCGAATTAATTAAATATTTATCTCCTTTGTAAAGGCGATTATTTAATGGACATCCACATTGGTGTCCTCAAAGTCCGAGACACATGAAAGAGTTCTTTGTGCAATTTCCAAAGTACAAGGGGTACAAAGTAAATAATATCGAGATAAAGGGGTAAATGGATGCCGGCTTCTGTTAGAAGTGCACAAAAAAGAAGGATGTTAATTAAAAATACGTCTGAGATCGTGCTGTGGTATCTTCGGATCTTGTCTTCATGCTGTTTAAATATGATGAGACACACTCGCTCCGGGCTTCCTCCCTTTTAACTTAGTTCCGGATGGAAACAACTTTATATCCAGTTAAGTAAAGTCGTAAGTAGCTCGGTAAATATGTACGGGCGCAGATAAAGCGTTCGTTCATAGAATATTCCGCAATTTTCGTCGCGGGAAACTGAAAAAATACTTAAAATTCATTCCGACAATGTGCGGCCGTTCCGAGGGCGCTAACAATGGAAATGCATTACCATTTTCGATTCCCATTGTATAGGGAAATACAATGCCGATAAAAATTCATTTCAGATTTCCAGATCCGCGATTTCTAATTTTTATTATTAGTTTCCTTTATTGGACGGCGAAGTTTTCTATTCAAACGCTGAGGCCATTCATCGGGAATCAAAGGAGTAAATATTAATTATGGACCGGTTGCTCACGCGTGAAATTCCAATGGCTCAGACGGATGCCGTTTTTATATATTCGAAGAATGTCTTGATAAAATGCCAACCGAATCGCCAGTTCCATTCGAGAAAGAAAATATAAAATGTCTGTGTACGTAATAAGTTATGAATAAAAGAGGTTTTTGGCGCACGACGGGCGACGTGAGGTCAACGCTTCAAGTGCCAAAATTACTTATTTGGTAATAAATTTTATACAACACTTTTTCAAATTTATATCTTAAAAGTACGCTAGTCGCTCTTTTATATAATAATTTAAACAACTTTATATACAAGTAATGTGATCTTTAACATAATAAATATTTAGTTTTGTATATAACATATATAAAAATTAATATTTCTCTTCTTCTGAAAATATTTTTCTTCTAAATAGTAAACCCTTTTCTCTAAACTATTGCTCATTACAAAATATACAAGATAATATGTGACGGCACATGTCATAAAAATATGTCTATTTAAAGACTAAAATATGCTCTATTTAAGCATTGCATATAAAAATAGAGATCAGCAAAGGTATTTCGAAGAATATTTATGGGTTTGAGTGGAAGATACTTTAAAAAAGTGAACTCCGCCCGTTCTGCCTTCGTCTAAAGTTTTAAGTATATTTTTACTTTCCCTATATGAAATATAGGGGAAGTATTGTGATCGTGATTTTTTTTTGAAAAATTTTTTTTGCGGAAATATCCGTTTTGAGGTCCCCTGAGTCCATTACACTAATTTCTGGAAAAAAAAATTTTGTGTCTGTGTGTGTGTCTGTCTGTCTGTCTGTCTGTCTGTCTGTCTGTCTGTCTGTCCGTGGGTGCTGTATCTCAAAAACGACTGATCTGATTGAGATGAAACTTTAAACGTAAGGTTTTATCGTTAAAAACTGGAACTGAAAAGCTTTTGGTAAACATTCATAAACCGGAAGTGGGTGTTTACTCGAGGCGTTTTTTGTTTTTTTCCGATATTTTTTTTAATATGAAAAATATTACAAAACTTTTCAAACAAAAGTTAAAGATAATGAGAAACTGGACAAATTTTGTTAAAATATATTTTTCATAAAATTCTTAACTTTCGAGAAAAAAAAATAAAAATTGAAATTTTTGACATTTTTTGCCAATTACTAATAAACTATTGAAGCAACATGAAAGTTATATAACAAATAATTGTAGAGAATTCCAAATTGAATAAATTATTAAGAATAACCTTTTTTCATAAACCGCATAGTTTTCGAGAAAAATATAGGGAAAGTACTATGATGGCCACATCACCATTTTTACTTTCCCTATACACGTAGTATATAGGGGGAGTATTGTTTTCGTGATTTTTTTTTCAAAATTTTTTTTTTGAAAACACTAATTTCTGGAAAAAAAAATTCTGTGTCTGTGTGTGTGTGTGTGTGTCTGTCTGTCGGTGGGTGCTGTATCTCAAAAACGAATGATCAGATTGAGATGAAACTTTAAACTTAAGGTTTTGTCGTTAAAAACTGGAACTGAAAAGCTTTTGGTAAACATTCATAAACCGGAAGTGGATGTTTACTGGAGGCGTTTTTTGTTTTTTCGTGATATTTTTCTAAATATGAAAAATTTTAAAAAAAGGTTCAAACAGAAGTTAAAGGGAATAAAAAACTGAACAAGTTTTATTCGAACATGTTTTTCATAAAATTCTTAAATTTCGAGAATAAAATTAAAAACTGAAATTTTTGACATTTTTTGCCAATTACTAATAAAGTATAGGAGTTACATGAAATATATATAACAAATAATTGTAGGGACTTTAAAAGGGAACAAATGATTAAGAACAACATTTTGGCGTAAACCTCATAGTTTTCGAGAAAAATATAGGGAAAGTACTATGATGGCCACATCACCATTTTTACTTTCCCTATATACGTAGTATATATAGGGGGAGTATTGTTTTCGTGATTTTTTTTTCAAAAATTTTTTTTGCGGAAATATCCGTTTTGGGGCCCCCTGAGTCCATTGCACTAATTTCTGGAAAAAAAATTTGTGTGTCTGTGTGTCTGTGTGTCTGTGTGTCTGTCGGTGGGCGCTGTATCTCAAAAACGAAACATCCGATTGAGATGAAACTATAGACTTAAGGTTTTATTGTTAAAAACTGGAACTGAAAAGCTTTTGGTGAACATTCATAGACCGGAAGTGGATGTTTACTCGAGGCGTTTTTCGGTTTTCTCGCGATATTTTTGTAAATATGAAAAATTTAAAAAAACGATTCAAACAAAAGTTAAAGGTAATAAAAAACTGAACAAGTTTTATTCGAACATGTTTTTCATAAAATTCTTAACTTTTGAGAAAAAAAATAAAAATTGATAATTTTGATATTTTTTGCCAATTGCTAATAAACTGTTAGAGTTACATAAAATGTATATAACAAATAATTGTAGAGAATTCAAAAGTGCACAAATTATTAAGAATAACTTTTTTGCGTAAACCTCATAGTTTTCGAGTAAAATATAGGGAAAGTACTATGATGGCCACATCACCATTTTTACTTTCCCTATACACGAAGTATATAGGGGGAGTATTGTTTTCGTGATTTTTTTTTCAATTTTTTTTTTTGCGGAAATATCCGTTTTGGGGTCCCCTGAACCCAAAACACTAATTTCTGGAAAAAAAAATTGTGTGTCTGTGTGTGTGTGTGTGTGTGTGTGTGTGTGTGTGTGTGTGTGTGTCTGTCTGTCTGTCTGTCTGTCTCGTCTGTCTGTCTGTCGGTGGGTGCTGTATCTCAAAAACGAATGATCCGAATGGCATGAAACTTTAAACTTAAGGTTTTATTGTTAAAAACTCGATCTGAAAAGCTTTTGGTAAACATTCATAAACCGGAAGTGGTTGTTTACTCGAGGCGTTTTTTGTTTTTTCGTGATATTTTTCTAAATATGAAAATTTTTAAAAAACGGTTCAAACAAAAGTTAAAGGGAATGAAAAACTGAACAAGTTTTATTAGAACATGTTTTTCATAAAATTTTTAACTTTCGAGAAAAAAAATAAAAATTGAAATTTTTGACATTTTTTGCCAATTGCTAATAAACTATTGGAGATAGATAAAATTCATATAACAAAAAATGGTGATGTGTCCATCATAGTACTTTCCCTATATTTTTCTCGAAAACTATGAGATTTATGCAAAAAGGCTATTCTTAATAATTTATTCATTTTTTAATTCTCTACAATTATTTGTTATATAAATTTCATGTAACTCCAACAGTTAATTAGCAATTGTCAAAAAATATCTAAATTTTCAGTTTTTATTTTTTTTCTCAAAAGTTAAAAATATTATGAAAAATATGTTTAAATAAAACTTGTTCAGTTTTTTATTCTCTTTAACTTTTGTTTGAACCGTTTTTAAAAATTTTTCATATTTAGGAAAATATTACCAAAAAACAAAAAAACGTCTCGAGTAAACATTCACTTCCGGTCTACGAATGTTTACCAAAAGCTTTTCAGTTCCAGTTTTTAAAGATAAAACCTTAAGTTTAAAGTTTCATCTCAATCGGGTTATTCGTTTTTGAGATACAGCACCCACCGACAGACAGACAGACAGACAGACAGACAGACGGACAGACAGACACACACACAGACACAAAAATTTTTTTCCAGAAATTAGTGCAATGGACTCAGGGGACCTCAAAACGGATATTTCCGCAAAAAAAAAAATTCAAAAAAAAATCACGATCACAATACTTCCCCTATATTTCATATAGGGAAAGTAATAATTGTAACGAATTCAAAAGTGCACAAATTATTAAGAACAACATTTTTGCGTAAACCTCATAGTTTTCGAGTAATATATAGGGAAAGTACTATGATGACCACATCACCATTTTTAGTTTCCCTATATAGTATATATAGGGGGACTATTGTTTTCGTGATTTTTTTTTCAAAAATTTTTTTTGCGGAAATATCCGTTTTGGGGTCCCCTGGACCCAAAACACTAATTTCTAGAAAAAATTTTTTTGTGTCTGTGTGTGTGTGTGTCTGTCGGTGGGCGCTGTATCTCAAAAACGAATAATCTGTTTGAGATGAAACTTTAAACTTAAGGTTTTATCGTTAAAAACTGGAACTGAAAAGCTTTTGGAAAACATTCATAAACCGGAAGTGGGTGTTTACTCGAGGCGTTTTTTGGTTTTTTGGTCATATTTTTCTAAATATGAACTATTTTTAAAAACGGTTTAAACAAAAGTTAAAGGGAATAATAAACCGAACAAGTTTTATTTAAACATATTTTTCATACAATTCTTAACTTTCGAGAAAAAAAATAAAAACTGAATATTTTGACATTTTTTGAAAATTACTAATAAACTATTGGAGTTACGTAAAAGTTACATAAAAAGTAATTGTAGAGAATTTAAAATTGAATAAATTATTAAGAATAACTTTTTTGCTTAAACCTCATAGTTTTCGAGAAAAATATAGGGAAACTACTATGATGGCCACATCACCATTTTTACTTTCCCTATACACGTAGTATATAGGGGGAGTATTGTTTTCGTGATTTATTTTTGAAAAATTTTTTTTGCGGAAATATCCGTTTTGGGGTCCCCTGAACCCAAAAAACTAATTTCTGGAAAAAAAATTCTGTGTCTGTGTGTGTGTGTGTGTGTGTGTGTGTCTGTCTGTCTGTCTGTCGGTGGGTGCTGTATCTCAAAAACGAATGATCCGAATAGCATGAAACTTTAAACTTAAGGTTTTATTGTTAAAAACTCGATCTGAAAAGCTTTTGGTAAACATTCATAAACCGGAAGTGGTTGTTTACTTGAGGCGTTTTTTTGTTTTTTCGTGATATTTTTCTAAATATGAAAATTTTTAAAAAACTGTTCAAACAAAAGTTAAAGGGACTGAAAAACTGAACAACTTTTATTCGAACATGCTTTTTATAAAATTTTAAACATTCGAGGAAAAAAATAAAAATTGAAAATTTTGACATTTTTTGACAATTGCTAATAAACTATTAGAGTTACATGAAACTTGTATTAGAGATAATTGTGAAGAATTCAAAACTGAACAAATTATTAAGAATAGCCTTTTTGCGTAAACCTCATAGTTTTCGAGAAAAATATAGGGAAAGTACTATGATGGCCACATCACCATTTTTACTTTCCCTATACACGTAGTATATAGGGGGAGTATTGTTTTCGTGATTTTTTTTTGAAAAATTTTTTTTGCGGAAATATCCGTTTTGGGGTCCCCTGAACCCAAAACACTAATTTCTGGAAAAAAAAATTCTGTGTCTGTATGTGTGTCTGTGTGTCTGTGTGTCTGTCGGTGGGCGCTGTATCTCAAAAACGAATGATCCGATTGAGATGAATCTTTAAACTTAAGCTTTTATCGTTAAAAACTGGAACTGAAAAGCTTTTGGTAAACATTCATAAACCGGAAGTGGTTGTTTACTCGAGGCGTTTTTTTGTTTTTTCGTGATATTTTTCTAAATATGAAAATTTGTAAAAAAGGGTTCAAACAAAAGTTAAAGGGAATGAAAAACTGAACAAGTTTTATTCGAACATGTTTTTCATAAAATTTTTAACTTTCGAGAAAAAAAAAATAAAAATTGAAAATTTTGATATTTTTTGCCAATTGCTAATAAACTATTGGAGATAGATAAAATTCATATAACAAATAATTGTAGCGAATTCAAAAGTGCACAAATTATTAAGAACAACATTTTTGCGTAAACCTCATAGTTTTTGAGAAAAATATAGGGAAAGTACTATGATGGCCACATCACCATTTTTACTTTCCCTATACACGTAGTATATAGGGGGAGTATTGTTTTCGTGATTTTTTTTTGAAAAATTTTTTTTGCGGAAATATCCGTTTTAGGGTCCCCTGAACCCAAAAAACTAATTTCTGGAAAAAAAAATTCTGTGTCTGTGTGTGTGTGTGTGTGTGTGTGTGTGTGTGTGTGTGTGTCTGTCTGTCTGTCGGTGGGCGCTGTATCTCAAAAACGAATGATCCAATTGAGATGAAACTTTAAACTTAAGGTTTTATCGTTAAAAACTGGAGCTGAAAAGCTTTTGGTAGAGATTCATAAACCGGAAGTGGATGTTTACTCGAGGCGTTTTTTTGTTTTTTCCCGATATTTTTCTAAACATACAAAATATTATAAAACTTTTCAAACAAAAGTTAAAGAACATAAAAAACTGAACAACTTTTATTAAAACATGTTTTTCATAAAATTTTTAACTTTTGAGAAAAAAATTAAAAATTGAAAATTTTGGCATTTTTTGGCAATTGCTAATAAACTATTGAAGCTACATGAAATTTATATAACAAATAATTGTAGAGAATTCAAAACTGAACAAATTATAAAGAATAGGTTTTTTGCGTAAACCTCATAGTTTTCGAGTAAAATATAGGGAAAGTACTATGATGGCCACATCACCATTTTGTGCTCATAAAATGAGTACAGAGCCGAGCTGGTATTTTTTACTTTCCCTATATACGAAGTATATATAGGGGAAGTATTGTGATCGTGATTTTTTTTTGAAAAATTTTTTTTGCGGAAATATCCGTTTTGAGGTCCCCCGAGTTCATTAAACTAATTTCTGGAAAAAAAATGTTTGTATCTGTGTGTGTGTCTGTCTGTCTGTCTGTCTGTCTGTCGGTGGGTGCTGTATCTCAAAAACGACTGATCCGATTGAGATGAAACTTTAAACGTAAGGTTTTATCGTTAAAAACTGGAACTGAAAAGCTTTTGGTAAACATTTATAAACCGGAAGTGGGTGTTTACTCGAGGCGTTTTTTGTTTTTTTCCCATATTTTTTTTTAATATAAAAAATATTACAAAACTTTTCAAACAAAAGTTAAAGGGAATGAGAAACTGAACAAATTTTGTTAAAATATATTTTTCATAAAATTATTAACTTTCGAGAAAAAAAAATAAAAATTGAAATTTTTGACATTTTTGCCAATTGCTAATAAACTATTGAAGCAACATGAAAGTTATATGACAAATAATTGTAGAGAATTCAAAATTGAATAAATTATTGAGAATAACCTTTTTGCATAAACCACATAGTTTTCGAGTAAAATATAGGGAAAGTACTATGATGGCCACATCACCATTTTTACTTTCCCTATATAGTATATATAGGGGGAGTATTGTTTTCGTGATTTTTTTTTCAAAAATTTTTTTTGCGGAAATATCCGTTTTAGGGTCCCCTGAACCCAAAAAACTAATTTCTAGAAAAAAAAATTTTGTGTCTGTGTGTGTGTGTGTGTCTGTCTGTCTGTCGGTGGGTGCTGTATCTCAAAAACGACTTATCTATTCGAGATGAAACTTCAAACTTAAGGTTTTGTCGTTAAAAACTGGAACTGAAAAGCTTTTGGTAAATATTCATAAACCGGAAGTGGGTGTTTACTCGAGGCGTTTTTTGGTTTTTTGGTAATATTTTGCTAAATATAAAAAAAAATTAAAAATGGTTCAAATAAAAGTTAGAGGGAATGAAAAACTGAACATGTTTTATTAAAACATATTTTTCATAAAATTCTTAACTTTCGAGAAAAAAAATTAAAATTGAAAATTTTGACATTTTTTGAAAATTACTAATAAACTATTACAGGTACGTAAAACTAATATAACAAATAATTGTAGAGAATTTAAAACTGAATAAATTATAAGGAATAGCCTTTTTGCGTAAACCTCATAGTTTTCGCGTAATATATAGGGAAAGTACTATGATGGCCACATCACCATTTTTACTTTCCCTATACACGTAGTATATAGGGGGAGTATTGTTTTCGTGATTTTTTTTTGAAAAATTTTTTTTGCGGAAATATCCGTTTTGGGACCCCCTGAGCCCAAAACACTAATTTCTGGAAAAAAAAAATCTGTGTCTGTGTGTGTGTGTGTCTGTCTGTCTGTGTGTCTGTCGGTGGGCGCTGTATCTCAAAAACGAATAATCTGTTTGAGATGAAACTTCAAACTTAAGGTTTTATCGTTAAAAACTGGAATTGAAAAGCTTTTGGTGAACATTCATAGACCGGAAGTGGTTGTTTACTCGAGGCCGTTTTTTGTTTTTACGTGATATTTTTCTAAATATGAAAATTTTAAAAAAATGGTTCAAACAAAAGTTAAAGGGAATGAAAAACTGAATAAATTTTATTCGAATATATTTTTCATAAAATTCTTAACTTTCGAGAAAAAAAATAAAAATTGAAAATTTTGAGATTTTTTGCCAATTGCTATTAAACTATTGGAGCTACATGAAATTTATATAACAAATAATTGTAGATAATTCAAAACTAAACAAATTACTAAGAATAGCCTTTTTGCGTAAACCTCATAGTTTTCGAGTAAAATATAGGGAAAGTACTATGATGGCCACATCACCATTTTTACTTTCCCTATACACGTAGTATATAGGGGGAGTATTGTTTTCGTGATTTTTTTTTGAAAAATTTTTTTTGCGGAAATATCCGTTTTGGGCCTCCCTGAACCCAAAACACTAATTTCTGGAAAAAAATTTTTTGTGTCTGTGTGTGTGTCTGTGTGTCTGTCGGTGGGCGCTGTATCTCAAAAACGAATAATCTGTTTGTTATGAAACTTTAAACTTAAGGTTTTATCGTTAAAAACTGGAACTGAAAAGCTTTTGGTAAACATTCATAAACCGGAAGTGGGTGTTTACTCGAGCCATTTTTTTGTTTTTTATCGATAATTTTTTTAATATGAAAAATTTTACAAAACTTTACTAACAAAAGTTAAAGAGAATGAAAATCTGAATATACTTTTCATAAAATTTTTAACTTTTGAGAAAAAAAAATAAAAATTGAAAATTTTGCTAAATATAAAAAAAATTTAAAAACGGTTCAAACAAAAGTTAAAGGAGATTATAAACTGAACAAGTTTTATCTGAACATTTTTTTCATAAAATTCTCAACTTTCAAGAAAAATAATAAAAACTGAAAATTTTGATATTTTTTGCTAATTGTTAATAAACTATTGAAGTTACATGAAACTTCTATAACAAATAATTATAGAGAATTTAAAACTGAACAAATTATTAAGAATAACTTTTTTGCGTAAATCTCATAGTTTTCGAGCAAAATATATGGAAAGTACTATGATGGCCACATCACAATTTGAATAGTATTGTGCATGAAAATGCATGAAAATGAGGTTTTTTGTCGATATTTTTCTAAATATGAAAAATATTACAAAACTTTTCAAACAATAGTTAGAGAGAATGAGAAAATAAATGACTTTTATTAAAACATTTTTTTCATAAAATTCCTAACTTTCGAGAAAAACAAAATTGAAAATTTTGACATTTTTTGTCAATTGCTAATAAACTATTAGAGTTACATGAAACTTGTATTACATATAATTGTAAAGAATTCAAAACTGAACAAATTATTAAGAATAGCCTTTTTGCGTAAACCTCATAGTTTTCGAGAAAAATACAGGGAAAGTACTATGATGGCCACATCACCATTGGTATTGTTTTCATGCGTGAAAATGTCTGTGGGTGCTGTATCTCAAAAACGAATCATCCCATTGAGATGAAACTTTAAACTTAAGGTTTTATCGTTAAAAACTGGAACTGAAAAGCTTTTGGTAAACATTCATAAACCGGAAGTGCGTGTTTACTCGAGACGTTTTTTGGTTTTTTGGTCATATTTTTCTAAATATGAAAAATTTTTAAAAACGGTTCAAACAAAAGTTAAACGGAATAATAAACTGAACAAGTTTTATAAAAACATATTTTTCATAAAATTCTTAACTTTTGAGAAAAATAATAAAAATTGAAAATTTTGATATTTTTTGCCAATTGCTAATAAACCATGGGAGCAACATGAAATTTTTGTAATAAATATTTATAGAGAATTTAAAACTGAACTAATTATTAAGAATAACTTTTTTTCGTAAACCTCATAGTTTTCGAGTAATATATAGGGAAAGTACTATGATGGCCACATCACCATTTTTACTTTCCCTATATAGTATATATAGGGGGAGTATTGTTTTCGTGCGTAAAAATGTCTGTGGGCGCTGTATCTCAAAAACGAATGATCCGATTGAGATGAAACTTTAAACTTAAGGTTTTATCGTTAAAAACTGGAACTGAAAAGCTTTTGGTAAATATTCATAAACCGGAAGTGGATGTTTACTCGAAGCGTTTTTTGTTTTTTAGTGATATTTTTCTAAATATGAAAAATTTTTGAAAACGTTTCAAACAAAAGTTAAAGGGAATGGAAAACTGAACAAGTTTTATCAAAATATATTTTTCATAAAATTCTTAACTTTTGAGAAAAAAAATTAAAATTAAAAAATTTGACATTTTTTGCCAATTGCTAATAAACTATTGGAGTTACGTAAAATTATTATAACAAATAATTGTAGAGAATTAAAAAATGAACAAATTATTAAGAATAACCTTTTTCCGTAAACCTCATAGATTTCGTATAAAATATAGGGAAAGTACTATGATGGCCACATCACCATTTGGGGAAGTATTGTTTTCGTGCGAGAAAATGTCTGTGGGCGCTGTATTTCAAAAACGAATGATCCAATTGAGATGAAACTTTAAACTTAAGGTTTTATCGATAAAAACTGGAACTGAAAAGCTTTTGGTGAATATTCAAAAACCGGAAGTGGATGTTTACTCGAGGCCGTTTTTGGTTTTTACGTGATATTTTTCTAAATATGAAAAATTTTAAAAAACGGTTCAAACAAAAGTTAAAGGGAATGAAAAACTGAATAAATTTTATTCGAATATATTTTTCATAAAATACTTAACTTTCGAGAAAAAAAAAATAAAAATTGAAAATTTTGAGATTTTTTGGCAATTGCTATTAAACTATTGGAGCTAAATGAAATTTATATAACAAATAATTGTAGATAATTCATAATTAAACAAATTACTTAAAATAGCCTTTTTGCGTAAACCTCATAGTTTTCGAGAAAAATATAGGGAAAGTACTATGATGACCACATCACCATTTTTACTTTCCCTATACACGTAGTATATAGGGGGAGTATTGTTTTCGTGATTTTTTTTTGAAAAATTTTTTTTGCGGAAATATCCGTTTTGGGGTCCCCTGAACCCAAAACACTAATTTCTGGAAAAAAAAATTCTGTGTCTGTGTGTGTGTGTGTGTGTGTCTGTCTGTCTGTCTGTCTGTCTGTCTGTCGGTGGGTGCTGTATCTCAAAAACGAATGATCGGAATGGCATGAAACTTTAAACTTAAGGTTTTATTGTTAAAAACTCGATCTGAAAAGCTTTTGGTAAACATTCATAAACCGGAAGTGGTTGTTTACTCGAGACGTTTTTTGTTTTTTCGTGATATTTTTCTAAATATGAAAATTTTTAAAAAACGGTTCAAGCAAAAGTTAAAGGGAATGAAAAACTGAACAAGTTTTATTCGAACATGCTTTTCATAAAATTTTTAACTTTCGAGAAAAAAAATAAAAATTGAAAATTTTGACATTTTTTGCCAATTGCTAATAAACTATTGGAGATAGATAAAATTTACATAACAAATAATTGTAGCGAATTCAAAAGTGCACAAATTATTAAGAACAACATTTTTGCGTAAACCTCATAGTTTTCGAGAAAAATATAGGGAAAGTACTATGATGGCCACATCACCATTTTTACTTTCCCTATACACGTAGTATATAGGGGGAGTATTGTTTTCGTGATTTTTTTTTGAAAAAATTTTTTTGCGGAAATATCCGTTTTGGGCCCCCCTGAGTCCATTACACTAATTTCTAGAAATTTTTTTTGTGTGTCTGTGTGTCTGTGTGTCTGTGTGTCTGTGTGTCTGTCGGTGGGCGCTGTATCTCAAAAACGAAAGATCCTATTGAGATGAAACTTTAAACTTAAGGTTTTATCGTGAAAAACTGGAACTGAAAAGCTTTTGGTAAACATTCATAGACCGGAAGTGGATGTTTACTCGAGGCGTTTTTTTGTTTTTTGGTAATATTTTTCTAAATATGAAAAATTTTAAAAAACGGTTCGAACAAAAGTTAAAGGGAATAATAAACTCAACAAGTTTTATTTGAACATATTTTTCATAAAATTATTAACTTTTGATAAATTAAAATAAAAATTGAAAATTTTGATATTTTTTGCCAATTGCTAATAAACTATAAGAGTTACATAAAATTTATATAACAAATAATTATAGAGAATTTAAAACTAAACAAATTATTAAAAATTACTTTTTTGCGTAAACCTCATAGTTTTCGAGTAAAATATAGGGAAAGTACTATGATGGCCACATCACCATTTTTACTTTCCCTATATAGTATATATAGGGGGAGTATTGTTTTCGTGATTTTTTTTTCAAAAATTTTTTTTGCGGAAATATCCGTTTTGGGGTCCCCTGAACCCAAAACACTAATTTCTGGAAAAAAAAATTCTGTGTCTGTGTGTGTGTGTGTGTGTGTGTGTGTGTGTGTCTGTCTGTCTGTCTGTCTGTCTGTCTGTCTGTCTGTCGGTGGGTGCTGTATCTCAAAAACGAATGATCCGAATGGCATGAAACTTTAAACTTAAGGTTTTATTGTTAAAAACTCGATCTGAAAAGCTTTTGGTAAACATTCATAAACCGGAAGTGGTTGTTTACTCGAGGCGTTTTTTTGTTTTTTCGTGATATTTTTCTAAATATGAAAATTTTGAAAAAACTGTTCAAACAAAAGTTAAAGGGAATGAAAAACTGAACAAGTTTTATTCGAACATGTTTTTCATAAAATTTTAAACTTTCGAGAAAAAAAATAAAAACTAAATATTTTGAAATTTTTTGCCAATCGGTAATAAACTATTGCAGATAGATAAAATTTATATAATAAATAATTGTAGCGAATTCAAAAGTGCACAAATTATTAAGAATAGCATTTTTGCGTAAACCTCATAGTTTTCGAGAAATATATAGGGAAAGTACTATGATGGCCACATCACCATTTTTACTTTCCCTATACACGTAGTATATAGGGGGAGTATTGTTTTCGTGATTTTTTTTTGAAAAATTTTTTTTGCGGAAATATCCGTTTTGGGGTCCCCTGAACCCAAAACACTAATTTCTAGAAAAAAAAATTCTGTGTCTATGTGTGTGTGTGTGTGTCTGTCTGTCTGTCTGTCTGTCTGTCGGTGGGTGCTGTATCTCAAAAACGAATGATCCGAATGGCATGAAACTTTAAACTTAAGGTTTTATTGTTAAAAACTCGATCTGAAAAGCTTTTGGTAAACATTCATAAACCGGAAGTGGTTGTTTACTCGAGGCGTTTTTTTGTTTTTTCGTGATATTTTTCTAAATATGAAAATTTTTAAAACACGGTTCAAACAAAAGTTAAAGGGAATGAAAAACTGAACAAGTTTTATTCGAAGATGTTTTTCATAAAATTTTAAACTTTCGAGAAAAAAAATAAAAAATGAAAATTTTGACATTTTTTGCCAATTGCTAATAAAATATTGGAGATAGATAAAATTCATATAATAAATAATTGTAGCGAATTCAAAAGTGCACAAATTATTAAGAACAACATTTTTGCGTAAACCTCATAGTTTTCGAGAAAAATATAGGGAAAGTACTATGATGGGCACATCACCATTTTTACTTTCCCTATATAGTATATATAGGGGGAGTATTGTTTTCGTGATTTTTTTTTGAAAAATTTTTTTTGCGGAAATATCCGTTTTGGGCCCCCCTGAGCCCAAAACACTAATTTCTGGAAAAAAAAATTCTGTGTCTGTGTGTATGTGTGTGTGTGTGTCTGTCGGTGGGCGCTGTATCTCAAAAACTAATGATCCAATTGAGATGAAACTTTAAACTTAAGGTTTTATCGTTAAAAACTGGAGCTGAAAAGCTTTTGGTAGAGATTCATAAACCGGAAGTGGATGTTTACTCGAGGCGTTTTTTTGTTTTTTACCAATATTTTTCTAAATATACAAAATATTATGTAACTTCTCAAACAAAAGATAAGGGCGTAAAAAACTGAACAACTTTTATTAAAACATGTTTTTTATAAAATTCTTAACTTTCGAGAAAAAAATTAAAAATTGAAAATTTTGGCATTTTTTGGCAATTTCTAATAAACTAATGTAGTTACATGAAATTTATATAACAAATAATTGTAGAGAATTAAAAAGTGAGCAAATGATTAAGAATAAAATTTTTGCGTAAACCTCATAGTTTTCGAGAAAAATATAGGGAAAGTACTATGATGGCCACATCATCATTTTTACTTTCCCTATACACGTAGTATATAGGGGGAGTATTGTTTTCGTGATTTTTTTTTGAAAAATTTTTTTTGCGGAAATATCCGTTTTGAGGTCCCCTGAACCCAAAACACTAATTTCTGGAAAAAAAAATTCTGTGTCTGTGTGTGTGTGTGTGTGTGTGTGTGTGTGTGTGTCTGTCTGTCGGTGGGTGCTGTATCTCAAAAACGAATGATCCGAATGGCATGAAACTTTAAACTTAAGGTTTTATTGTTAAAAACTCGATCTGAAAAGCTTTTGGTAAACATTCATAAACCGGAAGTGGTTGTTTACTCGAGGCGTTTTTTTGTTTTTTCGTGATATTTTTCTAAATATGAAAATTTTTAAAACACGGTTCAAACAAAAGTTAAAGGGAATGAAAAACTGAACAAGTTTTATTCGAAGATGTTTTTCATAAAATTTTAAACTTTCGAGAAAAAAAATAAAAAATGAAAATTTTGACATTTTTTGCCAATTGCTAATAAAATATTGGAGATAGATAAAATTCATATAATAAATAATTGTAGCGAATTCAAAAGTGCACAAATTATTAAGAACAACATTTTTGCGTAAACCTCATAGTTTTCGAGAAAAATATAGGGAAAGTACTATGATGGGCACATCACCATTTTTACTTTCCCTATATAGTATATATAGGGGGAGTATTGTTTTCGTGATTTTTTTTTGAAAAATTTTTTTTGCGGAAATATCCGTTTTGGGCCCCCCTGAGCCCAAAACACTAATTTCTGGAAAAAAAAATTCTGTGTCTGTGTGTATGTGTGTGTGTGTGTCTGTCGGTGGGCGCTGTATCTCAAAAACTAATGATCCAATTGAGATGAAACTTTAAACTTAAGGTTTTATCGTTAAAAACTGGAGCTGAAAAGCTTTTGGTAGAGATTCATAAACCGGAAGTGGATGTTTACTCGAGGCGTTTTTTTGTTTTTTACCAATATTTTTCTAAATATACAAAATATTATGTAACTTCTCAAACAAAAGATAAAGGGCGTAAAAAACTGAACAACTTTTATTAAAACATGTTTTTTATAAAATTCTTAACTTTCGAGAAAAAAATTAAAAATTGAAAATTTTGGCATTTTTTGGCAATTTCTAATAAACTAATGTAGTTACATGAAATTTATATAACAAATAATTGTAGAGAATTAAAAAGTGAGCAAATGATTAAGAATAAAATTTTTGCGTAAACCTCATAGTTTTCGAGAAAAATATAGGGAAAGTACTATGATGGCCACATCACCATTTTTACTTTCCCTATACACGTAGTATATAGGGGGAGTATTGTTTTCGTGATTTTTTTTTGAAAAATTTTTTTTGCGGAAATATCCGTTTTGAGGTCCCCTGAACCCAAAACACTAATTTCTGGAAAAAAAAATTCTGTGTCTGTGTGTGTGTGTGTGTGTGTGTGTGTGTGTGTGTGTGTGTGTGTGTCTGTCTGTCGGTGGGTGCTGTATCTCAAAAACGAATGATCAGATTGAGATGAAACTTTAAACTTAAGGTTTTGTCGTTAAAAACTGGAACTGAAAAGCTTTTGGTAAACATTCATAAACCGGAAGTGGATGTTTACTGGAGGCGTTTTTTGTTTTTTCGTGATATTTTTCTAAATATGAAAAATTTAAAAAAATGGTTCAAACAAAAGTTAAAGGGAATAAAAAACTGAACAAGTTTTATTCGAACATGTTTTTCATAAAATTCTTAAATTTCGAGAATAATATTAAAAACTGAAATTCTTGACATTTTTTGCCAATTACTAATAAAGTATAGGAGTTACATGAAATTTATATAACAAATAATTGTAGGGACTTTAAAAGGGAACAAATGATTAAGAACAACATTTTGGCGTAAACCTCATAGTTTTCGAGAAAAATATAGGGAAAGTACTATGATGGCCACATCACCATTTTGAATAGTAATGTTTTCGTGCATGAAAATGAGGTTTTTTGTCGATATTTTTCTAAATATGAAAAATTTTACAAAACTTTTCAAACAATAGTTAGAGAGAATGAGAAAATAAACGACTTTTAATAAAACATTTTTTTCGTAAAATTCTTAACTTTCGAGAAAAACAAAATTGAAAATTTTGACATTTTTTTGTCAATTGCTAATAAACCATTAGTTACATGAAACTTGTATTACAGATAATTGTAAAGAATTCAAAACTGAACAAATTATTAAGAATAGCCTTTTTGTGTAAACCTCATAGTTTTTGAGTAAAATATAGGGAAAGTACTATGATGGCCACATCACCATTTGGAGAATTGTTTTCATGCGTGAAAATGCCTGTGGGCGCTGTATCTCAAAAACGAATCATCCCATTGAGATGAAATTTCTCATTTAAGGTTTTATCGTTAAAAACTGGAATTGAAAAGCTTTTGGTAAACATTCATAGACCGGAAGTGGATATTTACTCGAGGCTTTTTTTTGGTTTTTCGTTTTATTTTTCTAAATATGAAAAATTTTAAAAAACTGTTTAAACAAAAGTTAAAGGGAATAAAAAACTGAACAAGTTTTATTTAAACATATTTTTCATAAAATTGTTAACTTTTGAGAAAAGAAATAAAAATTGAAAATTATGACAATTTTTGCCAATTGCTCATAAACTATTATAGTTACATGAAACTTGTATAACAAATAATTGTAGAGAATTCAAAAGCGCACAAATTATTAAGAATAACATTTTTGCGTAAATCTCATAGTTTTTGAGAAAAATATAGGGAAAGTACTATGATGGCCACATCACCATTTTTACTTTCCCTATACACGAAGTATATAGGGGGAGTATTGTTTTCGTGATTTTTTTTTCAAAATTTTTTTTTGCGGAAATATCTGTTTTGGGGTCCCCTGAACCCAAAACACTAATTTCTGGAAAAAAAAATTGTGTGTCTGTGTGTGTGTGTGTGTGTGTGTGTGTCTGTCTGTCTGTCTGTCTGTCTGTCTGTCGGTGGGTGCTGTATCTCAAAAACGAATGATCCGAATGGCATTAAACTTTAAACTTAAGGTTTTATTGTTAAAAACTCGATCTGAAAAGCTTTTGGTAAACATTCATAAACCGGAAGTGGTTGTTTACTCGAAGCGTTTTTTGTTTTTTCGTGATATTTTTCTAAATATGAAAATTTTTAAAAAACGGTTCAAACAAAAGTTAAAGGGAATGAAAAACTGAACAAGTTTTATTGGAACATGTTTTTCATAAAATTTTTAACTTTCGAGAAAAAAAATAAAAATTGAAATTTTTGACATTTTTTGTCAATTGCTAATAAACTATTGGAGATAGATAAAATTCATATAACAAATAATTGTAACGAATTCAAAAGTGCACAAATTATTAAGAACAACATTTTTGCGTAAACCTCATAGTTTTCGAGAAAAATATAGGGAAAGTACTATGATGGCCACATCACCATTTTTACTTTCCCTATATAGTATATATAGGGGGAGTATTGTTTTCGTGATTTTTTTTTCAAAAATTTTTTTTGCGGAAATATCCGTTTTGGGGTCCCCTGAACCCAAAACACTAATTTCTGGAAAAATAATTTCTGTGTCTGTGTGTGTGTGTGTGTGTCTGTCTGTCTGTCTGTCTGTCTGTCGGTGGGTGCTGTATCTCAAAAACGAATGATCCGAATGGCATGAAACTTTAAACTTAAGGTTTTATTGTTAAAAACTCGATCTGAAAAGCTTTTGGTAAACATTCATAAACCGGAAGTGGTGGTTTACTCGAGGCGTTTTTTTGTTTTTTCGTGATATTTTTCTAAATATGAAAATTTTTAAAAAAGGTTTCAAATAAAAGTTAAAGGGAATGAAAAACTGAACAAGTTTTATTCGAACATGTTTTTCATAAAATTTAAAACTTTCGAGGAAAAAAATAAAAATTGAAAATTTTGACATTTTTTGCCAATTCCTAATAAACTATTGTAGCAGTATGAAAGTTCTATAACAAATAATTGTAGAGAATTCAAAACTGAATTAATTATTAAGAATAACTTTTTTGCATAAACCGCATAGTTTTCGAGTAAAATATAGGGAAAGTACTATGATGGCCACATCACCATTTTTACTTTCCCTATATACGTAGTATATATAGGGGGAGTATTGTTTTCGTGATTTTTTTTTGAAAAATTTTTTTTGCGGAAATATCCGTTTTGGGGTTTCCTGAGCCCAAAAAACTAATTTCTGGAAAAAAAAAAATTGTGTCTGTGTGTATGTGTGTGTGTCTGTCGGTGGGTGCTGTATCTCAAAAACGAATGATCCGATTGAGATGAAACTATAAACTTAAGGTTTTATCGTTAAAAACTGGAACTGAAAAGCTTTTGGTAAACATTCATAAACCGGAAGTGGGTGTTTACTCGAGCCATTTTTTTGTTTTTTATCCATATTTTTTTTAATATGAAAAATTTTACAAAACTTTACTAACAAAAGTTAAATAGAATGAAAATCTGAACATACTTTTCATAAAATTTTTAACTTTTGAGAAAAAAAATAAAAATTGAAAATTTTGATATATATCTCTAAATATAAAAAAAAAATTTAAAAACGATTCAAACAAAAGTTAAAGTGGATTATAAACTGAACAAGTTTTATTTGAACATTTTTTTTATTAAATTCTTAACTTTCAATATTTTGGTATTTTTTGCTAATTGCTAATAAACTATTGAAGTTACATGAAACTTCTATAACAAATAATTATAGAGAATTTAAAACTAAACAAATTATTAACAATAACTTTTTTGCGTAAATCTCATAGTTTTCGAGTAAAATATATGGAAAGTGCTATGATGGCCACATCACAATTTGAATAGTATTGTGCATGAAAATGCATGAAAATGAGGTTTTTTGTCGATATTTTTCTAAATATGAAAAATATTACAAAACTTTTCAAACAATAGTTAGAGAGAATGAGAAAATAAATGACTTTTATTAAAACATTTTTTTCATAAAATTCTTAACTTTCGAGAAAAACAAAATTGAAAATTTTGACATTTTTTGTCAATTGCTAATAAACTATTAGAGTTACATGAAACTTGTATTACAGATAATTGTAAAGGATTCAAAACTGAACAAATTATTAAGAATAGCCTTTTTGCGTAAACCTCATAGTTTTCGAGAAAAATATAGGGAAAGTACTATGATGGCCACATCACCATTTAGAATAGTAATGTTTTCATGATTGAGAATACCTGTGGGCGCTGTATCTTAAAGACGAATGATCAGTTTGAAATGAAACATTATACTTAAGGTTTTATCGTTAAAAACTGGCACTGAAAAGCTTTTGGTGAACAATTAAAAACCGAAAGTGGCTGTTTAAGCGCCCCCGTTTTTACTGGAAGAACATTCCGAAGAATGAAGTCCGCCTGTGATTCCTGTGATTCAAAATTTAGTGTATTTTTTTTAATGTGTATATTATTATTATGTATTTTGTTAACAGGTAATCCAAAGCATCACAATAAACAATAAACAATACTTTCCCTATATACGTAGTATATATAGGGGGAGTATTGTTTTCGTGATTTTTTTTTGAAAAATTTTTTTTGCGGAAATATCCGTTTTGGGGTACCCTGAACCCAAAACACTAATTTCTAGAAATTTTTTTTGTGCCTGTGTGTGTGTGTCTGTCTGTCGGTGGGTGCTGTATCTCAAAAATGAATTATCTGTTCGAGATGAAACTTCAAACTTAAGGTTTTGTCGTTATAAACTGGAACTGAAAAGCTTTTGGTGAACATTCATAAACCGGAAGTGCTTGTTTACTCGAGGTGTTTTTTGGTTTTTTCGTAATATTTTTCTAAATATGGGAAATTTGAAAATACGCTTTCAACAAAAGTTAAAGAGAATAAAAAACTGAACAAGTTTTACCCGAACATATTTTTCATAAAATTCTTCACTTTTGAGAAAAAAAATAAAAATTGAAAATTTTGATATTTTTTGCCAATTTCTAATAAACTATTGGAGTTAGATGAAACTTATATTAGAAATAATTGTAGAGAATTTAAAAGTAAACAAATTATAAAGAATAACCTTTTTGCGTAAACCTCATAGTTTTCGAGAAAAATATAGGGAAAGTACTATGATGGCCACATCACCATTTTTACTTTCCCTATACACGTAGTATATAGGGGGAGTATTGTTTTCGTGATTTTTTTTTGAAAAATTTTTTTTGCGGAAATATCCGTTTTGGGACCCCCTGAGCCCAAAACACTAATTTCTGGAAAAAAAAAATTTGTGTCTGTGTGTGTGTGTGTCTGTCTGTGTGTCTGTCGGTGGGCGCTGTATCTCAAAAACGAATAATCTGTTTGAGATGAAACTTCAAACTTAAGGTTTTATCATTAAAAACTGGAACTGAAAAGCTTTTGGTAAACATTCATCGACCGGAAGTGGATGTTTACTCGAGGCGTTTTTTTGTTTTTTCGTTTTATTTTTCTAAATATGAAAAATTTTAAAAAATGGTTCAAACAAAAGTTAAAGGTAATAAAAAACTGAACAAGTTTTATTTGAATATATTTTTCATAAAATTCTTAACTTTTAAGAAAAAAAATTAAAATTGAAAATTTTGACATTTATTGCCAATTGCTAATAAACTGTCAGAGTTACATGAAACTTGCATAACGAATAATTATAGAGAATTCAATGGTGAACAAATAATTAAGAATAGCTTTTTTCGTAAACTTTTAGTTTTCGTGTAAAATATAGGGAAAGTACTATGATGGCCACATCACCATTTGGTAGTAATGTTTTCGTGAATATGCCTGTCTGTGGGCACTGTATCTCAAAAACGAATGATCCAATTGAGATGACACTTTAAACTTAAGGCTTTATCTCTTAAATGTGAATCTAAAAAGCTTTTGGTGAACATTCAAAAGCCGGAATTTGATGTTTACCCGAGACCGTTTTTTGTTAATTTTGATATTTACTTAATATGAAAAATATTACAAAACTTTTCAAACAATAGTTAAAGCAAATGAATAACTGAACAAGTTTTATTAAAACATAATTTCATTAATTTCTTAACTTTCGAGAAAAAAAATAGAAATTCAAAATTTTCACATTTTTTGTTAATTGATAATAATCCATTTAATCCATTGGAGTTACGTGAAATTTATATAACACTTAATTGTAGAGAATTCAAAATTGAACAAATTATTAAGAATAACCTTTTTGCGTAAACCTCATAGTTTTCGTGTAAAATATAGGGAAAGTACTATGATGGCCACATCACCATTTACTTTAATGAGCAGTATTGTTTTCATGCGTGAAAATGTCTGTGGGCGCTGTATCTCAAAAACGAACCATACGATTGAGATAAAACTTTAAACTTAAGGTTTTATCGTTAAAAACTCGATCTGAAAAGCTTTTCGTAAACATTCATAAACCGGAAGTGGTTGTTTACTCGAGGCGTTTTTTTGTTTTTTCGTGATATTTTTCTAAATATGAAAATTTTTAAAAAACGGTTCAAACAAAAGTTAAAGGAAATGAAAAACTGAACAAGTTATATTCGAACATGTTTTTTATAAAATTTTTAACTTTCGAGAAAAAAAAATAAAAATTGAAAATTTTGACATTTTTTGCCAATTGCTAATAAACTATTGGAGATAGATAAAATTCATATAACAAATAATTGTAGCGAATTCAAAAGTGCACAAATTATTAAGGATAACATTTTTGCCTAAACTTCATAGTTTTCGAGAAAAATATAGGGAAAGTACTATGATGGCCACATCACCATTTTTACTTTCCCTATACAGTATATATAGGGGAAGTATTGTTTTCGTGCGAGAAAATGTCTGTGGGCGCTGTATCTCAAAAACGAAAGATCCTATTGAGATGAAACTTTAAACTTAAGGTTTTATCATTAAAAACTGGAACTGAAAAGCTTTTGGTAAATATTCATAAACCGGAAGTGGATGTTTACTCGAGGCGTTTTTTAGTTTTTTGGTTATATTTTTCTAAATATGAAAAATATTACAAAAGTTTTCAAACAAAAGTTACAGAGAATGAGAAAATTAACAACTTTTATTAAAATATTTTTTTCATAAACATTTTAACTTTCGAGAAAAAAAAAAAATAAAATTGAAAATTTTGACAATTTTTGCTAATTGCTAATAAACTATTAGAGTAACATGAATCTTGTATTACAAATAATTGTAGAGAATTCAAAACTGATCAAATTATTAAGAATAGTATTTTTTCGTAAAACTCATAGTTTCGAGTAAAATATAGGGAAAGTACTATGATGGCCACATCACCATTTTTACTTTCCCTATATACGTAGTATATATAGGGGGAGTATTGTTTTCGTGATTTTTTTTTGAAATTTTTTTTTTGCGGAAATATCCGTTTTGGGCCCCCCTGAGTCCATTGCACTGATTTCTGGAAAAAAAAATTCTGTGTCTGTGTGTGTGTCTGTCTGTCTGTCTGTGTGTCTGTCGGTGGGCGCTGTATCTCAAGAACGAATAATCCTCTTGAGTTGAAACTTTAAACTTAAGGTTTTATCGTTAAAAACTGGAGCTGAAAAGCTTTTGGTGAACATTCATAGACCGGAAGTGGATGATTACTCGAGGCGTTTTTTTGTTTTTTGGTAATATTTTTCTAAATATGAAAAATTTTAAAAAACGGTTCATACAAAAGTTAAAGGGTATAATAAACTGAACAAGTTTTATTTGAACATTTTTTTCATAAAATTCTTAACTTTCAAGAAAAATAAGAAAAATTGAAAATTTTGAAATTTTTTGCTAATTGCTAATAAACCATTGAAGTTACATGAAACTTATATAACAAATAATTGTAGAGAATTTAAAATTGAAAAAATTATTAAGAATAAACTTTTTACGTAAACCTCATAGTTTTCGAGAAAAAATATAGGGAAAGTACTATGATGGCCACATCACCATTTTTAGTTTCCCTATATAGTATATATAGGGGGACTATTGTTTTCGTGATTTTTTTTTGAAAATTTTTTTTTGCGGAAATATCCGTTTTGGGGGCCCCTGAACCCAAAACACTAATTTCTGGAAAAAAAAAAAATTGTGTCTGTGTGTGTGTCTGTCTGTCTGTCTGTCTGTGTGTCTGTCGGTGGGCGCTGTATCTCAAAAACGAATAATCTGTTTGAGATGAAACTTCAAACTTAAGGTTTTATCGTTAAAAACTGGAACTGAAAAGCTTTTGGTAAAGATTCATAAACCGGAAGTGGATGTTTACTCGAAGCGTTTTTTGGTTTTTTCGTGATATTTTTCTAAATATGAAAAATTTTTAAAAACTGTTCAAACAAAAATTAAAGAGAATGAAAAACCGAACAAGTTTTATTCGAACCTGTTTTCCATAAAATTCTTAACTTTCGAGAAAAAAAATAAAAATTGAAAATTTTGATATTTTTTGCCAATTGCTAATAAACTCTTGGACTTACATAAAATTTATATAACAAATAATTGTAGAGAATTCAAAAGTGCACATATTATTAAGAATAACATTTTTGCGTAAACCTAATAGTTTTCGAGAAAAATATAGGGAAACTATTATGATGGCCACATCACCATTTTTACTTTCCCTATATAGTATATATAGGGGGAGTATTGTTTTCGTGATTTTTTTTTGAAAAATTTTTTTTGCGGAAATATCCGTTTTGGGGTACCCTGAACCCAAAACACTAATTTCTGGAAAAAAAAAATTTGTGTCTGGATGTGTGTCTGTCTGTGTGTCTGTCGGTGGGTGCTGTATCTCAAAAATGAATTATCTGTTCGAGATGAAACTTCAAACTTAAGGTTTTGTCGTTATAAACTGGAACTGAAAAGCTTTTGGTGAACATTCATAGACCGGAAGTGGAGTTTTACTCGAGGCATTTTTTTGGTTTTTTCGTAATATTTTTCTAAATATGGGAAATTTGAAAATACGCTTTCAACAAAAGTTAAAGAGAATAAAAAACTGAACAAGTTTTACCCGAACATATTTTTCATAAAATTCTTCACTTTTGAGAAAAAAAATAAAAATTGAAAATTTTGATATTTTTTGCCAATTTCTAATAAACTATTGGAGTTAGATGAAACTTATATTAGAAATAATTGTAGAGAATTTAAAAGTAAACAAATTATAAAGAATAACCTTTTTGCGTAAACCTCATAGTTTTCGAGAAAAATATAGGGAAAGTACTATGATGGCCACATCACCATTTTTACTTTCCCTATACACGTAGTATATAGGGGGAGTATTGTTTTCGTGATTTTTTTTTGAAAAATTTTTTTTGCGGAAATATCCGTTTTGGGACCCCCTGAGCCCAAAACACTAATTTCTGGAAAAAAAAAATTTGTGTCTGTGTGTGTGTGTGTCTGTCTGTGTGTCTGTCGGTGGGCGCTGTATCTCAAAAACGAATAATCTGTTTGAGATGAAACTTCAAACTTAAGGTTTTATCATTAAAAACTGGAACTGAAAAGCTTTTGGTAAACATTCATCGACCGGAAGTGGATGTTTACTCGAGGCGTTTTTTTGTTTTTTCGTTTTATTTTTCTAAATATGAAAAATTTTAAAAAATGGTTCAAACAAAAGTTAAAGGTAATAAAAAACTGAACAAGTTTTATTTGAATATATTTTTCATAAAATTCTTAACTTTTAAGAAAAAAAATTAAAATTGAAAATTTTGACATTTATTGCCAATTGCTAATAAACTGTCAGAGTTACATGAAACTTGCATAACGAATAATTATAGAGAATTCAATGGTGAACAAATAAATAAGAATAGCTTTTTTCGTAAACTTTTAGTTTTCGTGTAAAATATAGGGAAAGTACTATGATGGCCACATCACCATTTGGTAGTAATGTTTTCGTGAATATGCCTGTCTGTGGGCACTGTATCTCAAAAACGAATGATCCAATTGAGATGACACTTTAAACTTAAGGCTTTATCTCTTAAATGTGAATCTAAAAAGCTTTTGGTGAACATTCAAAAGCCGGAATTTGATGTTTACCCGAGACCGTTTTTTGTTAATTTTGATATTTACTTAATATGAAAAATATTACAAAACTTTTCAAACAATAGTTAAAGCAAATGAATAACTGAACAAGTTTTATTAAAACATAATTTCATTAATTTCTTAACTTTCGAGAAAAAAAATAGAAATTCAAAATTTTCACATTTTTTGTTAATTGATAATAATCCATTTAATCCATTGGAGTTACGTGAAATTTATATAACACTTAATTGTAGAGAATTCAAAATTGAACAAATTATTAAGAATAACCTTTTTGCGTAAACCTCATAGTTTTCGTGTAAAATATAGGGAAAGTACTATGATGGCCACATCACCATTTACTTTAATGAGCAGTATTGTTTTCATGCGTGAAAATGTCTGTGGGCGCTGTATCTCAAAAACGAACCATACGATTGAGATAAAACTTTAAACTTAAGGTTTTATCGTTAAAAACTCGATCTGAAAAGCTTTTCGTAAACATTCATAAACCGGAAGTGGTTGTTTACTCGAGGCGTTTTTTTGTTTTTTCGTGATATTTTTCTAAATATGAAAATTTTTAAAAAACGGTTCAAACAAAAGTTAAAGGAAATGAAAAACTGAACAAGTTATATTCGAACATGTTTTTTATAAAATTTTTAACTTTCGAGAAAAAAAAATAAAAATTGAAAATTTTGACATTTTTTGCCAATTGCTAATAAACTATTGGAGATAGATAAAATTCATATAACAAATAATTGTAGCGAATTCAAAAGTGCACAAATTATTAAGGATAACATTTTTGCCTAAACTTCATAGTTTTCGAGAAAAATATAGGGAAAGTACTATGATGGCCACATCACCATTTTTACTTTCCCTATACAGTATATATAGGGGAAGTATTGTTTTCGTGCGAGAAAATGTCTGTGGGCGCTGTATCTCAAAAACGAAAGATCCTATTGAGATGAAACTTTAAACTTAAGGTTTTATCATTAAAAACTGGAACTGAAAAGCTTTTGGTAAATATTCATAAACCGGAAGTGGATGTTTACTCGAGGCGTTTTTTAGTTTTTTGGTTATATTTTTCTAAATATGAAAAATATTACAAAAGTTTTCAAACAAAAGTTACAGAGAATGAGAAAATTAACAACTTTTATTAAAATATTTTTTTCATAAACATTTTAACTTTCGAGAAAAAAAAAAAATAAAATTGAAAATTTTGACAATTTTTGCTAATTGCTAATAAACTATTAGAGTAACATGAATCTTGTATTACAAATAATTGTAGAGAATTCAAAACTGATCAAATTATTAAGAATAGTATTTTTTCGTAAAACTCATAGTTTCGAGTAAAATATAGGGAAAGTACTATGATGGCCACATCACCATTTTTACTTTCCCTATATACGTAGTATATATAGGGGGAGTATTGTTTTCGTGATTTTTTTTTGAAATTTTTTTTTTGCGGAAATATCCGTTTTGGGCCCCCCTGAGTCCATTGCACTGATTTCTGGAAAAAAAAATTCTGTGTCTGTGTGTGTGTCTGTCTGTCTGTCTGTGTGTCTGTCGGTGGGCGCTGTATCTCAAGAACGAATAATCCTCTTGAGTTGAAACTTTAAACTTAAGGTTTTATCGTTAAAAACTGGAGCTGAAAAGCTTTTGGTGAACATTCATAGACCGGAAGTGGATGATTACTCGAGGCGTTTTTTTGTTTTTTGGTAATATTTTTCTAAATATGAAAAATTTTAAAAAACGGTTCATACAAAAGTTAAAGGGTATAATAAACTGAACAAGTTTTATTTGAACATTTTTTTCATAAAATTCTTAACTTTCAAGAAAAATAAGAAAAATTGAAAATTTTGAAATTTTTTGCTAATTGCTAATAAACCATTGAAGTTACATGAAACTTATATAACAAATAATTGTAGAGAATTTAAAATTGAAAAAATTATTAAGAATAAACTTTTTACGTAAACCTCATAGTTTTCGAGAAAAAATATAGGGAAAGTACTATGATGGCCACATCACCATTTTTAGTTTCCCTATATAGTATATATAGGGGGACTATTGTTTTCGTGATTTTTTTTTGAAAATTTTTTTTTGCGGAAATATCCGTTTTGGGGGCCCCTGAACCCAAAACACTAATTTCTGGAAAAAAAAAAAATTGTGTCTGTGTGTGTGTCTGTCTGTCTGTCTGTCTGTGTGTCTGTCGGTGGGCGCTGTATCTCAAAAACGAATAATCTGTTTGAGATGAAACTTCAAACTTAAGGTTTTATCGTTAAAAACTGGAACTGAAAAGCTTTTGGTAAAGATTCATAAACCGGAAGTGGATGTTTACTCGAAGCGTTTTTTGGTTTTTTCGTGATATTTTTCTAAATATGAAAAATTTTTAAAAACTGTTCAAACAAAAATTAAAGAGAATGAAAAACCGAACAAGTTTTATTCGAACCTGTTTTCCATAAAATTCTTAACTTTCGAGAAAAAAAATAAAAATTGAAAATTTTGATATTTTTTGCCAATTGCTAATAAACTCTTGGACTTACATAAAATTTATATAACAAATAATTGTAGAGAATTCAAAAGTGCACATATTATTAAGAATAACATTTTTGCGTAAACCTAATAGTTTTCGAGAAAAATATAGGGAAACTATTATGATGGCCACATCACCATTTTTACTTTCCCTATATAGTATATATAGGGGGAGTATTGTTTTCGTGATTTTTTTTTGAAAAATTTTTTTTGCGGAAATATCCGTTTTGGGGTACCCTGAACCCAAAACACTAATTTCTGGAAAAAAAAAATTTGTGTCTGGATGTGTGTCTGTCTGTGTGTCTGTCGGTGGGTGCTGTATCTCAAAAATGAATTATCTGTTCGAGATGAAACTTCAAACTTAAGGTTTTGTCGTTATAAACTGGAACTGAAAAGCTTTTGGTGAACATTCATAGACCGGAAGTGGAGTTTTACTCGAGGCATTTTTTTGGTTTTTTCGTAATATTTTTCTAAATATGGGAAATTTGAAAATACGCTTTCAACAAAAGTTAAAGAGAATAAAAAACTGAACAAGTTTTACCCGAACATATTTTTCATAAAATTCTTCACTTTTGAGAAAAAAAATAAAAATTGAAAATTTTGATATTTTTTGCCAATTTCTAATAAACTATTGGAGTTAGATGAAACTTATATTAGAAATAATTGTAGAGAATTTAAAAGTAAACAAATTATAAAGAATAACCTTTTTGCGTAAACCTCATAGTTTTCGAGAAAAATATAGGGAAAGTACTATGATGGCCACATCACCATTTTTACTTTCCCTATACACGTAGTATATAGGGGGAGTATTGTTTTCGTGATTTTTTTTTGAAAAATTTTTTTTGCGGAAATATCCGTTTTGGGACCCCCTGAGCCCAAAACACTAATTTCTGGAAAAAAAAAATTTGTGTCTGTGTGTGTGTGTGTCTGTCTGTGTGTCTGTCGGTGGGCGCTGTATCTCAAAAACGAATAATCTGTTTGAGATGAAACTTCAAACTTAAGGTTTTATCATTAAAAACTGGAACTGAAAAGCTTTTGGTAAACATTCATCGACCGGAAGTGGATGTTTACTCGAGGCGTTTTTTTGTTTTTTCGTTTTATTTTTCTAAATATGAAAAATTTTAAAAAATGGTTCAAACAAAAGTTAAAGGTAATAAAAAACTGAACAAGTTTTATTTGAATATATTTTTCATAAAATTCTTAACTTTTAAGAAAAAAAATTAAAATTGAAAATTTTGACATTTATTGCCAATTGCTAATAAACTGTCAGAGTTACATGAAACTTGCATAACGAATAATTATAGAGAATTCAATGGTGAACAAATAAATAAGAATAGCTTTTTTCGTAAACTTTTAGTTTTCGTGTAAAATATAGGGAAAGTACTATGATGGCCACATCACCATTTGGTAGTAATGTTTTCGTGAATATGCCTGTCTGTGGGCACTGTATCTCAAAAACGAATGATCCAATTGAGATGACACTTTAAACTTAAGGCTTTATCTCTTAAATGTGAATCTAAAAAGCTTTTGGTGAACATTCAAAAGCCGGAATTTGATGTTTACCCGAGACCGTTTTTTGTTAATTTTGATATTTACTTAATATGAAAAATATTACAAAACTTTTCAAACAATAGTTAAAGCAAATGAATAACTGAACAAGTTTTATTAAAACATAATTTCATTAATTTCTTAACTTTCGAGAAAAAAAATAGAAATTCAAAATTTTCACATTTTTTGTTAATTGATAATAATCCATTTAATCCATTGGAGTTACGTGAAATTTATATAACACTTAATTGTAGAGAATTCAAAATTGAACAAATTATTAAGAATAACCTTTTTGCGTAAACCTCATAGTTTTCGTGTAAAATATAGGGAAAGTACTATGATGGCCACATCACCATTTACTTTAATGAGCAGTATTGTTTTCATGCGTGAAAATGTCTGTGGGCGCTGTATCTCAAAAACGAACCATACGATTGAGATAAAACTTTAAACTTAAGGTTTTATCGTTAAAAACTCGATCTGAAAAGCTTTTCGTAAACATTCATAAACCGGAAGTGGTTGTTTACTCGAGGCGTTTTTTTGTTTTTTCGTGATATTTTTCTAAATATGAAAATTTTTAAAAAACGGTTCAAACAAAAGTTAAAGGAAATGAAAAACTGAACAAGTTATATTCGAACATGTTTTTTATAAAATTTTTAACTTTCGAGAAAAAAAAATAAAAATTGAAAATTTTGACATTTTTTGCCAATTGCTAATAAACTATTGGAGATAGATAAAATTCATATAACAAATAATTGTAGCGAATTCAAAAGTGCACAAATTATTAAGGATAACATTTTTGCCTAAACTTCATAGTTTTCGAGAAAAATATAGGGAAAGTACTATGATGGCCACATCACCATTTTTACTTTCCCTATACAGTATATATAGGGGAAGTATTGTTTTCGTGCGAGAAAATGTCTGTGGGCGCTGTATCTCAAAAACGAAAGATCCTATTGAGATGAAACTTTAAACTTAAGGTTTTATCATTAAAAACTGGAACTGAAAAGCTTTTGGTAAATATTCATAAACCGGAAGTGGATGTTTACTCGAGGCGTTTTTTAGTTTTTTGGTTATATTTTTCTAAATATGAAAAATATTACAAAAGTTTTCAAACAAAAGTTACAGAGAATGAGAAAATTAACAACTTTTATTAAAATATTTTTTTCATAAACATTTTAACTTTCGAGAAAAAAAAAAAATAAAATTGAAAATTTTGACAATTTTTGCTAATTGCTAATAAACTATTAGAGTAACATGAATCTTGTATTACAAATAATTGTAGAGAATTCAAAACTGATCAAATTATTAAGAATAGTATTTTTTCGTAAAACTCATAGTTTCGAGTAAAATATAGGGAAAGTACTATGATGGCCACATCACCATTTTTACTTTCCCTATATACGTAGTATATATAGGGGGAGTATTGTTTTCGTGATTTTTTTTTGAAAATTTTTTTTTGCGGAAATATCCGTTTTGGGCCCCCCTGAGTCCATTGCACTGATTTCTGGAAAAAAAAATTCTGTGTCTGTGTGTGTGTCTGTCTGTCTGTCTGTGTGTCTGTCGGTGGGCGCTGTATCTCAAGAACGAATAATCCTCTTGAGTTGAAACTTTAAACTTAAGGTTTTATCGTTAAAAACTGGAGCTGAAAAGCTTTTGGTGAACATTCATAGACCGGAAGTGGATGATTACTCGAGGCGTTTTTTTGTTTTTTGGTAATATTTTTCTAAATATGAAAAATTTTAAAAAACGGTTCATACAAAAGTTAAAGGGTATAATAAACTGAACAAGTTTTATTTGAACATTTTTTTCATAAAATTCTTAACTTTCAAGAAAAATAAGAAAAATTGAAAATTTTGAAATTTTTTGCTAATTGCTAATAAACCATTGAAGTTACATGAAACTTATATAACAAATAATTGTAGAGAATTTAAAATTGAAAAAATTATTAAGAATAAACTTTTTACGTAAACCTCATAGTTTTCGAGAAAAAATATAGGGAAAGTACTATGATGGCCACATCACCATTTTTAGTTTCCCTATATAGTATATATAGGGGGACTATTGTTTTCGTGATTTTTTTTTGAAAATTTTTTTTTGCGGAAATATCCGTTTTGGGGGCCCCTGAACCCAAAACACTAATTTCTGGAAAAAAAAAAAATTGTGTCTGTGTGTGTGTCTGTCTGTCTGTCTGTCTGTCTGTCTGTGTGTCTGTCGGTGGGCGCTGTATCTCAAAAACGAATAATCTGTTTGAGATGAAACTTCAAACTTAAGGTTTTATCGTTAAAAACTGGAACTGAAAAGCTTTTGGTAAAGATTCATAAACCGGAAGTGGATGTTTACTCGAAGCGTTTTTTGGTTTTTTCGTGATATTTTTCTAAATATGAAAAATTTTTAAAAACTGTTCAAACAAAAATTAAAGAGAATGAAAAACCGAACAAGTTTTATTCGAACCTGTTTTCCATAAAATTCTTAACTTTCGAGAAAAAAAATAAAAATTGAAAATTTTGATATTTTTTGCCAATTGCTAATAAACTCTTGGACTTACATAAAATTTATATAACAAATAATTGTAGAGAATTCAAAAGTGCACATATTATTAAGAATAACATTTTTGCGTAAACCTAATAGTTTTCGAGAAAAATATAGGGAAACTATTATGATGGCCACATCACCATTTTTACTTTCCCTATATAGTATATATAGGGGGAGTATTGTTTTCGTGATTTTTTTTTGAAAAATTTTTTTTGCGGAAATATCCGTTTTGGGGTACCCTGAACCCAAAACACTAATTTCTGGAAAAAAAAAATTTGTGTCTGGATGTGTGTCTGTCTGTGTGTCTGTCGGTGGGCGCTGTATCTCAAAAACGAATAATCTGTTTGAGATGAAACTTCAAACTTAAGGTTTTATAGTTAAAAACTGGAGCTGAAAAGCTTTTGGTAAACATTCATAGACCGGAAGTGGAGTTTTACTCGAGGCATTTTTTTGTTTTTTCGTTTTATTTTTCTAGATATGAAAAATTTTAAAAAATGGTTCAAACAAAAGTTAAAGGTAATAAAAAACTGAACAAGTTTTATTCGAATATATTTTTCATAAAATTCTTAACTTTTGAGAAAAAAAATTAAAATTGAAAATTTTGACATTTTTTGCCAATTGCTAATAAACTGTTAGAGTTACATAAAATTTATATAACAAATAATTGTAGAGAATTTAAAACTGCACAAATTATTAAGAGTAACATTTTTGCGTAAACCTCATAGTTTTCGAGTAAAATATAGGGAAAGTACTATGATGGCCACATCACCATTTTTACTTTCCCTATACACGTAGTATATAGGGGGAGTATTGTTTTCGTGATTTTTTTTTGAAAAATTTTTTTTGCGGAAATATCCGTTTTGGGGTCCCCTGAACTCAAAAAAATAATTTCTGGAAAAAACAATTCTGTGTCTGTGTGTGTGTGTGTGTGTGTGTGTGTGTGTGTGTGTGTGTGTGTGTCTGTCTGTCTGTCGGTGGGCGCTGTATCTCAAAAACGAATGATCCAATTGAGATCAAACTTTAAACTTAAGGTTTTATCGTTAAAAACTGGAGCTGAAAAGCTTTTGGTAGAGATTCATAAACCGGAAGTGGATGTTTACTCAAGACGTTTTTTTGTTTTTTACCGATATTTTTCTAAATATACAAAATATTATGAAACTTCTCAAACAAAAGTTAAAGGGCGTAAAAAACTGAACAACTTTTATTAAAACATGTTTTTCATAAAATTCTTAACTTTCGAGAAAAAAATTAAAAATTGAAAATTTTGGCATTTTTTGGCAATTGCTAATAAACAATTGAAGCTACATGAAATTTATATAACAAATAGTTGTAGAGAATTCAAGACTGGACAAATTATAAAGAATAGTTTTTTTACGTAAACCTCATAGTTTTCGAGAAAAATATAGGGAAAGTACTATGATGGCCACATCACCATTTTTACTTTCCCTATACACGTAGTATATAGGGGGTATTGTTTTCGTGATTTTTTTTTGAAAAATTTTTTTTGCGGAAATATCCGTTTTGGGACCCCCTGAGCCCAAAACACTAATTTCTGGAAAAAAAAAATCTGTGTCTGTGTGTGTGTGTGTCTGTCTGTCTGTGTGTCTGTCGGTGGGCGCTGTATCTCAAAAACGAATAATCTGTTTGAGATGAAACTTCAAACTTAAGGTTTTATCGTTAAAAACTGGAATTGAAAAGCTTTTGGTGAACATTCATAGACCGGAAGTGGTTGTTTACTCGAGGCCGTTTTTTGTTTTTACGTGATATTTTTCTAAATATGAAAATTTTAAAAAAATGGTTCAAACAAAAGTTAAAGGGAATGAAAAACTGAATAAATTTTATTCGAATATATTTTTCATAAAATTCTTAACTTTCGAGAAAAAAAATAAAAATTGAAAATTTTGAGATTTTTTGCCAATTGCTATTAAACTATTGGAGCTACATGAAATTTATATAACAAATAATTGTAGATAATTCAAAACTAAACAAATTACTAAGAATAGCCTTTTTGCGTAAACCTCATAGTTTTCGAGTAAAATATAGGGAAAGTACTATGATGGCCACATCACCATTTTTACTTTCCCTATACACGTAGTATATAGGGGGAGTATTGTTTTCGTGATTTTTTTTTCAAAAATTTTTTTTGCGGAAATATCCGTTTTGAGGTCCCCTGAGTTCATTGCACTGATTTCTGGAAAAAAAAATTCTGTGTCTGTGTGTGTGTCTGTGTGTGTGTCTGTGTGTGTGTCTGTGTGTGTGTCTGTCGGTGGGCGCTGTATCTCAAAAACGAATAATCCGATTGAGATGAAACTTTAAACTTAAGGTTTTATCGTTAAAAACTGGAACTGAAAAGCTTTTGGTAAATATTCATAAACCGGAAGTGGATGTTTATTCGAGGCGTTTTTAGTTTTTTCGTGATATTTCTCTAAATATGAAAAATTTTAAGAAACAGTTCAAACAAAAGTTAAAGGGAATAAAATACTGAACAAGTTTTACTCGAACATATTTTTCATGAAATTCTTCACTTTAGAGAAAAAAAATAAAAATTAAAAATTTTGACATTTTTTGAGAATTGCTAATAAACTATTGGAATTACATGAAATTAATATAACAAATAATTGTAGAGAATTTAAAACTGAACAAATTATTAAGAATAACCTTTTGACGTAAACCTCATAGTTTTCGAGTAAAATATAGGGAAAGTACTATGATGGCCACATCACCATTTTTACTTTCCCTATACACGTAGTATATAGGGGGTATTGTTTTCGTGATTTTTTTTTGAAAAATTTTTTTTGCGGAAATATCCGTTTTGGGACCCCCTGAGCCCAAAACACTAATTTCTGGAAAAAAAAAATCTGTGTCTGTGTGTGTGTGTGTCTGTCTGTCTGTGTGTCTGTCGGTGGGCGCTGTATCTCAAAAACGAATAATCTGTTTGAGATGAAACTTCAAACTTAAGGTTTTATCGTTAAAAACTGGAATTGAAAAGCTTTTGGTGAACATTCATAGACCGGAAGTGGTTGTTTACTCGAGGCCGTTTTTTGTTTTTACGTGATATTTTTCTAAATATGAAAATTTTAAAAAAATGGTTCAAACAAAAGTTAAAGGGAATGAAAAACTGAATAAATTTTATTCGAATATATTTTTCATAAAATTCTTAACTTTCGAGAAAAAAAATAAAAATTGAAAATTTTGAGATTTTTTGCCAATTGCTATTAAACTATTGGAGCTACATGAAATTTATATAACAAATAATTGTAGATAATTCAAAACTAAACAAATTACTAAGAATAGCCTTTTTGCGTAAACCTCATAGTTTTCGAGTAAAATATAGGGAAAGTACTATGATGGCCACATCACCATTTTTAGTTTCCCTATATAGTATATATAGGGGGACTATTGTTTTCGTGATTTTTTTTTCAAAAATTTTTTTTGCGGAAATATCCGTTTTGGGGTCCCCTGAACCCAAAACACTAATTTCTGGAAAAAAATTTTTTGTGTCTGTGTGTGTGTGTGTCTGTCTGTCTGTCTGTCGGTGGGTGCTGTATCTCAAAAACGAATGATCCGAATGGCATGAAACTTTAAACTTAAGGTTTTATTGTTAAAAACTCGATCTGAAAAGCTTTTGGTAAACATTCATAAACCGGAAGTGGTTGTTTACTCGAGGCGTTTTTTTGTTTTTTCGTGATATTTTTCTAAATATGAAAATTTTTAAAAAACGGTTCAAACAAAAGTTAAAGGGAATGAAAAACTGAACAAGTTTTATTCGAACATGTTTTTCATAAAATTTTTAACTTTCGAGAAAAAAAAATAAAAATTGAAAATTTTGATATTTTTTACCAATTGGTGATAAACTATTGGAGATAGATAAAATTCATATAACAAATAATTGTAGCGAATTCAAATTTGCACAAATTATTAAGAACAACATTTTTGCGTAAACCTCATAGTTTTCGAGAAAAATATAGGGAAACTACTATGATGGCCACATCACCATTTTTACTTTCCCTATACACGTAGTATATAGGGGGAGTATTGTTTTCGTGATTTTATTTTGAAAAATTTTTTTTGCGGAAATATTCGTTTTGGGCCCCCCTGAGTCCATTGCACTGATTTCTGGAAAAAAAAATTCTGTGTCTGTGTGTGTGTGTGTGTGTGTGTGTGTCTGTCTGTCTGTCTGTCGGTGGGCACTGTATCTCATAAACGAATGATCCGATCGAGATGAAACTTTAAACTTAAGGTTTTATCGTTAAAAACTGGAACTGAAAAGCTTTTGGTGAACATTCATAAACCGGAAGTGGATGTTTACTCGAGGCGTTTTTTGGTTTTTTACCGATATTTTTCTAAATATAAAAAATATTACAAAACTTTTCAAACAGAAGTTAAAGGGAATGGAGAACTAAACAACTTTTATTTAAATATGTTTTTCATAAAATTCTTAACTTTCGAGAAAAAAAATAAAAATTGAAAATTTTGACATTTTTTGCCAATTGCTAATAAACTATAGGAGTTACATGAAACATATATAACAAATAATTGTAGAGAATTAATAGTTGAACAAATTATTAAGAATAACTTTTTTACGTAAACCTCATAGTTTTCGAGAAAAATATAGGGAAAGTACTATGATGGCCACATCACCATTTTTACTTTCCCTATATAGTATATATAGGGGGAGTATTGTTTTCGTGATTTTTTTTTGAAAAATTTTTTTTGCGGAAATATCCGTTTTGGGGTACCCTGAACCCAAAACACTAATTTCTGGAAAAAAAAAATTTGTGTCTGGATGTGTGTCTGTCTGTGTGTCTGTCGGTGGGCGCTGTATCTCAAAAACGAATAATCTGTTTGAGATGAAACTTCAAACTTAAGGTTTTATAGTTAAAAACTGGAGCTGAAAAGCTTTTGGTAAACATTCATAGACCGGAAGTGGAGTTTTACTCGAGGCATTTTTTTGTTTTTTCGTTTTATTTTTCTAGATATGAAAAATTTTAAAAAATGGTTCAAACAAAAGTTAAAGGTAATAAAAAACTGAACAAGTTTTATTCGAATATATTTTTCATAAAATTCTTAACTTTTGAGAAAAAAAATTAAAATTGAAAATTTTGACATTTTTTGCCAATTGCTAATAAACTGTTAGAGTTACATAAAATTTATATAACAAATAATTGTAGAGAATTTAAAACTGCACAAATTATTAAGAGTAACATTTTTGCGTAAACCTCATAGTTTTCGAGTAAAATATAGGGAAAGTACTATGATGGCCACATCACCATTTTTACTTTCCCTATATACGTAGTATATATAGGGGGAGTATTGTTTTCGTGATTTTTTTTTCAAAAATTTTTTTTGCGGAAATATCCGTTTTGGGGCCCCCTGAGTCCATTGCACTAATTTCTGGAAAAAAAATTTGTGTGTCTGTGTGTCTGTGTGTCTGTGTGTCTGTCGGTGGGCGCTGTATCTCAAAAACGAAACATCCGATTGAGATGAAACTATAGACTTAAGGTTTTATTGTTAAAAACTGGAACTGAAAAGCTTTTGGTGAACATTCATAGACCGGAAGTGGATGTTTACTCGAGGCGTTTTTCGGTTTTCTCGCGATATTTTTGTAAATATGAAAAATTTAAAAAAACGATTCAAACAAAAGTTAAAGGTAATAAAAAACTGAACAAGTTTTATTCGAACATGTTTTTCATAAAATTCTTAACTTTTGAGAAAAAAAATAAAAATTGATAATTTTGATATTTTTTGCCAATTGCTAATAAACTGTTAGAGTTACATAAAATGTATATAACAAATAATTGTAGAGAATTCAAAAGTGCACAAATTATTAAGAATAACTTTTTTGCGTAAACCTCATAGTTTTCGAGTAAAATATAGGGAAAGTACTATGATGGCCACATCACCATTTTTAGTTTCCCTATATAGTATATATAGGGGGACTATTGTTTTCGTGATTTTTTTTTCAAAAATTATTTTTCGGAAATATCCGTTTTGGGGTCCCCTGAACCCAAAACACTAATTTCTGGAAAAAAAAATTCTGTGTCTGTGTGTGTGTCTGTCTGTGTGTCTGTCGGTGGGCGCTGTATCTCAAAAACGAATAATCTGTTTGAGATGAAACTTTAAACTTAAGGTTTTATCGTTAAAAACTAGAACTGAAAAGCTTTTGGTAAACATTCATAAACCGGAAGTGGGTGTTTACTCGAGGCGTTTTTTGGTTTTTTGGTCATATTTTTCTAAATATGAAATATTTTTAAAAACGGTTCAAACAAAAGTTAAAGGGAATAATAAACTGAATAAGTTTTATTTGAACATATTTTTCATATAATTCTTAACTTTCGTGAAAAAAAATAAAAATTGAATATTTTGACATTTTTTGAAAATTAATAATAAACTATTGGAGTTACGTAAAAGTTACATATAATTCAATTTAAAATTGAATATATTATTAAGAATAACTTTTTTGCGTAAACCTTATAGTTTTCGAGAAAAATGTAGGGAAACTACTATGATGGCCACATCACCATTTTATTACTTTCCCTATATAGTATATATAGGGGGAGTATTGTTTTCGTGATTTTTTTTTCAAAAATTTTTTTTGCGGAAATATCCGTTTTGAGGCCCCCTGAGTCCATTGCACTAATTTCTGGAAAAAAAATTTGTGTGTCTGTGTGTCTGTGTGTCTGTCGGTGGGCGCTGTATCTCAAAAACCAATAATCTGTTTGAGATGAAACTTCAAACTTAAGGTTTTATCGTTAAAAACTGGAACTGAAAAGCTTTTGGTAAACTTTCATAGACCGGAAGTGGATGTTTACTCGAGGCATTTTTTTGTTTTTTCGTTTTATTTTTCTAGATATGAAAAATTTAAAAAAATGTTCCAAACAAAAGTTAAAGGTAATAAAAAACTGAACAAGTTTTATTCAAACATATTTTTCATAAAATTCTTAACTTTTGAGAAAAAAATTAAAATTGAAAATTTTGACATTTATTGCCAATTGCTAATAAACCATTACAGTTACATGAAACTTGTATAACAAATAATTGTAGAGAATTAAAAACTGAACAAATTATTAAGAATAGTCTTTTTGCGTAAACCTCATAGTTTTCCAGAAAAATATAGGGAAAGTACTATGATGGCCACATCACCATTTGAATAGTATTGTTTTCGTGCATGAAAATGCATGAAAATGAGGTTTTTTGTCGATATTTTTCTAAATATGAAAAATATTACAAAACTTTTCAAACAATAGTTAGAGAGAATGAGAAAATAAACGACTTTTATTAAAACATTTTTTTCATAATTTTTTAAATTTCGAGAAAAAAAAATTGAAAATTTTGACATTTTTTGTCAATTGCTAATAAACCATTAGAGTTACATGAAACTTGTATTACAGATAATTGTAAATAATTCAAAACTGAACAAATTATTAAGAATAGCCTTTTTGCGTAAACCTCATAGTTTTTGAGTAAAATATAGGGAAAGTACTATGATGGCCACATCACCATTTTTACTTTCCCTATACACGTAGTATATAGGGGGAGTATTGTTTTCGTGATTTTTTTTTGAAAAAATTTTTTTGCGGAAATATCCGTTTTGGGGTCCCCTGAACCCAAAAAACTAATTTCTGGAAAAAAAAAATCTGTGTCTGTGTGTGTGTGTGTGTGTGTGTGTGTGTGTGTGTCTGTCTGTCTGTCTGTCGGTGGGTGCTGTATCTCAAAAACGAATGATCCGATTGAGATGAAACTTTAAACTTAAGGTTTTATCGTTAAAAACTGGAACTGAAAAGCTTTTGGTAAACATTCATAAACCGGAAGTGGTTGTTTACTCGAGGCGTTTTTTTGTTTTTTCGTGATATTTTTCTAAATATGAAAATTTTTAAAAAACGGTTCAAACAAAAGTTAAAGGGAATGAAAAACTGAACAAGTTTTATTCGAATATGTTTTTCATAAAATTTTAAACTTTCGAGAAAAAAGTTTAAAATTGAAAATTTTGACATTTTCTGCTAATTGCTAATAAACCATTGAAGTTACATGAAACTTATATCACAAATAATTGTAGAGAATTTAAAATTGAACAAATTATTAAGAATAACCTTTTTACGTAAACCTCATAGTTTTCGAGAAAAGTATAGGGAAAGTACTATGATGGCCACATCACCATTTTTACTTTCCCTATACACGTAGTATATAGGGGGAGTATTGTTTTCGTGATTTTTTTTTGAAAAATTTTTTTTGCGGAAATATCCGTTTTGGGACTCCCTGAGCCCAAAACACTAATTTCTGGAAAAAAAAATTCTGTGTCTGTGTGTGTGTGTGTCTGTCTGTCTGTGTGTCTGTCGGTGGGCGCTGTATCTCAAAAACGAATAATCTGTCTGAAATGAAACTTCAAACTTAAGGTTTTATCGTTAAAAACTGGAACTGAAACGCTTTTGGTAAACATTCATAAACCGGAAGTGGATGTTTACTCGAGGCGTTTTTGTGTTTTTTCGTTTTATTTTTCTAAATATGAAAAATTTTAAAAAAACGGTTCAAATAAAAGTTAAAGGCAATAAAAAACTGAACAAGTTTTAGTCGAACATATTTTTCATAAAATTCTTAACTTTTGAGAAAAAAAATAAAAATTGAAAATTTTGATATTTTTTGCCAATTGCTAATAAACTGTTGGAGTTACATAAAATTTATATAACAAATAATTGTAGAGAATTCAAAACTGCATAAATTATTAAGAGTAATATTTTTGCATAAACCTCATAGTTTTCGAGTAAAATATAGGGAAAGTACTATGATGGCCACATCACCATTTGGGTAGTAATGTTTTCGTGAATGTCTGTCGTTGGGCGCTGTATCTCAAAAACTAATGATCCGATTGAGATGAAACTTTAAACTTAAGGTTTTATCGTTAGAAACTGGAGCTGAAAAGCTTTTGGTAAAGATTCATAAACCGGAAGTGGATGTTTACTCGAGGCGATTTTTCGTTTCTTGTGATATTTTTCTAAATATGAAAAAAATTTGAAAACGTTTCAAACAAAAGTTAAAGGAAATGAAAAACTGAACAAGTTTGATTAAAATTTATTTTTTATAAAATTCTTAATTTTCGAGAAAAAAAAATAAAATTGAAAATTTTGCCATTTTTTGCCAATTGCTAATAAACTATTGGAGTTACGTAAAATTTATATAGCAAATAATTGTAGATAATTAAAAAATGAACAAATTATTACGAATAACATTTTTGCGTAAACCTCATAGTTTTGGAGAAAAATATAGGGAAAGTACTATGATGGCCACATCACCATTTGTGGTAATGTTTTCGTGAATGTGTCTGTCGGTGGGCGGTGTAGCTCAAAAATTAATGATCAGTCTGAGATGAAACTTTAAACCTAAGGTTTTATTGTTAAAAACTGAAACTGAAAAGCTTTTGGTGATTATTCATAAACCGGAAATGGATGTTTACTCGAGGCGTTTATTTGTTTTTTGCCGATATTTTTCTAAATATAAAAAATATTACAAAACTTTCCAAACAAAAGTTAAAGGAAATGAAAAACTGAACAACTTTTATTAAAACATGTTTTTCATAAAATTCTTAACTTTCGAGAAAAAAAAATAATAATTAAAAATTTTGACATTTATTGCCAATTGCTAATAAACTATTGGAGTTACATAAAATTTATATAACAAATAATTGTAGGGAATTCAAAAGTGCACATATTATTAAGAATAACATTTTTGCGTAAACCTCATAGTTTTCGCGTAATATATAGGGAAAGTACTATGATGGCCACATCACCATTTTTAGTTTCCCTATATAGTATATATAGGGGGACTATTGTTTTCGTGATTTTTTTTTCAAAAATTTTTTTTGCGGAAATATCCGTTTTGGCCCCCCCTGAGTCCATTGCACTAATTTCTGGAAAAAAAATTTGTGTGTCTGTGTGTCTGTGTGTCTGTCGGTGGGCGCTGTATCTCAAAAACGAAACATCGTATTGAGATGAAACTTTAAACTTAAGGTTTTATCATTAAAAACTGGAACTGAAAAGCTTTTGGTAAACATTCATAAACCGGAAGTGGGTGTTTACTCGAGGCGTTTTTTGGTTTTTTGGTCATATTTTTCTAAATATGAAATATTTTTTAAAACGGTTCAAACAAAAGTTAAAGGAAATAATAAACTGAACAAATTTTATTCGAACATATTTTTCATAAAATTCTTAACTTTCGAGAAAAAAAATAAAAATTGAATATTTTTACATTTTTTGAAAATTACTAATAAACTATTGGAGTTACGTAAAAGTTACATTAAAAGTAATTATAGAGAATTTAAAATTGAATAAATTATTAAGAATAACTTTTTTGCGTAAACCTCATAGTTTTCGAGAAAAATATAGGGAAACTACTATGATGGCCACATCACCATTTGAGTAGTAATGTTTTCGTGAATGTATCTGTCTGTGGGCGCTGTATCTCAAAAATGAATGATCTGATTGAGATGAAACAAAAACTTAAGATTTTATCGTTAAAAACTGGAACTGAAAAGCTTTTGGTGAACATTCATAGACCGGAAGTGGATGATTACTCGAAGCGTTTTTTAGTTTTTTGGTAATATTTTTATAAAAATGGCAAATTTTAAAAAACGGTTCAAACAAAAGTTAAAGACAATGAAAAACTGAACAAGTTTTATTCGAACATGTTTTTCATAAAATTCTTAACTTTCGAGAAAAAAAAATAAAAATTAAAAATTTTGACATTTTTTGTCAATTGCTAATAAACTGTTGGAGTTACATAAAATTTATATAATAAATAATTATAGAGAATTCAAAAGTGCACAAATTATTAAGAATAACATTTTTGCGTAAACCTACTAGTTTTCGAGAAAAATATAGGGAAAGTACTATGATGGCCACATCACCATTTTTACTTTCCCTATATAGTATATATAGGGGGAGTATTGTTTTCGTGATTTTTTTTTCAAAAATTTTTTTTGCGGAAATATCCGTTTTGAGGTCCCCTGACCCCAAAACACTAATTTCTGGAAAAAAAAAAATTGTGTCTGTGTGTGTGTGTGTCTGTCTGTCTGTCGGTGGGCGCTGTATCTCAAAAACGAATTATCTGTTTCAGATGAAACTTCAAACTTAAGGTTTTGTCGTTAAAAACTGGAACTGAAAAGCTTTTGGTGAACATTCATAGACCGGAAGTGGATGTTTACTCGAGGAGTTTTTTTGTTCTTTGGTGATATTTTTCTAAATATGAAAAATTTTAAAAAACGCTTCAAATAAAAGTTAAAGGGAATAAAAAACAAAACAAGTTTTATTTAAACATATTTTTCATAAAATTCTTAACTTTCAAGAAAAAAATTAAAAATTGAAAATTTTGACATTTTTTGACAATTGCTACTAAACTATTGGAGCTACAAGAAATTTATATAGCAAATAATTGTAGAGAATTCAAAAATGAACAAATTACTAAGAATAGACTTTTTACGTAAATGTCATAGTTTACGAGAAAAATATAGGGAAAGTACTATGATGGCCACATCACCATTTTAGAGCAGTATTGTTTTCATGCGTGAAAATGGCTGTGGGCGCTGTATCTCAAAAACGAATCATCCCATTGAGATGAAGTTTTAAACTTAAGGTTTTATCGTTAAAAACTGGAACTGAAAAGCTTTTGGTGAACATTCAAAAATTGGAAGTGAATGTTTACTAGAGGCCGTTTTTTGTTTTTTTCGAATATTAAAAAAAAAATGAAAAATATCACAAAACTCTTTAAACAAAAGCTAAAGAGGATAAGAAAAGAAACAAGTTTTATTTAAAGAAATTTTTCATAAAATTATTAACTTTCAAGGAAGAAAATAAAAACTGAAAATTTTGACATTTTTTGCCAATTGTCAATAAACTATTGGAGTAAGATTAAATTTATATAACAAACAAATGTAGACAATTAAAAGGTAAACAAATTAGTAAGAATCACTTTTTTCCATAAACCTCATAGTTTTCGAGAAAAATATAGGGAAAGTACTATGATGGCCACATCACCATTTTTACTTTCCCTATACACGTAGTATATAGGGGGAGTATTGTTTTCGTGATTTTTTTTTGAAAATTTTTTTTTGCGGAAATATCCGTTTTGGGGTCCCCTGAACCCAAAAAACTAATTTCTGGAAAAAAAAAATCTGTGTCTGTGTGTGTGTGTGTGTGTCTGTCTGTCGGTGGGCGCTGTATCTCAAAAACGAATGATCCAATTGAGATGAAACTTTAAACTTAAGGTTTTATCGTTAAAAACTGGAGCTGAAAAGCTTTTGGTAGAGATTCATAAACCGGAAGTGGATGTTTACTCGAGGCGTTTTTTTTGTATTTTACCGATATTTTTCTAAATATACAAAATATCATGAAACTTCTCAAACAAAAGTTAAAGGGCGTAAAAAACTAAACAACTTTTATTAAAACATGTTTTTCATAAAATTCTTAACTTTCGAGAAAAAAATTAAAAATTGAAAATTTTGGCATTTTTTGGCAATTGCTAATAAACTATTGAAGCTACAAGAAATTTATATAACAAATAGTTGTCGAGAATTCAAGACTGAGCAAATTATAGAGAATAGTTTTTTTGCGTAAACCTCATAGTTTTCGAGTAAAATATAGGGAAAGTACTATGATGGCCACATCACCATTTGAGCAGTATTGTTTTCATGCGTGAAAAGGTCTGTGGGCGCTGTATCTCAAAAACGAATCATCCTATTGAGACGAAATTTTAAACTTAAGGTTTTATCGTTAAAAACTGGAACTGAAAAGCTTTTGGTGAACATTCAAAAATCGGAAGTGGATGTTTACTAGACGCCGTTTTTTGTTTTTTTCGAATATTTTTTTAAAAATAAAAAATATTACAAAACTTTTTAAACAAAAATTTAAGAGAATAAGAAACTGAACAAGTTTTATTTAAACAAATTTTTCATAAAATTATTAACTTTCAAGGAAAAAAATAAAAACTGAAAATTTTGACATTTTTTGCCAATTGCCAATAAACTATTGGAGTTACATGAAATTTATATAATAAACAAATGTAGACAATTAAAAAGTAATCAAATTAGTAAGAATCACTTTTTTCCGTAAACGTAATAGTTTTCGAATAAAATATAGGGAAAGTACTATGATGGCCACATCACCATTTTTATATTTAGTAACATAATTTTTGAAATATTTTGTAAGAAAGGAGTACAAAGATGTAATAAATAAATAAATAACTTAGACATATATAGCAATGTAGAAGTAATGAACTGAGATACATGCATGATTTAATAGTATTCGCTGATAATTGTTGAAACTTCATTTCTTATCTTAATATAAAGTTTTATAAATAAAGCTAGAAAATTTCAAAAAATTTTTAGAAGCTAAAATAAGGGAAAAAATTAGTTAATAATTGTTTTGTGTTTTCTTCTATGCGAATTCAAAATATTATCCTTTATTCAAATAAACCCAACGCAATATTATCCAATTTTACTGAACTTATAATGTGTTACTGATCCTTTAAGTTTCATTAACGCTGGTGGTTGTAACAACGGCCAAAGTAAACGTCGTGAGGAGGAACTTATTAGATGTAGGAGGAGGATCTATCCATTGAATGGAGGCAAAGTAGAACTTAAGGACAACTATCGATACAAGCAAAATAGCTCCATACTAGCCTCTCTTACTAGCATAAGGGTTTCGCGTATTTGTCGAAGATTATCTGTAAACCAAGCTACTTTGTTGTTTATAAAATTTGTTTTTTTTTTCTCACGAGGTGGTGTCGCTTAGCGTCCCTGAACTGCGGTCTCCGTGGTCCTTTTGAGCACCTCTGGCTGTTTTACTCCTTTTGAACTCCTGTATCTTCTAAGAAGTCCCGGAGTTTCTGCCAGGGGATATTCCTTAGCTGTTCTACAGCAAGCATGGGCTTACCGAGATTCGCCTTGCCTTCTTGTTTCCATGCTTTGCAAGTGCACAGTAGGTGTTGGGGAGTTTTCTTTTCTTCCAGACACCCACGGCATAGGGGGCTTTTCTCAATGCCCATCCTATGTTTGTGCTTGTTCAGGTCACAGTGCCCAGTGACTAGCCCTGTGAATTTTCTTAGTTTCAATCTGCTCAGTCTAGACCTATCTAGGAAGAGTCTTGTATACCTCATTCCATTTTGGTTTTGCCATGCCTTTTTTGCTCCTCTGCTAACTTGCGTCGGATTATTTCCTTTCCGGTTTCATGGGGTATACCGAAAGCGGGTTCAGGTCCTATGAATTCACCTGCTGCTCCTTGTTTAGCCAGCAAGTCGGCCCCCAAGTGTCCAATAATTTTTTGGTCCTTGGGTATCCATTCTAGCTCTGTTTTTCTTGTCGTCGCCAGTGCGTCCAGTCTGTTTATGCAAGTCATGACCAGCCTGGACTGCAGCATCGGCGAGGCTAGCGCTTTTATGGCTGCCTGGCTATCTGTCATAAAGGTAATTGGTCCTTTGTTAAGTCCCGACTCCATTACGTGATGAGAACACGTCAATGGCGAAACAGGATTGTCAAGTATTGCAGAACCCGGTAGAAGTGCGCCTGCAGGGTCTCTTCTACCGAGTCTGTGTACTTTCCATTTTGGTCTGCAGTAAGCCGATGTTCCCAGCATGATCTTAAAATTAGTTATTACTATGTTTTCTGATACATTAATTCAGTATTGGATATAATTAATGAAGTTTAAAAATGTTCATTTATATGACAGTCTTACTGGTCAGCAAGATTACAATCTCAAGCAAATAGTGTTTTATAACATGAATCTGCCGATGGCGTTATAGGTCTCACTTTACGTTTACTTTAAGATATTTTATGATGGACGTTATTTATTTGAACATGAATCCCTATGTGATCAGATATATCAGGATCATTTGGTTGAATTAGTAAATTATTATAATAATAATAAGAGGACACGTTATCGAAACAGCGTTTATCCCTAGTATTAAATGTTTCTCTCCACGATAGGCCATATGACAAGAACAAATCACATATCACAGTAGCCCTACTATCATGCGAGTTAAAGTGTATATTAAAATCATCTCCCGCAAGAATTAATTTACTCATATTAAGTTTGTCGAGTAATAATGTCATGATGGTTAGAAAGTCATTGAAGTTGCCGGATCGTGATCGATATATACTTATTAATATTATATTATATTCATTGACAAATGATGCTGCTATCTTACATGTTATCTGCTGATAACACAAAAAAATGAAAAACATTATTCTCATTTAAAAGAGCCATGATTTCATTTATTTTATTTCACAGAAACTTGACATTTAAAAGATACATATTAATACCGTTTACATTTGTTTTAAGTTGATTATCACTCTTTGGTTTATTTTCCCGTTTAAAAATGTATCTACTTAAATTATGCCAGTTGGATGGACTAATTAACTACTCGTGATATTTAAAATCGGCGCTTAATTTATACGCAGAGTGTGCAGAATTATTTAAAGTTATTTTTTTACAAACTATTATTGCTTATAACTTGTCAAATATGTTCCCTTTTATTTTCTAGAGTTACTGAGTTTTTAACACCCTTAACAAATAACCAAGTCTTCTTGGGCTCGGCCTCCAATTTGGACATTATTAAACCACCGGTACCTATAATTAGATGTTTCTTCAGTTGTTTGCGTTTTTTATACGTTATGGTTTTGAATTCGGCTTCCTTAGGATATACTATAGTCTTTGGTGGCAATTATATTATCTTCAGGTTTATTACCTGACCGTTCTAGGTTATGGTGATTATTTATAACCTTCTCATCGGTATTGTTTTTACTCTTCTTCTGTCTGTTGACATTCAGAGTTGGGGATTTTGGTATAATTCCAGCTGCTGTGGAGGCGCTGGCGTGGTTGCTGTTTATATTTGTTGTTTTGTAAGTTGCATTAGTAGTACTATGTTTTGACCTCGTAGCCGACTTCATGATATTTTACAATTTTATTTAGTGGAGAAGGCGGAAAAACACAAACCGCAGATTTAAGTTGCATGTTTTCTTTTCTAGACGTTCAATTTTGTTCAGAAGTAAGGAATTATTTAACTTTAGTAAATGAACTAGCTCTTTGAGGTTCATTTACGCTTTATTTTTGATGGAAATTCGTCCGTACGGAGTCTCTTTGCCATGTCTTCTTCGTTCAACAGGAGTCTACAACAGGATTTTACTTTGTAGTAGCACTTCATGTTATAGAACGATTTGCACTTTTCACACTGAATACCAGATTTAGCGATTGAACTACATGCACATGTTTTTATGTGTCAATCACTTAAACTTTTGCTATTACTAGCTTTTATAATTTCACGTCCGCTACAATTGCCGGTCATGATGGATCCCACTCCTCTGGAATGTAGGGCTGCGACATCCGGAGGGAGTAGAAATAGTGGGTTTCGAGAGCAAGGAGGTCGCTCTCGAAACCCACTATCGTTACAAGCTGACGAAACATAGCGCAGCTAAAGAAGTCCGCGCCGTTTGGCTGAGTAAGAAGTGGATTAGTGTGACTGCTACAAAGACCGCGGCGGTTGTCGTGACGAAGAAAGGAAAGCACGTAGAAGGAATTGATACACCTGCTGGGACAGGTCCCCGAGATAGACCTAGGTATTTCATGTGGTTGCATGAAATATCTAGAGGTAACGATTGACTCAAATAAAAACATTATTTAATTTTTTTAATAATAATTTAAAAAAATTGGTTAGGTTAGGTTAAAATAGGGTGGTAGTGAGGTTTGTTATCCTCTCTTAACTTGCGACCTGAAAGATATATTGTTCTACCCTTTTCCAATCAATTCCCAATCAGTCTCACATCCTCCATGATATGGTTCGGTCGTTTCATCTGCCGAATCACCTAATCTGCAGTTTGTACTTTCCTATTTTCCCATTTTCCACAAATGGTATCGGAGGGCACAATGCCCTGTCATGAGTCCGGTGAAAGTTCTTAGCTCGTTCCTTAAGAGTTCAAGCACCTTCTGGCCGTGATCGAGTTTAAATGTGTCGTTTTGATTGACGTAGACCTGGTACAGTGGTCCAATGCTTGCGTCTTCTGTCCTCTTCCCATTTTTGCACCATCTCTTTTCTGTGCACCATGGGGAGTCCACAAAACGGCTCTGGTCCTATAGGAGTGACATTTGCACCTCTTTTTGCGAGTTCATCGGCCACTTCGTTGCTTTACTTCGTTGGAGAGGTTTATCTTTATTCCATTCAGCGAGGGAGCCCTTATATTCAGCTTACTCCTACGCGTGAATGGAACTATGATCGATTTATTTGGGTTGATGCTTAGTCCTTCTAGAACACACCAGTTATTGATGCTATTCAGTGCTTTTTGCATTAGGTTTGTAAGAATACCTTTGTTACAGTCATAGATTCACCCATCTTATCGTGGAAGGATATAATCCTTTATTTATAGCTGCTCGTTTTATTGCAGAGAATGAGGTGTTGTCAAAGGCTCCCTCTATGTCTACACATATTCTGATTGCTATTTCTTTAAAAAAGATGGCTCGTTCTGCCTCTTTAAGTAGGTGGTGTAAATCATCGACGGTGGATTTGCCAGCTTGAAATGCGAATTGCTTGGCATTGTTCTTATAAGTGAGTCACCCTTTATGTGCTTGTCGATTATTTTCTCCTTTGTCTTTAGGAGAAAAGAGGTTAGGTTGATGGGTCGATATGATTTAGGTTCATCTAGAGGCCTTTTGCCCACATTAGGTATAAATACCACTTTTGCCTCCCTCCACAACCGGGGTATATACACTAGTGCATTGCTTGCTTTGTATATCTCCCTGAGTCCTGGAGAAATTCTATCCAAGCCACGCTGCAGTAGCGCGGGGAAGATACCGTGCATTCCTGGGGATTTAAATGTCTTGAAGCTGTTTATGGCCTAAGTCATTTTGCTGAGCGTGAATATTTTCCCCGCTAAGCAGCGACTGTCTCGATTGAAGCAGTGAGCCTCTGGGTCGGTACTAGCCACAATTGTGTTTTTAGTCACTACTTTTGATCCCGGAAAGTGAGTACCTAGTAGTAGATCTAAACTTTCCTTTTGACCTTTGGTATAACTGCCGTCAGTTCGCTTTAGTATGGTTCTTTGATAGAACCTTTCGGAGTCTATTTGCTGGGGTCAGATTGTCGATACCCTCGCAGTTTAGACTCCCTCAGTTACTTATTGAATTCAGACAGAGCCTGTTTGTAGGCTGACCAGATGCCTGTTTTCTTGGCTCTATTAAAGGATTTCCGAGCGGAAAACCTAAGTCAATCCAATTTCTAATTCCAAGAAACGTTTCTCGAGAAGTTTTCTTTCTTTAATGGACAGGTTTTTTCATAGGCTGCTACGCTATATGTAGTTTCCTGAAAATCAGGCCGGGCCGTGGCTTGTCGCACGTAGTATAACATACCAGACAGTGCGATTGGTTTCCAAGTCCTTGAATTAGCCCTATCTGAACGTTCCCTCTGGCCAGTCTGCTGCTTAAGGCACTTGATGCTGCCTTTGAGTGGTACAGGTTGATTTGGAGGCACTGCCACTTACCCTTTATTTTTGGGTAATTTAAAAAATAGGTTCTGTTGAAAATAATTAATAATTGTCAAAATTAGTACAAAACTCCATACATAAAAGATCAAATTCAATTATTAAACAAAATTTTGATCATAAAAACATTGAATAAGACTAAACAATATAAAATATAGTTCATTTTAAAGAAGAGCAAAAAATTTTGAAAAAAACAATCGCCAATTGTCAAAATTAATAGAAATTAGAAAATTAGAAATTCGGCCTATCCCAATATATTAGATTAATGAGGCTGTTACTTGGTGAAACTCCATTATGCATTGAAATTAATAAAACATAGATGTTTTAAGAGTTTTGCTTAATTATGTAGAAACACTGCTAAAATTACTTCATCACGATGTGTACTAATTATAATTTATGCCAATTTATTATTTATTAATTTATAGTGAAACATATGCAGTGTTTAAAATAAACCAAATTTGAAAATCAGACATTGTCGTTATCTTAATAATATTATTTATTGGGCAGGGGTATTCTTAACGTATCCCCTAGCAGAAAACTTCCCAAAAAAACGAGAATTATCTAAAATAATAAAAATTCTAAAGAATGTATAACAGTTGATAATTATCAGAATCGTAGAAATTTGAACTATCTCAATATATTATATATTGCCGTAGTATACTGTTATTTCAACAAATTAAACATTGCCGCATCGTATATTCTGAGCTACACTAACAAATTATTAATTGAGCTGGCGTACTCTTGATCTAGGTAAAAAAATGGTATACTTTAGTTATCCCTAAAAATTAAAATATGTTCTATCGTACTCTTGACCTAGGCCAATATTTTATCTATTGCTGTAGCATAAAGAACATATGCTAATTCCTCCAAAACAAATCGCAGTCAACAGGACCAAATTTTATAAATAATTTAAAAGAACAGTGATATTGATTGGAGCAAAGAAGATATTTTAAGAAATTAATTGTTGTTCTCTATCCACAACAGCCACGGACTATTTTCGATCTCATCAGCGTAGCGTATTTAGAACATGGAAACGTGTTTACAAAAGAATATATATCAATTATTGGTGACTTAGAAATTTGCAACAGAAAAACGCTAAAAGAAAACAATGACAACTAATAAAAACATCCACGAAATCAATTTATTTTCATTAAAAACGTTGAGATATGATGATAATGAGATACAAAATAGATCAACGACCATATTTTTAGGCTATATGATATATATTTCAAATTTAAAACGCAATTAAAAAAATTAAATTAGTGAGAAGCAGCCAAAATAATATAAGCTATGCAAAAATGATGTGTTATTGTGTATATATTTGATGTAAATAAAGATTCCTTAAAATATAGTTATGGATATAAAAAATCACACGTTTTAGTAAACGCATTTGATAGCATTGATATCTATAAAAAAAACAATACTTATTGAAATAATATACCAAGCATTATATAGTCAAATTTTATCTTATTAAAAATTCTCTTAAATCAATTTATAATGTGCGAAATTTCTAAATCATTTAGGTAAATTGTACCCTAAAACAATAACGTGTGAATTATTATTCTAGTCATATCCCCACATATGAATTCTCTAGACTCAAACGTTTCCTAGGATTCACCAATATTTCCCCTAAAGCACATCAACTCTGTGCGGTAGGAATTTGTAGCGCGATCGAATTGATTTTGCGTCAGTTAATTGTAAACAACGCGTATACAAATTCCTTCCGTCACGAACACGTCCCAGTAATTAATCACCCTCACATACCGATATTCTCATATTCCGATATCCCGATATTGAGCGCGCGTGTTTACGGCAATAAAAACGGCAACTTATTAATTTTCAGGCAGTTCCAGGCATAATCTAGCGGGAGTAAATTACGTCGGCGTAAACCGCATTAAAAGCACGGTCCGCAATAATTTATCCCAATAATGCCCGTCCCGTTCCACGACAACAGAATTACACACCCAAATTGCAGTTTCGAGTATTTCCAGTTGCAATAATGAAGTTATTAAGCGGCCCCTCTCCATTATTAATCATCAATTTCGCTTCAGCGCAACGTCCACTTTTTGCGCGCCGTCATTTTCGGCCCGATTCTCGCATATTAACGGAGTTATGGTCCCGTGAGTGCGTTTTATGGCCACCAGAATTAAATCTAAGCGACGTTTGCCCATTACTTTAATTCCATCACTTTTCATTTACTGGATGCGCTGGGCGGAGTCCTGTTAATCTCTTAAATCATCCCGCCAACCACCCATTAATCTGTTGAATCACGCAGTTTTATAAAAATTTATGTTTCGTCATTAGTAGAGATACCATTGAAAATCTTTATTATTCGATGGTTAATGTTGTCAATTGATGAAACTTCATGTCAATGTGGTTATGTTAAATAAATGTCAAAACTACAAATATTACGAGCTTGAATAGTTATTTTATAAATTGTTTTAATCTATAATATTTGCATTTTAGAGAATACAGAAATTTTAGACGCCGTACAAGCCATTGTTTAAGAAACACCAAAGTAACATTAAAATACTTAAAACGTTTATTACTAGTTTTCATGAAGTTATAATAATTTCCTATGTAAATATATAATAATAGGTGCGAGGCTAGGAAAATTACTTACTACAATTTGTTACAAAATTAGATTTAACCACACTATGTGTTTGTCATGACAAGTACTTTTACAATCAAACTAGTATTTTTATACCAAAATATCTAACTTAAAACGTCAAATTCATCCCACCGCAAAAATATATTAAACATAGTGAATATGGTATTTTAAATAATTTGCGTAAATACTGTACATAGTCAAATGTAAAAAATAATCAATCAAGAATCCTCGAAGTTCTGAAATTAATAATGATTCATATAATCATCCACAAGTTTGTGTAAATCAATTTGCCACTTATTTTCTTAGTGTTGTCAATCCTCCAAGCCATTATACATGTCCTATCCTATACTGCCTTTTACAAAATCTTTAAAAATTAATAAGGCAGCGGGTCCCGATAATACTCCAGCATTTTTAAATAGAAACTATGCACCATGCCTTCTACAAATACAATATCTGTTTAATATATCAGTTAAATCACAAACGTTTACTAATATTTGGAAGAGAGCAAGAGTAACATTTATTTTTAAAAACAACAGTAAGGTACACAATAAATTATGGTCATGTACAAATACGCAATAATTTTGCAAAACTCTATGAATCAATTTTTACTTAAAAATTATACAATCATATTTACCTTTATCTAATAACACAGCTGCATGATTTTGTACTACTAGAATTTTCCCAGGAATTCAATTCAACTTTGGTAAGGTCAAGTAACTTCCTAATAGGCCATACCCTGATTCGTTCTGGCGTTAACGCAAATTCTCCGGTTGAGGTTAGTCTGGTGGTAGCCAGTGCCACATCAGGATATGCTCAGCCGTTTCCTCTACTAATCGACGTAGTCTACAAGTGGTGTTGTCTACTTTACCTATCTTCTGAAAATGGTACTTCACAGGTCTTGTAAGGAGACCCGTGACCAGTGATATCTCATTTTTAGTGAGGTGCAAGATCTGTTTAGCTGAGTTTCGCGAAAGGTTAATGAATATATTAGATTGCAGAGTGGATTTGTAAATTCACGACTTTTTTTGTTAAATATGTAATTTATCAGTTTCCTGAGATAGCAAGTCCACCCCTGTGATATACTGGAGCTCACAAGTAATGTTAGATGGGATTAATCCAGCAACAAATACGCACATTTCATTCACCTTAAAAAGAAAAAAGAAAGCGATAACATTTTTACTGCTTTATCTCATTTTTTTGTGTATCTGAAAAATAAAGCAAAATTACTAATATTAATAACCAGTAATTTATTCTACCCTGATCTTTTTTGAACTCTTTAGTAAATTGAAACCTTGCTAAAATGCCTAGAATTTGTGCATCTCGTCGATTTCATTAATTAAGTGATTTTCATAAATATTGAATGGTTGGTACATCACTGAAGTTCTACAACTTGTTGCAATACCATAAATTTAGACTATCCCTAGTTCTATTTTTCAGCAAGACAACGGAAGTCGCATATGATCCGTCAAACCATGGACTTTATACAAAATTCTGGCGCAAAGCCTTTAGATTTGCCTGCAAGATCCCCTGATTTATCGTCAATAAAACATGCATGGGATACCATCGGAACAACACTTCAGCGATTGCCACAGCCACCAAGGACTTTGGACCAATTGCACATCTGTGTTCACTAGGCCTGAGACCGCTTACCAGAAGAAGACATCGACCACTTGATTCGGTCAATGCCTCGCTTGTTACAACCGCGGCGGGCCAACACATTATTGAATTTTTGTCAGTATTTTTTGTTCAACCTGCACCAAATTGTAATCGTTTGTTCTGACACAAAAACTCAAAATAAACATATTTTTTTCACCTTTAACCTGGTGTGTTTCTCCTTCCTATGCGCTTTTGATAGCTTACATGTAGGCTGTAGTTCGATCTTTGTAACCGCAACTTCTTCTGTAGCAGGTACATTGGCATGCTCGTTGCCTATTATACTTGCATGACCAGGTAACCATAATATAGTAAGCTTGTTGCCCCTGGTACAGTTCCAAGTAGTTTTGGAATTAAAGTTGTATGGTTTGAGGTTTTTAGGGGCAGCCTAGCTGTCTGATATTAGACAGATGTGTACCCCTTTGTAGTCCTTTTTTAATTTTTATTAAAACTTTATTGTATTCCAAAAAGTTAATTTCAAAATTTAAAAAAACGTACAACTTGTAAGACTGATGGGCATTTCTCGAGAGAAACTGATTCCCTACATTTAGTATGTATGTAACAATGCCGGAGCCCGCTCCCCGTTTTTGATGCATCTGTATACCAAATTGCAGATTTATGTTTTAGTTTTTTGGTTTTTATCAAAGTGCAGTACTAAATTAAATTTGGACTTTAATCTGGTTCAGAATTTCCGAGAGCCCGAATCTATATCCTGTACCATGTCAGTCGTCTCATATGTCATTTTTACCCCTTATGGCAACTGCTATGCCATCGGCACAACCTTGAGTACAATAACCCTTGTCCGCCAGGGACATTAGGAGGACATCCAGCTTGATACACCATAGCAGGGGCGCTAGAACCTCTTTTGCTGTGGTTCTCGTTTCTGATTCGAGTACGGCTTGATTCATCTTATTGTGGGTATGATGGCCACTTTTTCCATGGGTTTCAAGGTTGTTGTTGGCAAACTACTACCTATGGAGTGGATTCGCCTCTAGTGCATTGCTCCTTATATCGTTATCTATAATTTTCTCCATGAAAAACTGAGGTAAAAGTAATTGGGTGGTAGGATCTGGCCTCATTGGGTGACCTTAGGCCCGCTTTCGGGATAAATATCGACCTAGCCTTATTCCATTCCACTGGAATATAACCTACCATAAAACTAGCTTTGCATACTGCATGCATGTAGAGGACTATTATATCTAGCCCGTGCTGCACCAGAGCAAGATAAATGTCATCTAGGCCTCATGCTTTGAAAGGTATAAGGCTATTAACTGTTCATTTTTTCGTTGGTAATGGGTTTACCAGCCTTGGTTTCTTTTTCTACCATGAATGAATATGCTACCTTCTGTTAATTGTATAAAATAATTACAATACGTAAATATTTCTACACTAGTCAAATTCATATAAAACAAAATTAAATATTATATTATAAAATTTCATCTAAACGTTAACACATATAAAGCACAAATTTAAAACCTATCTTCTAACATCTGCCCTATAGTCTAGTCCTGTTATCGCTCTTACTGCTCGTCTTTGCATTTTGAAAACTTTCTCGACGTGAGGCGAATTCCCCTAACAAATAATCGCATATTTAACTACCAATTTATAAAATGCATGATATGTAATTAAAGTTATTTCCAGTGACACATTTTTTGTTATATTTTGAAGTATGTATACTGTTTTTGACAGTTTTGATACTATAAATTCAATATGTTTCTTTCAGGTCAATTTAGGATCCAAGAAAATTTACTAGATTAGATTAAAATCATTGTTGCTCATTCGATTGAGTATTTTTCATTTTTAGCAATATTTCATCTATATTTTCAGATTTTTTAAAGTTATTGTATCATCTGCAAATAATATGAACTTTGATTGATTATCACACATGCCAATATCATTCATTCATATATCCTGTCCTGTGGGACACCACATGTCATATCTTCCAATGAGGATTTTTCATTCTTAAACTTTGTTAAATGGCTTCTTTCTGACAAGAACAATTGCAGTTACGAACATCTTATTCTATTAACACCATACTTCTCTAATTTGTTCATTAGAATGGAGCACGATACACAATCGAATGCTTTAGATAAGTCACCTACATATTGGTTACTTTTGTAGCCATCCGTAACAAAATTAGATAGTCTTGGAAATTCACAGATGTTGAGCAGGTGCCTATTTAACAGCACACTGAGACTTTCGTTGAACCTCTCTGCATAACTCCCATCAGGTGATTTTTCTTAGCCGAATACTCTTGGAGTGGTCTTTGGACAGGGTTTTGTAGAGCCTAGCTTTTGGGGTAGTATCAGTTACTCCTTTACAGAACGTTCTCCATGTTTTTCTTTTCGACTTTGTTAACTTTTCATCCTTATATATCTTAAGCAAATTAATGTGATATATATATGATATATATATGATATATATAATATAAAAATGGCGACCGAGTGCGACGGTCGTGATTTTGTCAGTGCGAAAATAAATCTTAAATCCGGAGAAAATAATAAAAAAAGCTGCTACTGTGGATCAGTTGCTAAATCAGGAACCCAGTGCATATCCTGCGGTACATTATACCATACAAGTTGTGCGCGGAAAGCAAAGTCCTGTTGTGGAGTTAACTTTAACCCTCAAATTACTTCAGAACTAACCGAAGGATGTGTTAATTTCGAAATGGAAGCATATCTTAATTTAAAAGAACTGGTAAGCGAACTAAAATCAAATAATATGTTACTACGGGAGAAAGTTAAACAATTAGAAGAAGAAAATGTAAAACTACGCTTGGAGGTTAACGTTCTCCCGCCAACTTCTAAAGTAAATAGTCTTGAAGCTAGTAATACAAAAATAAATAGTAACGCGCTCCCAATACAACGAAAAGCGATAAATACAACGAGACCTCGAGCCGCCTCGGTAAATAATACACGTAGTGCGATTAGCCCAGGTACGATTATTAGCAAGGATATCTCTATCGATAATAAATCATCGTCAAATACCGATATAATAATCAATACTGAACCAAATAAAACGGAATGTGAATGGAACTTGGTGAAATCAAAACGGAAAAAGAGAACGCCCCAAAACACAATAGTAGGTTCAAAGAGTGGTATAAGAATGGCGCCACCGAAATACGCATGGATATACATTGGAAATTGCATGGAATCCGTCACATCGCAATCAATTGTGGACTACTTAAAAGAAAATCATCCGCTAGTCTCGGTGAAGGAGATTAGCGAGCTGAAAACTCAAGGTAGAAATAAATCATTTAAATTAGGAGCCGACTACAATCATCTTCCTATATTGATGTCAGCTGATACGTGGCCGGAACGAATAAAAGTAAGAAGATTTAATTTTCCGAAAACGAAAACAGGAAATTTTCCAAACGAGTCGGCACCACAGCAGCCCAAATAGAACACGAGGAAAGTAATTATTTACACATTTATTTCATAAACATTCAGTGTATTAGAAATAAAATAAATGAGGTAGAAGCATTTTTGATTGAACATAAAAATATATTTAATATTATTTGTATTTGTGAGCACTGGCTCCGTAAACTAGAAATTTCAACACTCTCTTTAAATAAGTATACAGTTGGAACCAATTTTGTTAGGTCACACTACTTGCACGGTGGTGTTATGCAACTTATTAAGCATAATACACCATTTGTAGAAATTAAAACTGAATCGATTGAAAAACATTGTGAAATTGTTGCATCCTATCTTTCAAATTATAATATAATTGTTGTAAATATATACCGTTCACCCAGTGGTGACTTAAACGTATTTTTAAATGTTTTGGGTAATTTTTTGAATAATAATATTAACAAGAATATTATCCTGGGGGGGGATTTCAATGTACATTTTCACACAGAAGATTACAAAGCAACAGACGTAATCGATTTTCTGGCTTCATATGGGCTCCAGCAATTGGTCACTTTTACAACTAGAATGGACAACTGTTTGGACAATGTGTTCACAAATGTGAAGGCAACAGAAATAAATGTTACCCCCATTGATTTCTGTTTATCCGATCATATTGGAATACATGTAAACATATCAGTAGCAGACTCAGAAGATTTGCCCATTACACGACAAATACGACCCATTACACAAAGAGGTAAATACGAATTATATAATTACTTAAAAAATACAGATTTTTCTTTTATTAATAACTACCAATGCGCTTTAGCGTTTAAATTATTTATAGAATTATTAGAACAATATTTTTTAAACTGCTTTCCATTGAAAAAGACCACATCAAAAACGAACCATGTAGTTTGGTACAATAATGATCTTAAACGAATGCGCGAGAACCTCTCTCTGGTAAAAGAAGCGAGTATAAGGCATGCTGAACTGAAGCAAACATATGCTAAATTAAAAGCAGATTACAAATGTGCTCTAAGAAATTCTAAAAAAAATGCTAATGCAAACTATATTACAAAATCAAGCAATAAAGCAAAGGCAATGTGGTCATTAATAAGATATAAAAAACCGAACTGTGATAACATAAACTGTGATATACAACCTGATGATTTTAATATATTCTTCACCACTATTTTTAGGTCCATACAATCCGACTTGCCACCTTTGCAGATAGATCCATTGGTATTTATTAATACAAGAACTACACTTACAAATTACTTTGAATTTAGGGAACTTTGGACCAGAAAGTTGCCGGCTAGTAAGTTCATATCTCAAAAATAGAACTCAGCGCGTAACATTTAAGAATCACTCATCGGAATTTGCTGAGATTATTTGTGGTGTGCCTCAAGGCTCGATTTTGGGGCCTTTGCTATTTTTAATTTATGTAAACGACCTACCGTCGTATATAAATAACGGGTCTATAATCATGTATGCAGATGACACAACATCAGTCACCAAATCTGATAGTTTTGTAAGAGCGCTACAACAAAGAATGGACATAAATAAAGAAGTACTGACATGGTTTAGTTGCAACAAACTGTCTCTTAATGTATCCAAGACCGAAATGCTCACATTTTCTCTAAATTTTGATAATGAAGAACACGGGTCTTGCAAGTTCCTAGGCCTGTGTCTTGATACTAAGCTGGACTGGAAGGAACATGAGAGGGAACTCAGCAGTAAATTAAGTGGCGTCATTTACTTACTCCGTATGCTAAGCAATTCTGTGCCCCCATCAACACTTATAGCTGCATACCATGCTCTTTTTCAATCCAGAATTAGCTACTGCATACTGGCCTGGGGACACTCGAGTGTTGTTTCTAGAATATTTAGTCTGCAACGTCGAGCTGTCCGTGTCATTGCGGGAATAGGATATAGAGATGAGTGTAAGGAATTCTTTCGTAGCCTCAAAGTACTTACTTTGCCGGGTCTTTTCGTATTTAAATGTTTATTACATGTCCACAAACATATTATGTTATGTAACTCATGACCAAATACACGAATATAACACCAGAACCTGTGAGCAAATATATCCTGAAAGATTGAGATTGTCTAGGTGCCAGACCAGTTTAAATTTTAATGGGCCTAAACTGTATAACTTACTACCACAGGCAGTGAAATCACTCCCCCATGGAAAGTTTAAAAGAATACTCAAAACATACTTAACAGATAAAGTCTTTTACACTATTAATGAGTGCATCTCAAATAGATTTTTAGACCTTTGAAATGCACACATTTTATTTTATTTTATTTTAAAAACCTCAAAATTTTATTTATACAATACTTTAATTATATATTTTACTGATTGTTTTTCTCGCACATTAGTTTGTTAAGTTTTATTTATAGGTTTTATTTATAGAATGGTTTTATTTATACACTAATTTTAAATTTTATTCTACACTGATTTTATTAAGATATTAGTTTTAAGTTTTATTTATACAAATATTTTATTATACACTAGTTTTAAGTTTTATTTCTACACCGTTTTTATTAAAATATTAGTTTTAAGTTTTATTTATACAATGATTTTATTTATACACTAGTTTTAAGTTTTAACTATTCACTGATTTTAATTCATTTTATCTATATACTACTCCTAAGTTTTATTTATTTATTATTTCTAATCACTCAAAAGTTACAAATATTATTTATATACTAACTCCAATGATTACTTATATTAAACAAACACATTCCGCTTATACAATTATAATTTTATTCATATCAATTGTATGATCAATGCTCTGTATACTGATTGTTCACTTATATTCCATATGTTGTTATCAAACTTATATATTATCTCCTATGTACTTCCTAATATATGTATTGACGTGTGTAAACTTATTGTGCTAGCACGAATAAATTACTATTACTACTATTACTACTATTACTATTACTATTAACGTGTATTGACATCTGTCGATGAATATGCTGAATTAATTAATTAATTTTTGTGCTAATGGCGTTGAAAATTTTCCAACAATGTACTGATGTACGAGATCGGGAAAATCCGCGGACAGCTGTTTCGCCATTATTGTGGCTCATCAGCACGGTGTATCTCTCAATCTCGCACATCAGTACAATTTTTGGAACTTATATTTATTGTTAATTCTTCACTAATAAAGTGGCTAATAAGGTAAATCTTCCGCAGTTTCAATCCAACGTTAAGGCGGAAGAATTAACAAGATGGAATGTTTGTGTTCTTGTAATCGTTTTTTAAACCACGACAGATACCATTATACCAGCCGACTCCCATCAATCCATACAAATAAAACATGCAGCACTCAACTCATACATCCACCGACTTTTAAATGTACCAATGAACACAGAAGATTTTGAAGAAGAATTAGCCATCATAAAAACCATAGCCACAAACAACGGATATAATGACAAGATAGTTTCCAAACTGATAAGAAGGAAATCAAACAAGCTAATATCTAAACACCTATATGCAGGAACACATAACGCCGACCAAACATCAAAGTTCTGTGCAATCAAATATACAGGCTATACAAGCAACAAGATTAGTAAAAAGTTAAAAAACACCAAATTATCGCAATCCAAGTTAACAAACACAATCTAGGGAACTTACTAATCAACAATAAACTGGACAAACAAGACCCACTACTTAAAAGCGGTGTATACCAATTAGACTGTCAAAATTGTGCTTCCATATATATAGGCCAGACTGGAAGAATACAAACATTCCATCTTAGATAATAATCTACAAACAGGGATCGCCGAACACTGTATCACAAACAACCACCAACCGGGAAAAATTAAACCGATACACATCCAAGAAAAGGGACTTAAACTAAACCTATTAGAGGGATTAGAAATTAAACGCGCAATTAAAGAGGGCAAAACAGTCGTAAACAACCACCAGGAAGTCGCAGCGGGGGGACACCTAATGATGTAATTTTTGTATATATATTGTAATGTTACACCTTCTACTTTAGTATTAAGTTTGTACTCCTTTGATAATGAGTGTAAAAACTCGAAACACGTGTCAGGAAACTGCCAATAAAAACATGGAACGCAACAAGTGTCATAATTTTAATAACCCAGTTTATAAGTAGTTTCAAAATTTTAGGACTGGCCATATGGGCACAAGTGACGCTGATCGTTCTGGATGGCCTGTGGAGATTACGACTCCAGAAATTAGAAATCATTGATCAAATCCATGATATGGTGATGGATAACAGAAGAGTTAAGGTGCGTGAGATGCTAGTGCTGTGGGCATCTCGACTGAACGGGTACATAATATTTTGCATATTATGGACATGAGAAAGATATCCGCAAGATGAGTGCCGCGATTGCTCACGCTTTACCAAAAACGGAATCGTGTGAAGTGTTGCAAGGATGGTTTGTAGCTATTCCAGAAGAATCCGGAGGCCTTTAAGTGTCGTTTATACATTACTATACTCCTTCACCAGAAAAGGCGAAGACCGTTTCTTCGGCCGGAAAGGTTATGGCGACTGACTTTTTTCGCAAGGGATAATCTTCATCGACTATCTGGAAAAGGGAAAAACTATTACAGGTAAATATTATTTATTGTTATTGGACCGTTTGAAAACCGAGCTGCAAGAAAAATGCCCGCGATTGGCCCGCAAGAAAGTCATTTTCCATCACGACAACGCATCAGCACACATCTCAGCAGTTGTGGTCGCAAAATTAATGGAAATAGGATATTCCAACTCGTTTCACATCCCCTCTATTCTCTAGACTTAGCTCCCTGGGGCTACTCATTGTTCCCCAATTTAAGGAAATGGCTGGCGGGACAAAGATTTTATTCAAACGAGGAGGGAATTGCAGACACTAATGGATATTTTGCAGACATGGACAAATCCTTTTATTCGGAAGGGATCAACAAACTAGAACATCGTTGGACAAAGTGTATAAGCCTAAAAGGAGACTATGTCGAAAAATAAAAAAGGTTTATCCCAAACACGTTAGTAGTTTTTATTTTTGCGCGGACTTTTCAAATTTATTATAATAATCACAGATAATATTAGAAATTGACTACAAAATTTGACAAGGACTCTCAATCACGGTGAAATATTCCTTCATTATGAAAGACTTTTCATAAAACTTCACTAACTTTAAGTTTAGATAGTTTAGAATAGGACTAAAAATTGTAGCAAAAATATTCATAACGTCATGTAAAAATAAAAGTTTTGAGAGGCAAGAAGTATGTATATATTCAAATTGAGTTAGTTAAGCTAGAATCCCAAGGAATACCAAATTTAAAGTAAAATATTTTTTAATTTGTCTTTTTCTACTTCAACTATAACGTATTTCACAGCTTTAACACTATATCTACCAGAGCGGTCAAATGACCGCTTTTGAGATTTAAATCAAAATTGTTAAATCACAGGTATTCATTTTTCTTGAACTTACTGAACGACTTTTTCTATAATATATAGCTACATATTTTTTCAATACCTATCTTCCTTTTTCATTTTTTCTAATAATCACATGTACCTGCCGTTATCTACTGTAACCGGTTTTCCGACTGCTGGAAAATATTCGAAATTTTATAAAGTTATCTACATTGGAATCTCAATCTGATTACAAATTATAAGTTTTGCAAGCAATTGTCATCCGTTTGTGTTTTAGGAACATGCCATGTGTTTATGTATAGTTTTTTCTTACTAGACACTGAGCGCCGACTGCTTATAGCCCACGTGGCAAAGTAACAATCATTCAAATTCGATCACTGGCTCTGTACTCGGAATTATAAATATTTGCGACATAATCAGTTCTATTTGTACCTACAATTTTCAAAGAAATATCAGGGCCAACTGGAGATGCGGATACGTAAAATTATGAAGGGCAAGGTAAGGAGTGCATTTTCTTCCATACTTGACCAGCGCATTATGAATCATATGAAAGTGTGCATAGAATTAAGACCATGTTGAGTTTTAGGATCCGAATGGAGTCTAACTTTAACAGATTTAGCTTTTATTGCAATTGCATATGGAACAAGAAATTTGAACGTTTCATATTTATGGAGTAAGAAATGGGGTCCTGCATTCTTTTAACGAACAATGAGCAGAAACCTTTTCACAGAAATTAAGTGATTTATTCGTTTTGATAGAAGAAGCGAGGGGAGCAAGCGTTTGTATACTGATAAATTTGCTCTCATCTCGAAGGTATGAAATACATTTATAGAAAACAGCCAAAACTGCTACAAACCGGGTGCAAATATTACTGTTGATGAACACCTATCTGCGACAAAGGCAAGATGCAGGTTTACACAATATATGCCCAACAAATACTATAAGTTCGGAATCAAATTCTGTTTGACATCAGATGTTGAGAGTAAATATATTTTTGAATGGATTTCCGTATTTGGGAAAAGATGCGAAGAGATGAAGAATAATAAGAGTAAATATATTGTGAATGGATTTCCGTATTTGGGAAATGTTGTGAAGAGACCATCAGCAATACTCTCCAACTCACTGAACAACGTTACAGGGTGCGGAAGAATAATTTTTTACCAGTACATTTTTAACAAAACTTCTATCAAAAAGCTCTACCTTAGTAGGAGCAAATAAAAGGGAATCAAATAGCTACAAAATACAGCACACAATAAAAATCCACTACAATTTCCGAAAAACGGAAAACATGTCATATTGGATATTGAAAATAAAATATATAAAACATTTGTTTTACATATAAAAATATGTTTGTGGAAAGTGTGTACAGGAGAGACCTTCTATCTGCAAAAAGTGCGACAATGAATAAATTCTATTTTGATTTGAATAACGATATTTATGTAAATCACTGGAATAACATATAATTTTTCAGTTTCGAGTTTTCTTCCTAAAAATGTATATTTCTAAAGCCCGAAAAAATAAATGTTTTTTAATTATTACCTGATAATTATTTTATGTTTTACTGTTAAATTCAGTATTATTTATAATCAACTGGAAAAGAATATACTGTTTGATTTAAAAAACGGTCATTTGACCGCCATTACCACAACTAGGTTGGCTTATTGTTAAAAAATTCGCATAACCAAAGTCTACCTGGACTTCTAATGCCCTCAGTTTAAATTTTAGAATCTCCTTAGCACAGGCGCAACTGTAACTAACTTTCAAAATTATAATGGATACAAATACATCCTTTGATATAGAATAAAATATATAAAAATAAACCAAAAATGTGATCTATTAAAGAAAAACAAATAAATAATAATTAAGAGGGTAAGAAAGTAGGAAAATTTGACGATATGTCATTTTTATCACTTATGGCAACTGCTATGTCGTCGGCATAACCTTGGGTATAACAACGACCAAGGTCGTTTGGAGGGCATCCACCGCAATACACCATATCAGGGGCGACAGAACCCAGCCTTGCGGACTTCTTTTTGCTATAGTTACCGTTTCTGCTTCACTTCCTACCCTGTGATCTTACAGTTGCCGAGTAAGAGGGCTTAATCCATCTTACTATAGGTCTGATGACTTGTAATATAAAATAAATAATTATAAGTAATAATATTTGAAGTTTCCTTGCTTTAACTTTAACATAAGAAAAATACACGCATATAAGTTAATAAACTGTTAGAACAAAAAATTGTATTAAAGTCTTACGAGAAGTTAATTGAAAATAGTTGTCTTATAAAGAGGATAAGGTTTGGGGGTTAGAACCTATGCGAAGTGATAATAAGGGTATTAGAATTAAGGTTTTATCATATTATTGACTTGGAACTATGTTGCACATATCTTTGCAATTAGGTACAGTTGATTAGCCGATGTATACAATAATCTCTATGGCACTAATGGAAGTACAATTAACTGCAACACTAATTAACCTTCGGTACGCAACACATGCACCGACCGAAATGTGCATTTGAAGAGGACATCGTAATGTTGGATTCTATTAATAATCGGTGCATATCAATCAATAGTCGATACTAAAATTTAGCGCTTAATGTTTAATAACAAATATTTTCTTAATAAATAGTTAAATACACATGAAGTATCATATTAAATTGAATAAATATAAAAGTTTAGTCCTTACTAATTGATAAATTATATAGTGTATTTTAGAATCGCATTTAAAAGTAAATCTTATTTTAATACGAGATATTTGTTACACTAATAAAATATTTTTAGTGGTAATATCTACTCTAATGAGAAGAACTACAAGCAACACATGTAATGTTAATTTTTAATATTTATTATTGAAATATTCAATTATCATACAAATATAACAGTTTAAAAAAAGAAGAAGAATTGTGTACCAATGTGAAATATATTAAAGTAAATAGTTCTTTTAACAGTAATATTTAAATTTCTGACGGTATCTGCAATATTGTATTTATTAACAACATATTATACTCTCTTCGTACTAATGCACTAACACTGTTTGTCCTATTAACACTTTTTTAACTGTGCCTCGGGAGATATACCGTAATGGTAATCGCAGACACGTGTTTCTTTGTATCACAGCTCGGCAAAGAAGCCGACCATCTTTACAAGTAAAGAGCCCAGACGATAATAAATTAATTTTAATTATATCGCTGGATTTGTTTTCAAGGCACTATTAGAAAACGACAAAACACTTGCTCTTGGTATTTTAATCTGTAAATTCAAATAATAATAATAATGTAATAAATGAATAAACTCTCGCCGCTTCAGAACAACACATTTATTATATTATGCATGCTAAAATATATCATTTCCATTGTTTATAATAATGAACCCTTGAAATAAAATAAATGCATCGGAATAAACAGTTTGTATTAATGAATTCTAATAAAATATTGTGCTTTTTATGTTTATAAATATTATGTATTATGCTCACCAATAGTGAATGATTTGAAATCATTAAATACTTTACGCTTTTCAATTGCTCATTACGTATCGTATTATTTACGAGAAGTCAAAGTACTCGCTGGGACTTATTTTTCTACCGTTACGTAACGTGCATCAATGCAAATCGCTAGAATTCTTCATATTTCAGTTGGAATTACGCGCTTTGAAAAAGTAGTTGCTGGAACTCAAGCGCGGAATTATTGACATTCTTTTCGACGTCATTTATTGAAAGTATATTTACCGATTTTTCACTTTTATTCTCGGCAATGAAACTTTGATACCACTTTCAATAACTTTTGCGCAATTCGCCACACTCTGATTTCTTCAATTAAATATATTATACGTTAAGGTAAGTTGTAATTAACAACCATGTTTCATTTAATGGAGCAAAAAAATTTCCCACGGATTAATACTGGGTTTTATAAATATTTAGTTGAGATCAGCATATTTAAAAAAAATAAACTTTCTATGATTTACGGAATTTATTTCGAGTTAGAGAAATTAAAAAGCAATTGGGAACGGAACTCTTTATTAACACCGGACACCATATAGGAGAAATGTCGGCACTTATAATTTAAAGAAATGAAAGAAAGCTTAATCTCCGGAAGAGATAAGATATTAAAACTCAATATCTTGAACAATCAGCAGGAGCTAATCCAGACCGACGGCATTTTAATTGCGGAGTTGTCCTTCAATTAGTATTACCTACTTCACTGTAAAGGATTGCACATTTCATGATTTTAATTAGTTTTAACTTTCATAACGTTCTGCGAAGACCGAATACGTGTTTGGCACCTGAATATAAAAATATTATAGAACAAAATGAGTGATTTTCACCTATTATTATATCGGTTTCTATCATGAATAAAGCGCAACGAGTTTGAACTATATTAAAAATTTACATTGTGTTTTGCAATTGAAATGTAATATTATACTAAAATTAAAATAAGTAGATTTTCATATTATGTGGTATGCAAATTTTCTTCATAAAAATTATTTTACCTCCACGAAGGCTCTAAAGTTGGTAAAGTACCAACCAGTAGCGTTCATATTTATTAGTTGCACGCTGTTTATGGCGATATCCAGGCGGCGTATCGATTGAAAATTTATACAAAACACAGCAGAAAATGATCATATCGAGGGCTTATCCCCGGCATTCCCGGAGTGCAGTTTCCGCGACGGTCAAGTGAAAAGGTGAATTCCATTTCCTCCATCCTTATTGTCTGCGACCCCGATTATATCCATTGTATATAACTCTAACCGTCCCCTTTTCTCAAACTACCTAACTTCGACTTCAATACGTGAGTATATTAAGGCCGGGATCGAATCCGGAAAATTGCACTTTTCCGGGTGGCGGCGGCAACTGTATCGCCGCTTATTGCCTTCTTACTTAGCCAACATTCGCGCTGGAATAAACGGGAGTAACGGGGTGGGGTGAAAAAAACACGCCGGGAAATACGACGGGAAATAAACGGGAAATCGCTTATGTAAATATAATAATATCACGGAACTAGCAGCGGAGCTCCGGTAAATGTGGGAGAATGTATCCGGGTCCCGCTATTATTTCGCGGGATTTACTTTAATTATTTCACGATTTCTTGGAGATTAGCCTCCTCGATTTCAAATAACGTGCGGAAATTTATCGCCGAGATTCTCGGAAATTTCTACTTGTCTAGATTCGAGTCTAGTGCAAATACTGAAATTAAAATAAAAACTGATGAAATTGCATTGTTGCTTAAATTTACATCGTATACATATTTTTTTACTAAGTGTCTACATTGGAAACCTACTATTTATAGCTCTTGATTATAAAATAGTGCCAATCTTTACTAATAAAATATTTAATTGTGAAAAGCATTGTTGATTGCTGTGAAATATTGATTTGCTGAGATTCGTCGTAACCGTACAAGCAAAAATGATGAACCACATTCAGGAAGGCCAAATGAGGGAGGTATCTTAAAGTAACCTGTTGTTCATATTATTATAAATATTCACAAATGAAAAGGTTTTTCTCGCGTTGGGTGCCCGATATTTGGATAATTAACATGTATTCGACTTTCAAAGCAAAATCTGACTTAACGCGTACATTTGCAATAATGGATAAAATATGGATCCACCACTCAACACCGGGATTCAATTCGTAGTGAACGGAGATGTTATTGCAAAGGGAAAGCCGTCCGAAGCGCCCCAGCACAACAATCAGCCAGCAAGGTTTTGGCCAGTATTTTTTGGGATGCACATGACATTATTTTCATTGATTAATTTTAACGTGATAAAACCATCAATAAAGAATAAAATAATATTACTGACCATTATAAGATTGATTGGCAGACGGGGTCAAGGTCTAACAATCACATTTGTCAAAGAAAAATCTTTTGTTTCGCCAAGACAATGTTCCCACTCACTCAACTCGCGATGACCGATAAATTGGTTCCACATCTTTTTTGAATGATGAGATCGTTGGAAACAAATATTATTTTGAAAGACTTGACACTGAGCACTTTAAGATCGGCATAGAAATGTTAGCGGGCCTTCACACTAAGTGCATTAATCTAAAAAGAGATTATGTCAAGGAATAAAACGATGTCTAAAGTAGAATAAGGAATGTGAAGATTTTATTAGAGAAAGACTTCCTGCATTACCCAAATTCCAAATTATAGTTTTTAATTATATGTAGTCCTGTCAGAATTTGGTAAAACTGACCAGCAAATCAATTGCTAGATCTAGCTATGTGATTCCAGCATGCGCCCTTGTGACCTGCTTTCGGCAACTCTTTGTCGATAGGCAGAGTCGTGGGTATCAGATTTAAAAAACAAACAAAAATAAAAATGTTGAGCGCCACTTGGTTTTCAAAAATTCTTTAAAGTTACTTCTCCTCTCTAAACCAAGAAACTTAAGGAGGAAAAACAAAGTTAGAAAAATAATTAATTAAAAGAAAGTTTAAATCATATGCAAAATTTAATTAAAAAGATATACAATGCTTTTATTATTATATATATAAAAAAATAATAATTGATTAATACACGAACACTCAATAACATACAAATATCAAAATCGCTTTCAAAAAGAATAATAACTAAATCTCAATTTAATCAAACAACTAAAAATATACGAAACAATCGTTTAAAAAAACATATCCCCATCTAAATCAAAATAAATAATCATCTAAATCATAAACAAATTCAGGTAGAATGACGTCACTCTTTACATGTGTCATACAATAGATTTAATTCAAATCTTAATCTAAAGACAATCAAATTTCTAAGACTCACCAATACGAATTTTGAGAACCAGTCCGTCACCACTAAGAGATAACAGTTACCTTTTTTCGATCTAGGTAGAGGCCCAATTAGATCCGTTGAAATCACCTGAAATAAGAATTGCACCTTCTTTTGGCTTCCCATCAATCCTGCCCTGGTAACATTTGATGCTTTTTGTTCGCCGCATACCCTACAGTTCCTTACATATTGATACGTAATCACGCATTTTAGGCCAATAGAACATGTCGCTTACTTTTCTGAGTGTTTTAAAGAAACCGAAGTGTCCTGAAGTCGGTTCATCATGGGTCCATTGTAATACTGTCAACCTTTGGGAATTTGGTACTACTAACCTCCACTCTGACGTGTTCGATTTGATGAGAGTCTTACTCTCTATTGTTGGACACCCGTTATATTCGCTCTCCTTCCACTCTCCAAGATGGATACTTACCGGAAAGTTACTTATTTTAGCAATCATTCCCTGGTACCAAGAGTCGGGATTTGTACAATTTACTAAGTTAGTCATAATTGAACCCTCGCCTACATCCAACGTTGCTACATCTTCCAACATGAAACTTCCCATTGCGATGACGTAATTCCATGTCGTAATGGCTTAGCTTCAAAGCCCATCTTGCTAATCGTCCAGTGGGATCCTTCAATCGCTGAAGCCATAGGAGAGAATAATGATCGGTAATCGCAACAAAACGCGTTCCTTCTATGTAGGGTCTAAATTTCTCTACCGCGAAAATTAATGCTAGACATTCACGTTCCGTGGCGCTGTAGTTCCTCTCGGCTCTCGACAGGGACCTACTCGCAAAAGAGATCACGTGTTCCTCTTTGCCTTCTCCGGATTGAGTAAGAACAGCTCCTATTCCCACATCAGAAGCGTCGCACTGGATACAAAATGATTTTGAAAAATCCGGGCTGGCTAAAACAGGTGCAGTTGTTAAGGCTTATTTTATAGCCTGGAAGGCCGTCTCGGCGCGATCATTCCACTTGATAGACTGCCGCTTCTTCCTCTCTGTTATAAGTGCATTAATTGGTGCCACCAATGTAGAAAACTGAGGTATAAACCTCCGATACCAGGAACATAATCCAAGGAACCGTTTAGTTTCTGTGACGTTCGTTGGTACTGGATATTCCACCATCGCCGCTACCTTATCAGGATCGGTCCTCAGTCCAGCCTTGTCAACTATAAACCCTGAATACTTTAAGTGAGACCTAGCAAACTTGCACTTTTCAAAATTGATAGTAAGTTTTGCGTCATCCAAACGACGATGTACTTCCTTTAGCGTTTTTAGGTGCTCCTCGGTGGTCCTGTTGCAGAAAATAATATCGTCTAGATAGACAAACACATTGGGTTCTAGTTCCGGTCCAAATAGTTTATCCATCAGACGCTGCTGCGTCTGAGCTGAGTTGTGCAGCCCAAAAGGCCTAACTATAAACTCATGCAAGCCTCTTCCTAGAACAGCAAAAGCGGTTTTCTCTCGAGAATCTGCGTCTAATGGGATCTGCCAAAATGCGTGCTTCAAATCTATAGTTGAAATTATTTGTGCTTCTCTTAACCTGTTAAGTATGGCATCGACTTTAGGAAGGGGGTAAGCGTCTCTCTTCGTCACCTCGTTCAATCGACGACCGTCGAAACAAAACCTATATTCGCCGTTGGCCTTCTTCGTTAAAACGACTCGTGAGGACTAGGGACTCGAGGATGGTTTGGTCACCCCAAGTTTAATCATCTCGTCCAGTTTCTCGTTCTCGTGATTTTCTGCATGAAGGGTGACAAACTATAGTGCCTTTGTTTGACTGGCTCCGCACTTCCGGTATCAATTGTATGTGTTATTTTGTCGGTACGCCCTAACTCTGATTTAGATAGGTTTTTGAACAGACCGACCATAGACTCCAACTTCGTCTTTTCATCCAGACTTAGATTTGAAAACTCGATAATACCCTTTTCGTCTTTTTCCAGGAGGTTACGCCCTTCTATAGAGCTAACTGAATTACCTAATAACCCTATTCGTAAGCTCAAATTCTTCATTGCATCGGCGCCTAATATTAACGTATACTTTTCTCGGAACAACTAAAGCGTTAACGTGATACAACCTATTTTCGAAATATAATACTAGATGAACTTCACCAGAAACTACTATTCTTTCTCCGCTAGCTGTATGGATTGATTTAATTTCAGAAGGAAAAACTTTCAACTTTTCCTTACACAACTCTATCTCATCGCCACCTACGATAGAACGCTTTGCCCTTGAATCGACTAAAGCAGTTATCCTCACGTCAAAAACACCTACTTCCAAATATAAACGGTTATCTTGCGTTTTTTTTAACAAAAATAGAACTAATACACCCTTTTGAACAGAAAGACTGTACGACCTTCAACCACTAGTCCCATTCGTTTATTTGGGTCTGATTTGGACACAGGCTGTAGCGACCCTTGGACATCCTGAAATTTAGTTTTTTTAAGGAACCTGTACATTAAGTGTTTCTTTACAATATCTTGCAATATGGCCCCTTTTTCGACAACGGTAACATATCACAGAGGATCTCGATCTATCTTGAACGGATACCAGCGCCGCCTGCTCAGCACGCCTTCCTTGGACATCATTTCTGGTTGCTGCAACCAGATTATCTGCCTCTAATTTTCTGCACAAATCTGCCAGTTGGTGGAATACTCGTAATCTCATGGAGACTAAGATGCGACCTATAAGAGGGTAAAAGATTTTGTCGAATCCTCCACACTTGAGATGCTTCATCTGGTGGATTACTTAACATAGAAAATTTTTGCACCAGAGACGCTATATAAATAGCAACTTTTTCATTTCGCGCTTGTTTCCTATTGATGATATCTTCCAGGAGACTGTCATTGATATTTGGTGGAAGAAAATCTGCTTTTAAGGCCGCTACCAAAGAATCCCAATCGGAAAGTACTCTAATTTTGGGCCTAAATCATTGAACCATCCGTTGAAACTCCCCGGGCTTCTCTCAGCTCCTCGACTCTTTCTAGAAATTCCAAAAGTGATGACCCACCGTCAAACGTGACACCCCATCTGTAGACTGCAACATGACAAGCCTTCGATGATTACCTATAGGCCTAGAGGGAGAACTTGTAACAAAAGAAACATCCTCTTCATCATCATCGTCTTCACCAGAACCGACTCCTGCTCCAGCTAAAGATGAGTGTCGACCGCCTTCAACAAAAGTGGATGCCATTGCCTCCGAAATGTTTAAAGACTTGCGAGACAACTGCGCTTCAAATAGTATACATTTGCTAAGATTATCGGCTTTGAACCCTTTTACCGCATCACTCGACTCTACTAACCTACCAATTCTATTTTGTAAGTGTAACAACCTTATCTTAACCCTTTTTTCCGTCGCCCTCGCGTCTTTACCTGGGTAAGAATCTATACACTGACGAACAGATTCCATGGATTCACTATCTCCTTATCATCTACACCTGACACAAATTTTGTTTCTTCCTCAAGTGGAGCTATATTTTCAGATAGAAATTTTCTCAACACAAAGCGCAAATCTTCGACTTTAGCCGTCTCATTATGAAAACCCCGAATACTTAATTCGTAAATTAATATTCATGTTTCAACAAAAAGTTAGGCTCCATGTTCTACCATTAATTCCAGGAAGTGAAGCTATTTGAATCTGATGAAATGTATCTTCTCTCAACTACTTATTAGCATTAATTGATCTATTCTATTTTTTGTAGCAAAATAAAATATTACATAAACTTTAAAGTATTGCGTCTTGATATTTGTTATTGAGCGTTTTTTTTTGTCATTAAGTTAGGCCCCACGTTGGGCGCCAATTTTATGTGACCTGCTTTCGGCAACTCTTTGTCGCCAGGCAGAGTCGTGGGTATGATATTTAAAAAACAAAAAAAAAAACAAAATGTTGAGCGCCACTTGGTTTTCAAAAATTCTTTAAAGTTACTTCTCCTCTCTAAACCAAGAAACTTAAGGAGGAAAAACAAAGGTAGAAAAATAATTAATTAAAATAAAGTTTAAATCATATGCAAAATTTAATTAAAAAAATGAAAAATATACAATGCTTTTATTACTATATAAAAAAATAAATTAAATAATAATTGAATAACACACGAACACTCAATAACCTACAAATATCAAAATCGCTTTCAAAAAGAATAATAACTAAATCTCAATTTAATCAAACAACTAAAAATGTGCGAAACAATCGTTTAAAAAAACATATCCCCATCTAAATCAAAATAAATAATCATCTAAATCATAAACAAATTCAGGTAGAATGACGTCACTCTTTAAATGTATCATACAATAGATTTAATTCAAATCTTAATCTAAAGAAAATCGTAACAAAAAATAACCCCTCTTTCCTGAATTTCCACCACAAATCCTTATTCTAATTAATTTAATTAATGCAATTACTTTATAAAAATTGCTTCTTCTACTTTAAATAATTGACAAACATTAAAGTAGGAATATAAAATTACCTATCGATCAATTGTTACAACTCAAGTTTCTAAGTATTAAATAAATATGAATGATTTCATTTTCTTCAGCGCTAATTTATCAATACGTAAAACACTGATCAAATTAATTATTTTATAATTAAATTAAAAATCAACAAAAAAGTTTTTTTTTAATTCACTTATCTGAAATTTCCTGCGAATTCTTCCGGTTTAATACACCATCTCCTGCCACCAGGATCAGCAAAAGATGATTCGATCCTTTCAGAAGTCTGCCCATGCAATCCTTCGAAAGATCCTTCGAAATCGCCGTAGCAAAGAATTTGACTTCGGATTACACTTCGGAAATCGCCAAAAATTCCAAAAAGAATGGGCTCAAATGGATTTTTAAATTTTTAACAAAAATTTAACCCAAACAACGAGGCCTAAAAATTTTTAATTTTAGTAAACGAGCCGGAATTAATTATTATTAAAACAGAAAAACAAAACGGACAAGCTGGTAAAATGTAAATAACAAAATTGTAGAGAAAAAAATCGACAAATTTCTACAAAATAGGGAAAATATGGAGATTTACCTTAAGATGTAGTTTGGCCTCGCTTAATATTAAATTTGTATTTATTTGGTTGTTAAGATCACGGAGATTCTTTCGGATTTCTTTCTTAACACAATGGCACACAGCACGTGTTTTTCAAAACTCCTTTTAACAACCTCATGAGCACACAGCTCGACAATTACTGTCTCGAAAATTTTCTGAATTTTTATTTCCCCCAGAAATACTTAAGCGAGTGCCCTCTATTAAAACTAGTTTAAAAAATGACAATTTCGAATTAACGAAAATAAAGCCGCAGCCACGGAGCATTATGGTAGTCACAATAATATGTTAATAAACTCCCACACGGGAAGTAAAGATTGTTATCACGTGTCGAAAATATAAATTACGATGATCCCTCTCACAAGCGAAATATCACCGTCAATGATAAATATTAAAAACGAAGATGCTCAAATTATAATCAACAAAAATATTCCTCCTTAAGGTGACCTGTGGTTGACCTTTTTCGAACAACCGCAATTGAATTGAACACACTAAATATTGAGGATTCGTCCCTTACGTCCAATTGCATAATAGACGGTGAATGTTCAATGTGAATTATGAAAAATGAGATAAAATTATAATATAAAATTTCTAGTTATTTTTATCTTGAAGTTAATTGGGTCGCCTACGTTAAATTGCTGTTTTTTTAATTTATTTAATGTTCCTAATTAACTATGGTTCTCCTCCTATCTTAAAATCTGTTCTAACATTTAAGAGGTGGCGAAACTTTAACGTTACACCCTCTAGAATTCCATGTCTCGAGCGCTCCGTAGCGTACTGAAATGCTCAGCCAGTACATTCCAGAGCGTTCGCTATTACACATTTGTTTGGAATGTTTGGACTTAATGTAAAGGGTGGGCCATCGCAAGGAATCTTTTTAAAGTCTTAATAAAACACAAACGGCTAGAAGGAATTCCATGATCTTGCATTTATTTTGTAGCCAAGAGTGTCCGGTTATACATGGATTATTACATCAGTCAAATAGCTGCCACGGCTGGCTTTACAATAGTCCATTCTCACGACCCAATTTTTCAGAACATTTTCCAATGTCTGCGGCTCTATCTCAGCAATGGCATTTTAGATATTGACTTTAAGATCGTCAATCGTTGCTGGATCTTTGGCATAACAAGGTTTTTTAACGACACCCCGTAGATAAAAGTCCATGGGCATCAAATCGCAGCTCCTTTGCTGGCCAATTTACATCTCCACGACGGACGGCTGATTACACGATTTTCGAACTTTGACCGCAATAAGTTGATAGTTTCGTTGCTAATGTGGCATGTCGCCCCATCTTGTTGGAATCAGATGTTGCTCACATCCAAACCATCAATTTGCTTCCAAAAAAGTTTGCTATCATGGTCCTATAGCGGTTTCCGTTGACCGTTTCGCCAGATTCAAAGAAAAATGCGCCGATGATGCCGCCGGCTCAAAATCCGCACCATACAGTCACTCGTTCGGGATGCATTGGCTGCTTAACGATCACGTGTGGGTTTTCCGATGTCCAAATCCTGAAGTTTTGCTTGTTTTCATAGCCCCCGAGGTGAAAATGCTCTTCATCGGAAAAGATAATTTTTCGCCAAAATTCCCCATCGGCTTCCAGCTGCTTTTAGGCCCAATTAGCGAAGTTGTATTGGACCTTATAGGCGAATAAACCGATGTCTTTATGCAAAATACGCCTCATGGTAGTGCGACTAATGTTCAATTGCTGAGAGCGATGACGAGTCGATGTTCTCGGGTTGGCTTGCACACTACGGGCTACAGCAGCAATATTCTCGATTGTACGAACCGGACAAGCGTGAGCTTTAGTACGGTCCACCAGCATACCAGTTTCACAAACTTTTGGCACAAATTTCTTCAGAACACTTGCATTTGGTTTATATATGCGACCGAATTGTGTACGCACTGATTCTGCAATACACGAATTACATTCAAAGTAAATTTTTAACATTTCCTAACGTTCATCAAGCGTATAGCGTGCCATTTCGTTAACTGGGTGTTATATTCTGAAGAACTGTCATACATCAGACGTCAAATATCATGACAGAAATAATAAAGTGGTAGTTCAAAAAGATTCTAAGAGATGGCCCACCCTTTATATTATATTCTGTTGTTAATTAATGTTTGACTTATTTACTTTTCTTAAAAAATTAATTTGTACACAAAGAGTGAATGAAATTTTATCCTTACATCTCAAATAATTAATTCAAGAGAGCGTTACATTGCAGCATTCCATTAAAAAAAATTATTATAATTAACAGTGGTTTGTTACAAATAAAAACCTATTTTATTATATATTTATAGGTCCCTATATGCAGTAAAATGATGTCAAACGATTGAATGATATCGCCTTCTTAAGGAACATTTGATAAAAATCCTTACTAACAAAACAGATAAGGATTAAACGTTTTTTCCAAACACTCAAATATTTGAAAACACCGACATTGCAAGAACTAGACTGTGTGCTTCCTATAATATTTCTTTAATTATTGCAAAGTCCAGAAAGGCACAACTATTGGCGGAGAACTTATTCTACCAGCTGTGAGGTAATACCGTGTTGCACAAACCAGTTTTCGATATTATAAAACGAATTCCACGGAGTAATAATAGTGTACCAAAAAGGATCGACGAAAAGGCTCAGTGTGTAGTAAACTCTTTATGTGACTATTTAAAAGCATCTGATTTTTTTATACAGCTTGACGAATCAAGATTTTTCAATGTAGAAGCTATACCCTTGACTAATATCATCTCCGTTGCTACTGACCGAGCTCTGGCAATGGTATGACGACACCGAGGCTTTCTGGCATATTTAAAACTAGCTATACCAAATGTATTATCGGTACATTGTGTCATTTATCAACATCATTTGGTTGCAAAAAAAACCTTAGTGAACGTTTGCATGAATCACTAACTTATGTTATTAAAGCAGTTAATTAAATCAAGAAGAATGCCTTAAATAAAAGATTAGTTCCTAAACTTTCTTTGGAAAAAGATGATGACTATAACCCTTTACTACTCAACACAGAAGTACGTTGGTTTGCTAATGGTGCATGTTTGCATTGCTTCTATCAGCTCTTTGATTCTGTGTTGGAATTCCTGGAGAGTAAAGATAATGATTTGGGGCACAATTTAATTATTGCAAAAAAATGACATCGCTTATATGATTTAGTTGCCAGACTTAACAAGACTAACTTGAAATTACAAGGCACATTTAATTTAATCAATACTATAAATGTAATATCTGCGTTTGCTAAAAAACTTTTGTTTTACAAACAAAACTTGGTAAGACAGAATTTTCTCTGTTTCCAAATCTCTAAAAATTACAAAATAGAGATGATGATTTGTTTGCTTATTGTCAAGACTTAACGGCGCTTCATTCGGACCTTAACCAAAGATTTGAACACATTCTTCCCTTGAATATTCCCGACTCGTTGTTGAACCACTTTGCAATTAGTCAAACTCAGAGCATAAATACAGATAAAAACATACTAATACAGGAGCAACTTTTGAATTATGGAACCATTGTTTCAACAAGTATACGACAACTTCTGGTTAAACAAAAAACAGATCCTAATTTTATATTCAGCATTAAGGGTTATTGTACAGAAGCTGCTTTATTGACTTCCTATTTGGTAGAACGTGGATTCAGTGCCGTTGTGAGTCTCATAACAAAAAAGAAACCGAGTAGAAATTAGAACTCGCGGGGATTTGTGATTACTACTCAAAAACATTGAGCCGGACATAAATACACTTATAACATCCCTTTAGTTTCATCCAAGTCATTATTTTTTTGTATTTTTGTACAAGTTATAATTTCAATAAATACTCTCAAGAAATTGTTTTTATTTATATTTTATTTTTACGTCACCATTTACCATTCAAGACATCAAAGATAAATTTGTAATTTTTCTTTTATGCATTTATGTATTTTTTTTTCACTCAGGTATCCGTGTGGTGCCTGAGCCCAAAGAGTTTGGGAACCACTGGTTTAGATATTAGATGCTGTAAACAGACTAAAAACCATATTCTCGGAACTTTATAGCTCTTCGCCATTTTTATCAATACGGTGGTTTTTTCACGAAATTTCGTATAGTTTATATTGATATTGGTAGTTTTATAATAAGTAAATAGTGTTGAAATAATAAAAAATTAGCTGTGTTTTTAAGTAATACTAAAGCATCAATATGTTAAAAATCACTCCATGATTACATCAAAATAAAAATAATTTAGAAAATAAATCTGCAAAAAAATACAATGTCGTTTTGTAATGTATACTTATTTTAGAATTAGTGAAATAAAAAAAATAGTATAATCCTGCCTATGCATTACAATATAAATGCATATTAAATTGTTAATTTGTTATTTTCACTTAGGCTGTATCGGTTCCGTATTTGACTTTTGAGCTTTACAGAATATGGTTGAATTTACTTATTTCTAATAATTTAGATTTAGGCGATATTTTGCCAAAAGTATATAAACATATAACATATGATTACAATACAATTACAATTAAAATAGATGAGTATATTGTGTCAGTCTAGTCCTTGATACTGTGTTTGCCAAAATATGGTTGGATTTTCATTTGAGTTTTGGGCATTCATTGCCAAAGTAAATTTAATGTAATCTGTAGAGGATGTTTTAATGGTAGTGTTCGTTTTCTAGAAGATGGTTGGCAAAAGTTTTCTTATTATTATATCAACGTATACGTTTTTTTAACCGAAATACATGACTCTTACACTCATGATGCATATGTTTTACATCAAATCATTTAATTTTATCTGCTTTTCTTTCACGTTAAAACTTAAATATTTAAGTTTACTGTGTATTTTGAATTTGAAAATGTTGTGTTTATTTAATTCTTAAGTTACCAAAATTAGTTAATCCTGGTAGAGCTACACTCTTGATGGAACGAGATATGTAAATTCAATGGGGTAAAACACTTGTTAAGTTCCATAATATTTTTATTTTCAGTTATCTTTTATAACACGTTCAATTACCTTAGATATTACTGGTAGCAGACTAATTGGTCTGTAGTTATTGACATCCTTTGTGTCTCCTTTTTTAAATATGGGGACAACTTTAGCAAATTTTAAAATTTCGGGAAAACTGCTACTTACAATTATATCATTAATAGATCTGGTTAGTGGAATGCATCCCGTATCCTTATTACAGATACCTCTTGAAAGTTGAATGTCGTATTACACTCAACCGTAAAATCTAAAGGATCTTTATGAGTCGCAGGAATATCTTTTGTAAGTACCCCCGCAATGTTAGAAAAGAAATCATTAAATGTGCCACAGGTTATGCTACAGTTACTCAACTGATTAGGTGGTATAGCCCTGCTCGTATTTATAATTTTCCAAATAGATCTATGATAGTTTGCAGAGTTTCGAAAGTATTTATCATTTGATGTTTTTTTGCCATTTTTATGGCTTTTCTATAAGTTGTTCTATAGTAATTGAGGTTTTGTCTATTCTTATCAGTAGTGAACTTTTTAAATATATCTGCAAGAAGTTCAAAGGTTTCTCTCATATTTCGCAGATTTTCATTAAACCATTTTATTGGTTGTTTTTTCTTTGCAATCAAAGTTTTTTCAGGAAATGCTTTGAAGAAAGATTTATTAATTAAATTTTTAAATAAATCACATTTTGTGTTTACATCTAGTTTTTCATATAAAAAATTCTATTCAGCACTTGACAAAAGCTCATAGAATTTAAATCTACCCTTTAATGTTATGGGTCTGTATATTCGTATGGGGGCTAACAATCGGTGGAGTTTCTGGTAGCGTTAACCTTAGATATATTCCCCTAAGATCCGATAAATAAGTTTCAAAAGGACCAATATTCAACAAAGATAAGTGATAGTTTGGAAAAATGTTATCAATAGAATTGTTTTTACGAGTATTGAAATTTACAGTTGTAATTAATCCTTAACTCTCGATTAAATCACATAGTGTATGCACATCATTACTGTTATTATTGAAATTAACGCTACACAAAATAACAAATTTATTTGAGATATTTAGTTGTTGCATTAAAGAATTCAGTGTATCTATAAAAACACATAATTTTCCACTGGAAGACCTATACACTGTTATAATATATACGTTATAAGCTGGAATATAGATGCAAGAACATTCACAATCGACATCCACAGATAATACATTTGTTATATTATTAAATGATTTTAATTTTATAGACACATCCACATATATTATAGTACCTCCGTAGGTTCCACATTTTCGTGAAAATGAAGCTGCAGATGTCATTAAATTAATTTTTGAAATAGTACATTCATCATTTGATAGCCAATGTTCTGTCAAGCAAATTATATTAAAATTAAACTCGCATGTTTTTAATAAACATTCAAGTTCATTCACTTTATTTCTAATTGATTGGCTTAATACAAGTGTTGATAGGCCACACTTCTGGTTTTTGTATGTTTTCAAAATCGCTTACAGGCACACTAATTTTACATTGACTATGAAGGCTTCTACTTCGTTATAAATTTTAATCACAAATTAAACACAATAATTACTTTGTTTTGTATAACAGTTATTTATTTAAACGGTGACCAATTGTTCACGTATCATTTTCAAACCGAAACTTTCGGTTTGAAAATGATACGTGAATGTATTGAAACCATTGGTCACCGTTTAAATAAATAACTGTTATACAAAACAAAGTAATTATTGTGTTTAATTTTTGACACTAATTTTAAATAATGAATATTCATCTGGATGTTTAGACGGAAGACTTTCACATTTAATATTAGGGAAGCCAGATTTATTTAAATAAGCAGTTAATTCTGGACAGGTTAGTAGTGGATTTAATTTATACGCATGCAGTAATTTATACCTATCAGCTCCTTTTACAATATCATCACCCACAGCACTACCGTACCCTGGCGTCGACTTTATTTTTCTTTGTTTCCGAGTCACCGTTTTCCAGGATTCTTCACTATCCCTGCCTTGTGCCCCATTTACTTGATTGTTTAAATGTTTTAGGTCTATTATTTGGAGCTAAATGAGAAAAACTACTAATAGATTAAATTCTGTTTTCGTGCAATTAACAAATATTGACAGATTCACGTATTGTTGTTGGTGCTTAAATTACATTAACTGGTTGGTTCAATACTTTAGAGTTTCTTCTGCCTTAAGAATTTCTGGTGGGTAAAAGCACTGGTATATCCTTTGTCTTGCGTCTAAAAGATCGTATTCGATTTGTAGTAGGTGGAAAGCGAGTGCATCATCTTTAAATACGTCATGATGGTCTTCTCCAGAACTAAAACTTTGCTTCTTTTAGTATTCATAACTTTTCTGTCATAATGATGGCTTTTTTATAGGATTTGCGTTTATTTTTGTTTGTAGTTGTGCAGGCTTTAATGATACAGTTACAGACATTCTTGATTCAATGTGATGCCTAAACTGCACGCCTTAGTTTGATTTGAAATATATTTTGACTTGTTCTTGACCTATAATCCAATATAATATTTTAATATTATTAATTTTGAAGACATCTAATTCCTTATACTTGCTAAATATTAATAAAAACAATTTAAACTTTCGTTTATATAAACCTATATTTATTTTTATGACTTAGTGAAAAGAATCATAGAAAATTGAGTTTTATTTAATTCTACCATTCGAAAATAAAATACCAGATAGTAACAGTCATCAAAATAATGTTCCTTAGAATAATGTTATTTTGATAGATACATTATTAATGCTTACATTGGTTTTATATTTAAAAAAATTCTATTTCAGTACTAGTCGACCCACTAGGCATTGTGTTTAGTATATAATACATGTGATATTTTAGAATTTTGAATATAAATTGTTCATGCATTACCAACGACCGCATTGTTTAACATGACACAAATGCATTGGATTCTGTAAAATTTAATATACCCCACGTATGACCGTACGTGTAATCTTATTTTGAATGATTTTAGGGAGAATTTCCCCAGCGCACGATTTTTATCACGTATCGAAAATGAAACCAAATCGAACGGAAGTGTAGAAGGGGAGGATATTTCGCGTTCGTTTGGAATCAGGGATGGTGGATATAAAATCGAATTAAGAGACACATGTTACCACGGGGACACTTTTCCACTTCATCCCGAGCCCATAGTCCGATTTATGTGTTTTGTATTTTGCGTATAAATCGAGGGGCCGCTACATCGTTTTCACTTTAACAACGCCAAGTGGCAGTCGGTGAAGTTTGAGGGGGTCAGACCCCCCGGGCCCGGCTGAATCCCCCCCGGGCAGCCGGATATGTGCTGAAATCGACATAAAATAAAGCGAGGGAGTCTCGCGATAAGAACGGCAGACACAATCTCGCTTGATGGCATAGATATATACGGATTATGCTGGTCCGGCCATGCAGAATGAGCCGGCCGCACAATGTCAGTTTGATTGGACATTTACAGCGGCGATAAGGGAATTCTTCGACTCGTAATAACTTATTGATAACATAGCTATCCCCGGAAAACCCCAACAGCAATTCCCTCATGAGTTCTCGGCCCCCATGTACAGACGTTACGAAATTTAATTACCCCACTCTATATTTACATTTAAATGGATTTGCTTATTCCCCACCTATTCCCCGCACAAAAGAATGCGGATGAACTTTGAAAATTTATACGCCACTTTTCTCTTTCCTCCTTTTTTTCCTTTAATTTAACTCCACCGATAAACACTTTCCCCGCATCATGCTATTCGATCGCCTGAACGCAATTTAAATAAAAAAAACGCGTTTTGCCGTAAATAACATTATGCAGCGACACCCGCGCATACAAAACGCACCCTTAATTCACCCCTTTTTTCCTAAAATAGAATGTGATCAATTTACGGGACATGGTTTCCCTCTTCTGAGCGCGAAAAAGTATATCTTTATTAGGCGCGTCCCACCTGTACGAGGATAATTAAGCGCGCCCCGGCGGAGGGTGGAAGACCGCACGTCGGGTTTTGGAATGGTAGGATGGGGAATTGGGGCGATATCTCTTACGCCGGATCACTTGGAAACAAATGAATTGGCCCCGGCGCGAATTTATAAAGCGGAATCGAAACGGGGCCCGGATTAAAAAAGATTATCTCACGGTCGGTGCGCCCGGAGAATTGGACGTTACCCCAATCTAAACTTTTACACGCAAAAATAACAAAGCCTTTAAATATCTTTCAATAGAATTAAATTTTGAATTAATCAATTTTCCTACAAAAACGCTTCATACACTTCAATTGCTTTGTCGACCGTTTTTTAAACAAATATAATTATGAAGCTAAAATTATATTAAAATCATATATATAATTTAACTGAATTATTTCTATCTTAGTTCATATTGTGAATATTAAAAGGACAAATTATTACAATATGATATAGTATTTATTAAGTTTGAACAGCTGTAAGTAAAGAAATACCATATATTTGCATCAAAAAAACAATGGGAACTTCTAGTTGCTTAAAATTTCAAATTTTGAATAGATATAAATAGACACCATTCACTGAAAAAATTATTTATGTAGTAAGAAAGTTTGTAGTTCAAATAAAAATAAAATGCCTGAACTTCCAAACATAATTCAAAAGAAATAATGTTATCTGAGAACCCATCACTCGACTTTTTTGTGGAATAGAAGTGGCTGGTTAGAGGGTAGATATCCTAACTCTTTAGACGTTAAAGTAAAAAAAAAACATTGTTGCTAGTTTAAACTATAAACGTTTTTTTGAAAATCATAAACATATTTTTACTTTTATGTTTAAAAAGTGGATATGAATTTTTAACAAATTAAAGCCTTATCAAATAATGTATAATAATCATCTTTATTTATCTATAATGTAAATACATATTATAATAAAGTGAGGGCGAAGTTTAGCCATTATGGCTACTCTCACACTTAACCCATATATAGAAGTCCTTCGAATTAGGCCGAAACGATCAATCTTACCCATCAGAAAGTTATAGAGTTATAAACATACATTTTCATATTTAATTACGTATAATGTTTTTAATATATATTTTTCTTTTTGCAGGTGCGTTCCAAAAGGCTCAATCAATCGAATAGCGGTTAATTAAGGTAATATTCATAACGTTATAGAAAATTAAAAATGTATATTCACCTTTACAATAGCAATTGATTCAAATGAAGATTTAGAAGACAGAATACTGTTTTCTAAATCGAAAAGTAATCAGCTTCCATGTCTAATAAAGGGTATACACTGTATGACTTTGATTAATAATTTTGGAGCATATATGCTCAAAACTGTAAATTATGCAATTTTGTTACTCTGAACAAGTAATCAGTCAAAATATTTTTACCACATTTTATTAAGATAGTACAAATATACAAATACAATAAATCAGTGACTGTTTCTCCACTTCTTAACTATGTAACTGCATTGTTTCAAATTAAAGCCTATTTTGTTGCTAATTATTAGTAATATAACAATAAAGAATCACAATCAATAGTTTTAAGTTAAATTATAACAACTATTGATCTTTTTAATTTACGTGTTTTGAAAATGAAAATAACACTCAGTTTATTGCCTACATCACTTATATAAACTATTTAAATAAACATTTAACGTATACACCTTGATTAATCTTGATTAATAATACAGTTTATAAATAAATTTCAACATTTTGTCTTTATAATATGTTTAATGAATATTGTAGTAAATTTCTGTCTAAAAATAATTTTATATCTTTTATAATATAAAACTATATAATATGGTATAATCATTATATAGGAAATAATACATCAAATATAATGTATTCAAAGGAGCTGGCACTGAATATTAATACATATTTATGGTTTCCCCGTCGTCATCCTTTGATATCGTCAGCAGAGTACATTTATTACCACAGGAACGGAAGATTACAGCAGAATAAACCTCCAAGTTACCAGATAGATACAATATTACGGTGACATCTATTGTCTTTAACAATCCACAACTTTCCCGAGCGGAGTTCAGCAGGGAAACAGCAAGTGACAATTATAATGTAAACATGAAGTATTGTTGCACTGTTATGAATATTATAATGTTATTTATTTAATCAAAATATTATTTTTTAAATTTTGTCCATAAACATAATGAACTTTATTCCCAAAAGATCTAGCGGCAAAAAACACATTTTAATTGAAAATATTGTTTATTAATATCAGGTAGATTATTTAAATATATTTGGCTGTTATCAACCACAATATATTTTAGTGACTAGTTTCCACCTTTATATGGTTATTTTCAAAATAACAACCAAGTATATTTTATTACTTAACCTCATTCAAAATGTATCCCATTGTAGTAGCATCAACTAATTGTGTATCGATTTAGAATATTTGCTAACATTCGTATTGCAACTATTAAAATATTATTTAATGCACAAAAATAATTAATTCAGTAGATATAGGTTTTATGCTGATAACTTTTATATGATTGCACATTATTAAATATTTATGACTTTTTAAGATAAATTGTCAATAATAGCTAAATATTGGAACTAGTTCTTATTTAAATATTTAATTGTACAGGCATTTACTTTACGGTATATCTTGAATATAAGGAAGGAGGGGGACACGATGACTTTGTTCAAATAATAAATAAATATAATAATGTAGTAAAACAAAGCCATCGTGTCTCCTCCTTCATTAGTTCTTATTTTATTAATTCGATTTATGTTTTAATAATATTGTTTTATAAAAATAAATTGTTTTGCTCTATTATGCCTGATTCCTATTTATTATAAGTCATAAGTGAGAAACCGAAGTTCAGGTTTATTTTAGTAGTAAGTAGGTTTTAATTTAAAATTATCGAAAAACGTCATTTGAATAATTCACTTAAATCTAAAACATGAAACTGTTATTAAAACGTTATTGGATTTAAAGAAGTGATAAATAAGGCTTGTGCAGTTTGTTATTAATCAACTCTTTCCGGTGAAATGTTTAACAGCAATTCACTAAGTTATTCTTGATTTATTTCAGTATTAGCATGATGGAAGTGTTCTCCGCGTCCATGTCCCAAAGCGCTCTAATTAAGAGAGAAATATTTAAAACTGAATGAATGAAATGATTTTAAAGTACATATTACAACACAATGCTTTACATAACCAAAGACATTTTTCAACTATTTTTTCATAATATAATTATTTATTGTTGTCTAAATAATCGAATAACCCTTTTTAAATTCCACTATGTTCAACATTTTTTTAAGTGTAAGGTCCTATAAAAAAGTTCAGATTTAATTATTTAATCAATTTGTTAAAGAAAATTGGTTGCAACGATTACTACATGGTAATCCATACTTAATTTAACCACCATTTTTCAATTTAGTTTAATTATTTTGTATTAGATTTAAAATCTTTCGAAACCCAAGCAGTTACTTGTTGGAATACATTACATCTTTTAATTTTCTATAAAGATTTTAAATTCAAAATAATTATTGTATTAATTAATATTTAATGAAAAACAATAGTTTAGAGTTTATTCTTACCCTGAGATTGATTTTGCACACCTTTAATATTGTAATTTTACAATATTAAAGGTGTAAAGATGTTTTTATTTTCGAAAATATAATGATACCCAACTGTTTAATTACAAGATAGACCCTTTAATTTAATTAATTTTGAAAGAAATACTAAACATAAGTTTTTCTGTAAAAAAAACAATTGTAGAAATATCCTTTCTGCATTTTGGATATATAATAAAAACATTACTCATGCAGAATATAGAGGTTGGAAGTTTACAGCTAAGTTAAAACAGCGGAATATACAATCTATGATCTCTGTCTAAAAGAAGTCAAACGCATCATGTAGTTACGTTAAACGATTTAATTGTACTTGAGCAAAATGTGTAAACAGTATTTTCTTTTAAGTCTCATTACAATATTGTTTGCATGGATCTGGATGAAATCTACTCTAATCTGCCACTATCGGAACCTAACCTTCAAGCAAGAGTTCGAATAAAACATACCCTTGTAAAATGTGTTATTCTTTGCCACTGATATATTTATATTATACATTTGGTGTTATTTTGTTAGAAAGGAGTATAAAGATGTTAAAAATAAATAAATAATGGAGATTAAAATAATCTTTTAATCTTAGTAAGCACAGAATATTAAGAATGAAAGTTTGTAATTAAAATTGATTACAATTCACTATTAATACCTAATGCTAATAATATGGAAAAGACGAATATGAAGTTTGGACACTAAATAATGATTTATACGAAAATCTTGGATATGCAAAATATTATTCCGCGCTGCGCAAATTCAATTTTTATCGCTCCTCTAGCAAAGGCGTCAGATACAAAGATATATAGTTAATATTATTGGAGTTTCAATCGAAACACAAAAAGTAAAATAAATAAAACTATTTAAGTAACAGCAATACGAGAAGTGAACCATTTCAATACAACCATACAAAAAGCTGCTTGAAGCACCTTCCAAAATTCACGCCTCGTTAATGTTTAATGTTTATTAGCTTTATTCAAAGTGCTAACAAAAATGGTCTAAATTTTACATAGATACATAACTTTAAATTAATTTTAAATCGCACATGAAATGGACCGAGTTAAAACTGAATTAGGAATTCTCGGAAAAAATATTCGCTTACCTAAAAATCTAATCCTTCAATGAAACCAACTCAAAACCAGCATTAAAAGTTGACTTTGAAATAGCTGTGAGGTATTTAAATTTTCAATAAACAAAATAAAAATGTTTGCCAAAAAGCTAAATATTAAATCAATATATATGCCTTTAAAACAATTTAAACAAACGATTAAAAACTCCTCTCAAAAGCTTATTATTCATGGGATGAATTTTTAAATTGCGATTTTAAAATATAATTGCTATAGTAATTCATTATTTATTTTATGTTTCTAAACTACATCTAGAATCTGAACTTTGAGCTTTAGAGGTTTCAATTTTAGGTTTTGACCTGTGAGTTTTAAATTCTGAGTGTTACGTTTTAGTTTTTAATTTTTTAATCCTAGATTCTAAGTTTTAATTTTAGTTCCATACAATTTTATACATATAGGTTTTAAATTATGTGGGTGGCCCCTATACCACCCTTCCTCCAATCAGTAAATCGTAAGCGAACTTTTTAATTAAAAGTTAAAATGTAAAAATCATTAAAAAAATCTATTAATTTTACGCAAAAAGACTATTCTTAGTAATCTGATTACTTTTGGATTATCCATTATTATTTGTAATATAAATTTCATGTAACATGAATACTTTATTAGAAATTGGCAAAATATATCAATATTTCAATTTTTATTATTTTTTTCTTGAAAGTTTACAATTTTATAACAAACATGTTTTATAAATGTAGGATGAAATAAAACACGATTTTCTATGTTTTTTACCACGGTATATTAATGATTTTACATTAATGAATTATGTTCGACTATAGTTTCGACTATTTCAAGTCATTATTAAGTATCATTAATGTAAAATCATTAATATACCGTGGTAAAAAACATAGAAAATCGTGTTTTATTTCATCCTACATTTGAAAATGAAATACTACATAGTAACGGTCACCACCATCATGTTTTATAAAAGTTGTTCAGTTTCTCATTCCATTTAAATTTTGTATTATTTTTCTTAATAAAAAATATCGTAAAAAAATAAAAACCGGCCTCGAGTAAATATCCACTTCCGGTTTTTGAATGTTCACCATAGCTATTCAATAGCTTTTCACTTCTAGTTCTTAACGATAAAACATTAAGTTTAAAGTTTCATCTTAATAGGATCATTCGTTCTTGAGATACAACGCCGTCAGACATATTCATGCACGTAAACAATAATTCCTTTATATATTCTATATAGGGAAAGTAAAAATATTTAATTCTGAATTCACAATATTTTAAAGAACTTTTGTTTGTCTATACGTCCTGTAAAATTTGTAAAAGAATGGTGAGTTTATAGTTTCTTAACCTTCTACAGAATAATTTAAAAAGCTTATGTTTTTCTGTACTCATTGGGAATTTCTTTTTTATTGAACAATTCATGAATGCAACGGGAAGTTTTAAATATACTTTGTTGAGAATTAAAACAATCGGATGAACATGAAGAACAGTTAAAATTTAAAAAAAAACTTACAGAAAGGTTTAAAAAAACGAAATAAAATCAATATAAAGCTTACTACTACTAAACAATACTTACATTTTCATCCACTTTACCTTCTTGAAGCACAACTTCATTATATCTAAAAGTACTCGGCACGAAGAAAGTATTTAAAGATTTTCGTTATCCTAGAGAAACTTTTGAAGAATTTTCTATATTCAACAGTTCATGAGAATCCAAAATGGTTACGAGCAGTAAGTTTAAAATTTGTTGACTTTTTGAGGAAGTGGGGAATATTTCGAAAAGTCAAAACTTCTCTGCATTCTTAGAGAATCTAAGGATTAAGAAATTTTTTTTCCATTTCCTAGAAAATATTTATAAACTTCCTAGAGATTACATCGAAGAGGTGAATCTTTTGAATAGAATGATTTGTGAAACAAAGGAGTTCAAAGTTTATTATTTCTAAAAAAATAGAGCTTAAGCTCTTTTGTATTTCTTGAAGGACGCTTTTTGTCAACTTTCTAAAGATCACTAAAGAGTTTAAACTTTTTTTTTCATTCTCGAGAGTACATCGACTACATATAGAATCCTTTCTATAGCTTAAGTTTCTCTGCATTCATTGAGAACATAAGCATTTAAAAGAAATAAGTCAGAGTTTCTTAATTTCATAGAACATACTTAAGATTTTTTGAATGGTTTGAGAAGTCTAGAAAATAGTTTTCTTAATTCGGAATACACAATATTTCAAAGAACTTATGTTTTTCTATGCGTCCTGTAAAATTTATAAAAAGGGCGAGTTTATAGTTTTTTAACCTTCTACATAATAATTTAAAGAGCTTACAAGTTTTTCCGCCCCCTTGAGCATTTTCTTTTAATTTATGGATTCAGGAACAATTGGAAGTTTAAAATTTTCTTTGCTGATAATTTAAATATTTGGAAGAAGAGAAACTGTAACTTTCCTTATAAAGAACCCAGTTTTTTTCTGGTTTAAATAAGTTTAAAATTTCTTAAATTCTTGGAGAATACTTTATTAGTTAAACATTTTCTGCATTCTGCCCCAAATCAGCATAAATGTAATTCTAAAAAAAGAATACATTATTAACTAGTTAAAAAGCACATTTTTTCTCTAGATGACCTGATTTGATATATAGTTTTAGTAACATATTCATGCTTCTGTTATGAAAGTTGCAACAAGAATTATTAGCCAAGGGCTTTGATTTCCTCAACTGTCTTGTTTAACATTTCAAAAAACATACATTAGGTTTGCTACTAATTATATAGTTACTGCCTATGTTATTAGATTAGTCCTAATATTAAATAATGCACTGTGATAGTCATTGACGTGGTTATGGTAACGCTTATAAACGGTAGTTAGCTAATACTATGTAGAAAACGGTTAAATTAAGTGTTGGATTTTTTAATGGTTTAGGCAAGAATCAATGTAGACAACGACTTCTTTGTAATTTGTAATGTGCAATTAATCACGTTTACAATATCTCGGTAGAGCAAATATCTGCTGCAAATGACATTGTTCCTGGTTCAGAATATACGAGGCATTACTTAAAATTCAAAATACTAGAAAAAAGTAGAGAATTTTTATAATAATTTGAGTAGTAGTGGCAGCAGTGTTTGGCTATCGACCACGTGGTCCTTCCGCCGTGTGTGTAAATAAGCTTCTTACTTTAAAGGATCGCCCTCGTCACTCTAAAGTACCATTAATTGTATCCCAATGGTGAATGGTACCGGTCACCCATCCAACTGCTGACCAGAACCAACGTTGCTGCACGTTAGTTCGGGGCCGCAACCGAATGCGCGGCAACCGGCGTGTAAATAATTTAATTTTTACATGAAAGTTTAATTTAACCTATTTTTCTATATATATAATTGCTGCTATAATTAAGGTATTTATCACATCATACATGTTTTTGTATCCGTCATTCGTCATCATAGCGCTTTCCGCCAATATGCTTCTTTATACCCAGAAACAGGTGGTATTTACTGGGCGCTAGATCTGGACTGTATGGCGGATGATCAAGTTGTTCCCAAACAAAAAATTCCTTGAGTACGACTGGCTGTGTATGACCGGTTATTGTCATGAAGCAAAATGATTCCTTTACTTTTTTTTCGTGGAAGTTTAGAGATCTTACATAAAACAACTAGAGGCCAATCCTCTAGATAGTGTCAGATTCTTGCTGACTAAAACTCCACCCCTTTGCTTTACTAATTTTATTTAATAAATGTTTTTAGCAGGTTATTGATTTGGGTAGTTTAATGACTGGACTGACTGAGTAAATATACTAATGTGAATTTTATATCGTGATGGAGAGTTATAGTTCTAAAATTTTGTTGAATTTACCAAAAAAATTTGGAAAAAAGTGTAGTGTCGTCGTGGTTCAATATGATCCTACAGAAGGCAGAGGTCAAATTGGGTAGAGTGGCTGAGGGCCAGCTGATGGATGAAGTCATGGACTCTAGTGGTGTTTAATTCCGAGGGCAGTTGGAGACGTACCACGGCGCGTTGACAATCCTACGGATCATCTTGCTCAGTGTGGCCTCCAACTTATTCATCTGCGTCTTGGAGAGAGTAATCCATGCAGGGCAAGCATATATCATTTTTGACCGTATGATTGTACAGATGGACTTTATTGGAGAGGAAAAGCTGACTTTTATCGAGCTGTAGTGATTTTAGTTGTCCGAACGCTTGTTTAGCTTTCGAGATGGTCATTTGGACGTGATGATTCCAATTTAGTCTTTTATCAATGTGTAGACTAAGTTATTTAATCTGGTTAACCCATGGAATGGCTGTGTCCTTGAATGTAAGGCTGTCAATGGGTATCGAACGGCTCTGGAAGAAATAGATGGCTTGGCTTTGCTCTGGATTTATTGAGATTTGGCATTCAAGTGTCAACTCCTCTAGTTCGTCGACGGTGGTTTGGATTTTACGCATCATGTGCGAAATAGATATGGAGTGTCGTCCGCATAGTAGGCCGTGAGGGGCTGGAATATCGTCTAAATAGATGTGGTACACGGTGGGAGATAACGCCGATCCCTGAGGGACGTCGGCAGTTATTTCTCTCGGTTCGTAAGTAGCACATTCGTAACGTGCTGAAAAGGTTCTTTTGGTGATAAACTGTTGGATGAGTTTCACCAAATATGTGGGGCAGTTTAGGGTTAGCAGTTTGAAAATTATCATCTTCCCAGACGCGGTCAAAGGCTTTAGCAACATCTGAAAATATAGCTAGAGTACTTTGTTTACGATTAAAACCTCCGATTATGTAATCACTGGTTGTTTGTAGATAGGCTTTTTATAGAGTCGAATTGTGTGTTTGGGACGACATTGTGTTCATTTGACCACTCGGTCAATCGCACTTGTATGGTTTTTTCGAGTAGTTTACCCAGTGTAGAGAGTAATCTGATGGGACGATGGTTTTGTGAAAACTTTGGATCTTTGCCCGGATTGGGTATATGGAGGACAGTGGCATGTTTCCACGTTTTTTGGAAGTATCCTGTTCTTAGACAGGCATTAAAGATGCTTGTTAGAAATACAATTGCCTTAAGTGAGATACTCTTGAAGCAGTTGTAGTTGATTTTATTGTGTCTCGGCTGTTTTTTATTTGGCGTTAGCTTGATAAGGTCTTTGATTTCTCTGACCACTGATGAAGCGCTTCTTTGATTTCATCCAGGAGTTCATCACTAATGGTTTCATCCTTTGGCGAGAATTGCGATTCGAGGCTATCTGCAAAGGCTTCGGCTTTATCTTCCGCAAAGTAGACGAGACAGTTTCGCCCATGGATAGCAGGATTCGCCCTTCTGGCTTTGGTGCCGTTCTTTGTGAGCTTCCATAATTGGGGTTTGAATTGCTTTGTTTGACGACAGCGTGTGCGTTACCAACTACGTCGGACCCGATTTGTTCGCCTAATTTTATTAAGGATATATCTTGGAATAGAATATTGGGCGGATCGCCCGGAGAGAACTTCTTCAATGATGTAGATCCTTCAGTGGCTGCTGTGAGGATATTAATACTCTAATCTAATCCTTCACGATTACGCATCACCGGAATCGACGGTACATTTTTCGAGATGGAGTTATTAAAGAGTTTCCAGTCAGTAATTCTGGATGTTCTCTTATGTTTGGATAATCGAACACTGGTGTAACGACCAGTCTCTGACCATAAACCCGTCAAAGACTGAAATGGTCCTCTTCACAATAAAAACGAAACTAGGTAAGCTAAAGCTTCCTAAGCTCCTCAACACCCAGTTGACATTGTCGTCAGAAGTCAAATACCTGGGAGTGATCCTCGACGGCAAGCTGACGTGGGAACCACATCTCAAAATAAAATGTAAAAAAGCATGCGTCTCCCTCTGGCAATGCCGGAGGGCTGTGGGGCAGACATGGGGCCTATCTCCCAAGATAGCACTTTGGCTGTACACAGCGGTAGTAAGACCAATGCTAATCTATGGAGCACTGGTTTGGTGGCCCAGAGCCAGACAGAAAACCTCAGCAAAGCAGCTTACTCAGTTGCAAAGGATAGCATGCCTCAGCATGACCGCAGCAATGCGAACAACACCCATTGCAGCAATGGAAGCAAGGCTCTGCCTTCCACCTCTCGACTTATACTCTGGTACAAAGGAGGCAGGGCTGGCAGACACTGTCACCTTTTAGAGGAGGCTGTCAAAAAGACACCCCTCCTTGGAAGGAAGACAGACAATTTGCCACCCTGCTACGTCTTCAATAGACCCTATAATGTATCGATAAAAAGAGGAACCGGGAGTGCAGAGGGTGGGGAAACCCCCCGAATTTACACCGATGGTTCTAAAACCAAAAGAGGATCCGGGGCGGGAATTTACTCGCAACAAATAGACCTCTCATTAGCTATACCCCTAGAGAAGCACACAACTACTCTGCAAGCAGAGATCGTTGGCATCATCCAAGGGGCGAAAGAAATCCTACACCGAGACATCCGTGATAGGAACATCCAAATTCTTACAGACAGTAGGGCAGCAATACTAGCAGTGAGTGGTCACAAGATCACCTCAAGACTAGTAAAAGAATGTCACAACACCCTTAAGCAGCACAAGCAAACAGTATTGAGCTGCGCTGGGTCAAGGGACACAATAATGAAGAAGGCAACAGCAAGGCAGACGAGTTGGGGCGAGCTGGATCGGTTCTCAGTGATACCACGGACGGGCCCCCGATCGCGCCAACACCGAAATGCCTCACTGATATCCTCAAACAGAATACTCTCAAGATGCTAAAACAACGTTGGGACACACCTCAGGCTGCAGACAGGCCAAGGAAGCAATACGCTCACCTAATCTGAAAACAGCTGAATATTATTTGCGACTATCCCCGGGGGAATCTGCGTCTTTTCAAAGGTATCCTTACGGGTCACTGTCAGCTAAGGAAACACTTGTTTACTATGGGACTGGTGGAAACCCCCATATGTAGAGCATGTGGCATGTGGCCGAACATGGCCAACATAAGGGATAACCTTCCAAGCGTTGTGCTGTCCTTTGCACGCCACCTTGGGTGGCTAAATGAGTGATAGAACAACGCAGGGCTGTCCCAATTAGGGGTGCACAACGGGTCTAGTGAGGCCTAAGTGCTCTGGTCAATGATTTGATCACCCTTGGCAAAATCAATCCAGATCCAGATCCAGATTTGTTTGGATATTTCTGTGTATATCCATTATTACTGGATTATGATCGGATTGTAATTCTGATGTGGACCAAATAGCCTTCTTCAATTTTATTGACTATGAAAAAGTCTAGAATGTCAGAATGGTATCCAGAATTGTGAAAGAATGTTGGTGAATTTTGGCTTAGTGTTTGGATAAGCAGTCTGTGTTGAGTGATATATTCAAACAGTTTTGCCTCTTTGATTTGTGACTCGACTGTGCCAGCTTGGATGCTTGGCATTGAAGTTGCCCCCGAGTATTATAGGAATGTGCTCGGTGAGGATTTTGTCATAATTTACAGGGAGAATTGGCTTTGATGGAGATTGAAAAACTCTAGTTATTTTGACATTTTTGCCGTTTATGCCAACGATGAAGGATGTTGCTTCCAGATTTTCTGTGTCTGGACTTTCAAGGGCGGCACAATCAAGCCCATGCCGTACGTAAATCGCTGTGCCGCCTCATGCACCGCGATTAGGGTGTGGGGTAAGATGAAGACTGTAGCCATTTATGTATAAACTGCATCGAGAGGGAACTCGAGATTCGCTTATAAGCATTGTATGTATGTCTATCTATACCCGTTAGACCGCGTTCCAATTGCAGATTCTCCACGCGCTGACATTTGTTACTACTGCATCAACAAGTTCTTTTATGCGTAGTGAAGGAGATGGAGGATACGGATTCTTGGGTTGGCTTTACTCCTTTGAGCCTTTGCAGTAAGGCTAGAAAGTCCGGGCTTGAGATTGATTCCTTTACTTAGCATGTCGCGCCTTTAGTATTAATGTCTCAAATTAATTTTCAGAATTTATTGATTTACCACGAGGCACAAAGTCGACAAGTACACATTCTTCTTGTTCCAAAGCACGGTACACATGAATTTCCTGGCTGAAATTATTTGTTTGAATTTTGCCGCCATGCCATTGACTGCTGCTTTGATCTCGGCGTAAGTTAGGTTACCCACATTTACTAGCATGTGACAATTTAATTTAACATATCATCACCCTCGGCAGAACAATTCTCAATAGCCAAGCGGCCACCTTTAAAAGCTCTAACCCACTTTATTACGGTCCCTTCACTTATAATGTTTTGTCCAAAAACTTCACAGATCTGAAGATGTATTTCAGCTGCTTTCGTCGCACTAAAAACGCGAAAAAAAGCGCGAACAGTCGAAGAAACTTTTTGAAAATGCAGTCAACTTGGCCATCATATTACAAAGCGTTGTAATCTATTTAAAAGCATAAAAAGGACTCTACTTGAAGAATAGGATTGTATATTTTTACAATATCTTCTTAAATTAGTGTAAAGTGTACAAAACAGTTGCTAAGAAGTGATTCTAGTCCCTGGAAGATTTATCCATTATTAAAATTATAAATTTCTACATGAAAAATACATGAAAAAATAATTGCTCTAAAAGCTTGATGAACACTTATAGTCATCTCTGATATCGTTGTTAAATTTAATGTATATAGTTTATAAATAATTTTATTTGATTCAATCTAAAATTTTCTGCAATACATAAAATATTTTCTAAAATATAATTAAAGGAAAATGTGACAATACACAGTGTATGACTAGTTTGTGAAAGGATGTTAGTATATGAGATTTAGTAGCAAAGCATTTGCAATAGTGAACATCCTTAATTCTTTAATCTAAATTATTTGTTTGGCTTGTTTAAATTATTTTAAAGTTAAGTACTTTATCAAATCTATAAGCAAAGCAGGTGGAGAAAAAATACTTAGGATGAATGGTATCCAAATATTGTCGATGTTATGTAAAAATATATTATCTTGATCATGATCATGATCTGAACACAACACCTTACGATTTGCCAATTCTGGCCCTTTCACCTTTGATCGCTTCATTCAATTTGTCAAATTTACGACAGCGTACAACCTTATTGAAGTTTTGATTCTGTGGTAGTAGTTCAAAATGCACAACGCCTTTGTAATTCCACCAAATACTTTTGATGAATATTTGCTTTCGAAGTGTTTGCAGTTTGTTCGCTTGATTTGCACCACGATCTTTTCTTATTTCCAGTGATAATATATGTGATAAATGTATTATTTTCATTGTTTTTCAAGGACTTGTCGCAGACATTTGTGAGCTTTGTTAAATATTTTTTTAGAGTTCACTTGAAACAAGATATTGAATTTAGTAACATATCCCTGCTTGCAAAAATATCTTTCTACGGTCGTTTGAGAAATGTTTAATATATCTGCGACCTGCTTCCATTAATGTCTTTATTTTTTCATATTCAGCTTCAACTGGCCTTTCTAAAGGTGGAGCAAATTTGACATTAAAATTACCGGAATGGAAATTGGCAAACCATTTCTAGCACTGGCGTTCTGTAAAGCAATCTTTACGGTTCACATTAAATAACTTTTTGATGTTAACTAGGAAAACAATAAAGCGATATTCCTCGGTTTGCTGTTTCAACTTTTGACCATTGATTTACGAAGACTACTGAATCCATTCATTTACTATTTTAATAATAGAAGTGTTGGCTAAAAATATATGTGCAGACATCTATTGGTCGGAACTGAAATTACTTAAGACTCAATCCAATATTATCTATAATATTATTTATACTTAAAAATAAATAAGTTATAAAATAGTAATGAAATAGCATAAACTCTTATTAGTTTTAATAGCTTAAGTATATCGAAATTATAGCCACAATTTCGAAGGTTTATAAAGAAATTAAGTGATTTTGCTATGATACTATAGAGATGGATTTGTAAATTAAGGGCTTATTTTGTTTCATAATTAATTTATCAGCTTCCTGACATGTTTCAACAGTTGCTTGTCATTTTCAAAGAAATACTATAATTTGTGAAGGGTAGATTTTTATCTATCGGTATATTTAACCTAGGTTAATTTTGTAATTATGTTACATGAGACAATCTACTAAAATGACCTTCTTCTTGTTGCTTAGTATATGTTTGCCCTCCATAATTACATTATTACCCTAGATTATATACACCGATAGGCAAAAATCTACCCATTCAGTAATTTCATAGTTCTTCTTTAAAGAAAACAAGTCCTTTTTTTTGTTGTTATGACCTTAGCTTTTAGCCATTTAGTCAGCTACCAATGTAATTAGAATATGTATGGACAATCACAACATCCATGCCCGGGCTCGGATTCGAACCGAGGACCCCTCTGACTACAGTCGGCGTGCTAACCGCTGTGCCAACGGGGCCGGCAAACAAGTCCTTAATTTACAAATTCATGATATATATGTTTCATGAAGAATGTAGTACTTTTAATATTATCAATATAAAAAATCTATATGTAATTATTAGCTCTAAATTTAAATTATTTTAAAATGTGAAATATTAAATGTTAAAATTGTTAATTTCTAAGTAACTTTGTGAATATCACACACATTATTTTAATAATAGTGACTATAGTTTCGATAGGCTTGAGCTAGTTTGAGAATGACAAGCTTAAGTATATCGAAACTATAGCCATTATTAATAAAATAAAATGGGTGATATTAACAAAATTACTTGTGGTTTTAATTTATAAAGTGTATTAAAAAGAGAGAGACTTGGAATTTCGTAATAATACACAGTTTCTAAAATTTATTTTCTTACAGGATATAACAGTTCAAGATGTAAAATATAACATAATAATTAAATATTATTATATTATGTAGTAGGTTTTTTAATGAATATAATATTATAAACAGTTAAAGCTCGATTGGTATTCTAACACAAATAAAGCAACCAGCCTTTTATAAACTAATAACGGCATCTATTCTAAAGAAAAGTGTCGAAGATACTTTTATTTCTAGAACTAACTTTTAACAACCTCTACGTAATTAATTAACTGAGACGTAAAGAAGGCTGTCGATTTTTTAGACAAATTGTAAAATTGAGCCGTCCATGTATGTTAATTGGTTAAGAGGATTAATCGTCTCTCGCGCGATTAATTGCGTCCTCTCCTTTTTCCAATTTCCAATTTTCCGGAGTTCCTTGAGGGAAATTAATGATCGGCTTGATTGAGGGCGAAATCGATGGCTTAATTAAAAAGCTCCGGAGGAACTTGAATGATTTATCACTGGCTCCGTCCAGCATCTGGAGTGCGTCGTAAAAATTATGATGTTTGCAAATTAAAACGCGAGAACTAATTAACTCAACACCAATTAACACGTTCATCCTTATTAATATTTCACCATGAAAATCCCGCTTAAATCTTCCGCCTTATTAATATTCAAAACCGAGCGCCCTGAAAAATCCGCACTAATTACTTAACTTTAGCCTAGTTTACGCGAACCATAAAGACGAGTGCACCGGTGTTACAGGTGTAATTTGTAAATGTAAAACTGTTGATTAATTGATTGATCTTGTAATCCCAAGTTTATCAGCGGGTGTCGGTTTTGTAGTTACTAATTAAACAGTGAGGTCTATATTGTCCGGTCCAATTAGTGCAGTATCGGTGACGCACAAATACGTCCGGTTGGTTGGTTGGTTGGTTGGTTGGTTACTATCTGGCTTCGGCTTATATCCCTAATTTAAACGGATGGAGCTGAGATCGAGCATCGGCCTCCGATAAAATTTATCGCCGTCCGCAATATAAATAAGTCATCGATGGATTAGGCCATAAACCTCAATTGAATTGCGTCCAGATTTAAATCGGCTTGACCATACAAAGTTGCATTCTTATTCAATTGATTGTGTTGCTTCGTATTTTAGTTGCTAACAAAAGCTTTTACTTTAATTTATGTTATTATCATTTACTTGACATCGAATAAATAGTAAATAAATAAATAAATATTAACACTTGAGGCATTAAATTACAAAATATAGTCAACGAAGCCAGTTGGGTAACTTTCGAAGGTGCTCTCTATAAATTCGGGTTTAAGAAAACTAATATGTCAAATAAGTAATTAAATTTGTAAATACATGTATATGCATATTCTAAAGAGTAACATAAATTTATACAAATTTTAAAGAAAAATATATATAAAATTTAAAACACGATTATATAATTGTACGTAACTCAAAAATAAAACTATGTTTAGTCTCTTCAATTTTGTATTGCGTCAATATAATGATACGTTCGATACAATAATAATTTCTTCCCGCCGATTAAGTTTCTAATAATAGTCTATTGTAATTGAAAGTGTTTTACAGGGTTATTAAGATTATGATACTATTTGTGTTCCATGTTTTGTGTTCAATGTATTTAATTCTCTCTTTAAGCAAACCATACCTTTTTCATTAAAAAGGAAGGGTGTCGGATGGAATTGAGGGTTGAATGATAGAGGAAAATTATCATCATCAACTTGGCTATTTAGACACATCAATTTTCAAAGTATTTAATATTCGTATATATGAAATGAGGGACACACATCCTTAGTAAAATCCACGCCCGGCTGGGATTCGAACCCAGGCCCGTTGACCATGAGCAGTCACTCTACCCACTAGGCCACCGCGGCCCCTGCAAAAGGAACAATACTTGTTTAACCATTGTTTAATAACTTCGTACATTTCTAATCTTCTAGGTCAGAATCAATATAAATATTTATTTACTACTTGTACGCATCAAATGATCTTTATGGTCAGTGATTTGTTCTATAAAGTAATCTAGCAGTTTTTAACATATTTTTGCAGAGTAATCTTTCATAGAAAATATATCATCTAGGAAGTAATTTTATAATATATACATATATATATATATATATATATATATATATATATATATATTGACGTGTATTGACATATGTATTAATTAATTTTTTGTGCTAATGGCGTTGAAAAATTTTCAAACAATGTACCGATGTACAAGATCGGGAAAATCCGCGGACAGCTGTTTCGCCATTATTGTGGCTCGTCAGCACGGCGTATTTCTCAATCTCGCACATCAGTACAATTTTTGAAACTTATATTTATTGTTAATTCTTCCGCCTTAACGTTGGAATGAAACTGCGGAAGATTTACCTTATATATATATATATACACGTCAAATGTTTTTTAAAATTATTTTGGAATTATATTATATAATCTTTCGATCAAGTGTAAATTCAAGAATTGCTCTGGATAAGAACAGGTTTTACCAATGATAATTCCATTTTCAAAATGTGGTGTTGGGCTTCAAACATTTAAGCTCATTGCTAAGAAGCATATTGTTTTAAGGTAAAAATTCGCACATTTTCTTTTGAAATCTAAATACATTCGACTTGAAAATTTAAAAATTATATTGCGTATGTATTTTTCTAATGTTTTTTTAAACTGTATACTTTGGAGTAAATGCCTAATTCTCTTAAAATAAACTAATAAGTTAGAGAGACGTCGACTTATCATTCACCAACTTCAGGAGTTTTGTTTTCAAAATTATCTGAAGATCTGTGTATGTCGTATTTATTTAATTTCTTGTCTTTTTCTGCTTTTTGTGACTTGCTTTATTTGTTTTGAGTCATAATTACGTTGGATTGTAGTTGCTGTGTTTGTAGAAGTGGCAATCTTGGGATCAGTGCTATTAAGAGTCGTACTAGGCGACTTTGTTTGGTTAATGCTTATTGTTAACTCTAGTAAAGCTGCTCATCTTTATTAACTATTTGTGACAATTGTCATTCTATTTTCTAGATCGATCTTGCAACCTGTGTCTGTCATATGTTTAAATATTGAAGAAAATTTGTCGCGATTTCTTTACTGCTAATTTATTAATTTGTTTGACCAATGTACATTGCAATCTACAAATGAGATACTTTAAACCATTTGATTTCTTAAAGAAAATGTTTATGATTTCAAAGTAAATTTGATTTTTTATCTTTTGTAGATTGTTGGATACTCTCAAAAAGTAAAATGTATTAAAATCCTTTAGTTCGTTGTACAAAATTAAATAATAATGGTGAATCTACATTATTATTTAATTTTGAACAACGAAATATTTTCGTATTTTAAAATGATTACTCTCAAAAAGGTTTATTTTGAATGTCGAGTGCAAAGTGATTTAAAATTAAATAAACACTGTTAATGAAACTACCAAAAATGTAGTCATGTCACTATATTAAAATAAACTGAAAACCACCAAAGCGAACTCCACTGGCATTAGAGTCATGGTCAGCATTGGGGGAGAGTGGAAGATCACGTGGACGTGAACTTGAGCCTTTCCGCGTGAAGTCGAAATTTTTGTATTTTTGTATACATTTGTAAGTTTCGAAATAGTTATGTATATTCACATTGGATAAATAAATAAATATCAAATATATTAAAATTATATATGCAAATATATAGTTAAAATGGTGATGAGGCTTTCATAATACTTTACCTAAATATTTCTCAAAAACTATGAGGTTTTCGCAAAATAGTTATTCTTAATAATTTGCTCATTTTTTGGATTTTTTAAAATTACTTCTTATATAAATTTCATGTAACTACTATAGTTTATAAGTAATAGGCAAAAAATGTCAAAATTATTATTTTTCAATTTTTTTTTTCTAGGAAGTCAAGAACTTTATGAAAAATATGTTTTATTAAAACTTTTTTAGTTTCTCCTTTCTTTTAACAAAACTATTTGAATAAAAAAGAAACTAATTAAATTTTGAGTGAATATTAGTAAAAATTTAATGCATGATGGGTGGAAAGACTTGAAATCTAAATTAGATAAGATTAGCTCTAGAAAATCATTTCAATCAACTTAAATTTTGATTTTGGTTTATTTGTTATTATATAAATGGTTTTATTGTTTCTGGCAGCAAAATCATCAAAGATTAGCAATTAATTATTATTCTTATGCTGGTTTTTCATTTTTATTTAACTTTGTAGAACTAATAATTACAATATTGCTAATATTATAAACAACTGTAATTGTTTTACATTCACCTTTTTCATGTCTACCCATTTTTTATTTATAATAAAATTTAAAATGACTATAACTCACTCATTTTTAGAAATAACTATGTCGTATGCCATATTGGATTAAAGAGAAAAAAATTACCTTTTGAATGAGGTCACAGCCAACTATGGTTTCCATTAAAAAAAATGTAAATTTGCGTCATATATCGGAAAATAATGGCGATAAAAATTTTATGATTATTTTTAATTAATCTGCATAAAATTATCTAAAAGTTTGTCCTTTTCAGTTTTTTTTCTATCTGTTATAATAACCAAGATATATTTATTTTAAAAAAATGACACTTTTTACTTTTTTCAAAATATCTAGTTACCCTTGACTTTTTGAAAACTTTGAAAGTGGAATTTTATTCGTCCCGTAAATCTACACTTGTTTCCCCATTTAACCGTTTCTCTATCTCATATAGTTTCCGAGATCCCCATAGAGAACATCGAAAAAACTCACCCTGTATACATAAAAATAAGAAAAGAAAATAAAAGATAAGAAAAAGTTAAAAAAATATAATTCTATAAAAAAAAAACTAAGTATTAGAACTAGACATACGTATTCGCAAGACAATTAATATAAAACAGATTTATGTTTAATGCTTGAATGCATCAAATTGTGATACATCTTGAATCAGGAATACAGTACAGTAATTTTGATAAAGGCCTCTAAAAGTTGAAACTATAGTAACGTAATAAATCCTGTGTGTGATCAACGAAGTGTATTTTCATTTAAAGTTCCTAAAACAGATTTTTTAAACTTGATTTATACATTTGGGCAAAGCGAAAGATCAATCAATTTTAAATGGTACTTAAAATTAGTAAAACTACTTCGACGAAAAGTTTCTAGGAAAACTTGAGGATTCCTAATTTTTAATGGTATATTAAAATTTAATTGTGCAAGTAGCTTACTGAAATTTATTAAACCATTTACCATTTAAACAGAATACATAAAACACAATACATACGTCTTTGATGATAAGATGATAATTTTAAAAATGAAAGCATATGCTACTACGACTGTAGTCTAATCTGTTTATTCTATTACGGTATGAAATATATAAAAGAAATTTGTTTTGCAATTCTTAAATTTGAGTTGCATATTTTATATATATTGTTTTATACATATTGTTTTGAAAATGAGAGTGTATGGTCGAAAATAACATCTAGATCTTCCACATAATCAACTAAATCCATTAATTTAATAAATATTTTCTAATGTACGTCCTCTACCAAAAAACATACTGAAGAATTGGCCTATTTTATATGTAGTTGATTGTGACAGCACCATATATAAATATTATTTGGGTTATCTTGTAAATATATAATATCAGTTACATTTTTTATTGAACGGAATACTTTAAGATCGTCTGCATATAATAGAAAATTGCAATGTTTAATTTAAAAGTTAAGATCATTTTAAAATTATAAAAATAGAATGGGACCGCAGTAGGAACCCTGCGGAACACTTGAAGTAATATTGATTACTCTAGAAATGAAACTATTGATTTTAACAAATTGTACTGTATCAGTCAAATAACTCAGAATCCATTTTATAATATTACTGTTTTTGGCATGCGATGAAATTTATCTACTAAAATAGTATGGAAAACTCGGTCTAACTCTTTGGAAAAGTCTGTATACACTGCATCAACCTGACAATTGCTCTCAAACGCCTTCTTCTGCTATATAAGCAAATTTAACTTTCCAAAACAAAACCGTGTTTCTCATTACAAATAATATGTTTACAAGAAAACATTCATAATATCATCTCTTGGACCATTTTTAAAAACAAGCCTAATATAACTTTCTCTTCATGTTATTCTAATGTTTCAGCTAATAATTGAGCATATGTACTATATTTATCCCTGGATAACCGTAGCCAAGTCGATGTTTTATACACGGACTTTTCAAAAGCATTTGATACTATTGATCATCAAATACTTCTGGATAAACTTAGTGCATTTGGACTCTCCTTAGATTTTTTACAATTTCTTGCATCGTACCTTAAAGATCGCAAAAACTATGTTCATTACAATGGATTTAAATCCCATTACTATGTCGCCTCTTCCGGTGTACCGCAAGGTTCCAACCTGGGACCACTTTTATTTAACTTATATATAGATGATTTAATTGCATCAATAACATGTCCGGTATTAGCTTATGCGGATGATTTAAAAATATATAATACAGTTGCCAATCTTTCTGACTGTCTCTTGCTGCAAACAAATCTTGATAAGATTGTTGAATGGTGTGCGGTTAACAAGCTCCTCTTAAATATCAGTAAATGCGTTATCGTCTCATACACGCGAAAACATAATGCAACTGCATTTTCTTACAGAATTGGTAATGATATTATTCGACGCGAAATCACAATGAAAGATCTTGGTGTTATATTTGACTCTCGTTTAACTTTTTTGGATCATATTCTTGCAGTCAGCACATCGGCCTTTAAATTACTCGGTTTCTTAATGCGTATATCTCGTTACTTTGATGATAATAACTTATTGAAAATTTTATATTTTAAATTAGTTCGTAGCAAGCTTGAATATTCTTCAATTATATGGTATCCATATTATGTAAGCGGGTCCCTGACAATAGAGCGGGTGCAGAAACGTTTCCTGAAATTTCTCAGTTTCAAAATTGATGGAATATATCCAGATCAAGCTGTTGATTACACACAATTATTAGAAACGCATAACTGTACATCACTATCTGCGCGAAGAGACAAAGCCAGTGGATCGTTCATGATGAAATTAATAAGCAACGAAATAGATTCACCCCAGTTACTTTCCATATTTCAATTTAATATTCCACGCCTTACAGCGCGACAACATGTAACTTTCTTTACGCCTACTGCTAAAACAAATGTTTTGTTAAGAGCCCCAATAATGCACATGAGTAGAAATGCGAACATCATGTCAAATAGTTTTTAAGTTAGAAGTAGAAACAAATTATTTATAATTTATGTTATGAAATGTAATTTATGTTTTATTTTTTATAGTATAATGTACTTAATAATGTCCTCTTGTGGTTTATCTGTTGGACAATAAAGAAATATTATTATTATTATTATTATTATTATTATTATTATTATCATTATTAGTAGACAAAATCAGCCTCTTGTTAGAAGACTAAGGGGTAAAATTAAAATCTCCACAAAAATAAAATTAGAGTGTAAAGTTACAAGCAAAATCAACGGAAGGACGATACTCAACATAAGATATATTTGATACTGGCAGAATATAAACCGCTGAAAAAAATAAATTTATCACATACTTTCATATATAATTTCTCAATATTTGATATTATATTTTAGGCAGTGCTATTAAGATGTGAATGAACTGCAATCAAAAACCACCCTTACGTGATTAAAACCAGTTTTATAAGGCCGATCACATCTAAATACCGAAAATCCATGAAGATCTAATTCGCTATCATTTATCGATGAGTCTAACCAAGTTTCAATAAAAATTAATACATCAAAATTAGACAAATTTACATTTGTATATAAATTACAAATTTATACAAAATATCAAAAGAATAAACAAAAAACGCCTCGAGAAAACATCACTTACCATTAACCAAAAGCTTTTCTGTTCTAGTTTTTAATGATAAAACCTTATGTTTAAAGTTTTATCTCAAACGGATCATTCTTTTCTGAAATACAGCGCCCACATACTTTCTATATGGGGAAAGTAAAAATGTATTGCATCTAAAGTACAACCTTATGCAGTATTTCGGTAAATAATGTTTTGAAGCAAATTGTCAGTCTAAATTAAATTTAATGTAAATTTAGAATTTACTAGTATTTTAAAGAAACAATGGTTAAATAAATAGAAAAAACACGAAAATATATTCGTAAAATCTACAACAAATGAGTCTTATTAAGACTACAAGAACAAATCACTTTTGAAACAACTACTTCTCTAGCTAATACTTCGACAGACATTGAATAATACAAAAGTAATTTGCGTGTTACAAAATAGCAAGGCTATCAAAGCAACACTAGTTTGAACGTTATTCTTTCTGTAAAATGAACTAAAAATGATTGAATGTACGTTAAAATAGTTTCTGAGTGACTATACTATGGTAATTTGGAAAAAGAAATGAATTTAGGTTGATGTAATTAAAAAAATTAGCAAAAGCAATTAAATAATTCAATACTCAATTTTATAACCATCTGTAGACACGTGTTTCGATATTTCAATCTCTTCAGTACAGCTTTATTATAAAATTGATTTTAAACATAAATAAAAACGTTTACTAAAATAAATATAATGAAAAATATTTTAGTAAACGTTTTTATTTATGTTTAAAATCAATTTTATAATAAAGCTGTACTGAAGAGATTGAAATATCGAAACACGTGTCTACAGATGGTTATAAAATTGAGTATTGAATTATTTAATTGCTTTTGCTAATTTTTTTAATTACATCAACCTAAATTCATTTCTTTTTCCAAATTACCATAGTATAGTCACTCAGAAACTATTTTAACGTACATTCAATCATTTTTAGTTCATTTTACAGAAAGAATAACGTTCAAACTAGTGTTGCTTTGATAT